>LR738714.1:281440393-281502552 GCA_902687465.1 Secale cereale | reverse complement strand
CCCTAGACTCGGTAATCCTCCCCCACCTCCCTCCTCCCCGCCCCTCCTCCTTCGTCCTCCCTCCACTCCTCCATTCGCCGCCGGCCGGCCCCTCCTCGCTCTGCCTTCCTCCTCCCTCCTCTGGTCGCCCCTCCTTCTCCCTCCTCCCTCCTCCATCCACAACCCCTTCTTCCCTGCTACATTTTGATTTAGTAGGCTAGTTGGTATTTTCTTGTTGATATGCAACATTTTGATTTACTTAATAGCTTGTAGTTGATATATAACAATTTTGATTTACTATGATTAACTGATTAGTAAAAAATTAGACGTAGTTGATAGTTTTTAGTTCATATAAGCCTCGGGTCATATATAACACTTTGATTTAGGATAGTTTCTAGGGTTTAGTTGATAGTTTCTAATTAACTGAATTATTACTAGGGTTTTAGTATATTATTTTTAGACATAGTTGATAGTTTCTACTGATACTGAAACTATTTACTCATTTGGTAGATTGAACATGTCATATTTGTTAATACTATCAGATACATGTTGATAGAATATTTTTTTATATTTTGTTTATGCAGAAATCAAGTATTCACCCCTTCCTCATCCCCGCAGTCGTCCCCATCGCCGACCCCCTAAGACCTCTAGGTGAGAATAGCCAAATCCCTGATACGTCTCCAACGTATCTATAATTTTGTATTGTTCCATGCTATTATATATTCTATTTTGGATGTTTAATGGGCTTTATTATACACTTTTATATTATTTTTGGGACTAACCTACTAACCCAAGGCCCAGTGCAAATTGCTGTTTTTTGCCTATTTTAGTTTTCGCGGAAAAGGGATATCAAATGGAGTTCAGACGGAATGAAACCTCCGAGAGAGTTATTTTTGGAACTGTATCTTCACAGAAGACTTGGAGTACACGCGAGGGAACGAGAGAGGCGGCCACGAGGGTCTAGGGCGCGCCCTCCACCCTCGTGGGCCCCCTTTGGCTCCCCCGATGCCCTCCTTCCTCCTATATATATCCATGTACCCTGAAAACATCAAGGCAACAGAGAAAACCCTAATTCCACCGCAGCAACCTTCTGTTCCTGTGAGATCCCATCTTGGGGACTATTCCGGACCTCCGCCGAAGGGGGGATCGATCACGGAGTGCTTCTACATCAACACCATAGCCTCACCAATGAGTTGTGAGTAGTTTACCACAGACCTTCGGGTCCATAGTTATTAGCTAGATGGCTTCTTCTCTCTTTTTGGATCTCAATACAAAGTTCTCCTCGATCTTCGAGGAGATCTATTCGATGTAATCTTTTCGCGGTGTGTTTGTCGAGATCCAATGAATTGTGGGTTTATGATCAAGATTATCTATGAACAATATTTGATTCTTTTCTGAAATCTTTTATGTATGATTATAATATCCTTGCAAGTCTCTTCGAATTACTGGTTTGGTTTGGCCTACTAGATATAGAGTTCTTGCAATGGGAGAAGTGCTTCGTTTTGGGTTCAATCTTGCGGTGTCCTTTCCCAGTGACAGCAGGGGCATCAAGGCACGTATTGTATTGTTGCCATCAAGGATAAAAAGATGGGGGTTATATCATATTGCTTGAGTTTATCCCTCTACATCATGTCATCTTGCTTAAGGCATTACTTTGTTCTTATGAACTTAATACTCTAGATGCATGCTGGATAGCGATCGATGTGTGGAGTAATAGTAGTAGATGCAGAATCGCTTCGGTCTACTTGTTACGGACGTGATGCCTATATATAATGATCATGCCTAGATATTCTCATAACTATGCGCTTTTCTATCAATTGCTCGACAGTAATTAGTTCACCCACCGTAGAATTCTGCTATCATGAGAGAAGCCACTAGTGAAACCTATGGCCCCCGTGTCTATTCTCATCATATTAATCTTCCATCTACTTTACTTTGCTTTCTTTACTTTCTATTCTTATACCAAAAATACCAAAAATATTATACTATCATATCTATCAGATCTCACTTTCGTAAGTGACCGTGAAGGGATTGACAACCCCTTACCGTGTTCGCTGCAAAGTTCTTATTTGTTTGTGCAGGTGCGAGGGACTCGCGCGTGGTCTCCTGCTGGATTGATACCTTGGTTCTCAAAAACTGAGGGAAATACTTATGCTACTGTGCTGCATCACCCTTTCCTCTTCGAGGGAATACAACGCAAGCTCGAGAAGTAGCAATCCCCATGTTGTTGATATAGATGATAATGTGTTGTAAATGTCGATGATGAAAATGCTAGTGCTAGTCGCCATGTCATAGATGTCGATGATGATGCATTCTCAATATAGAGGATGTCTTGGTGTTCTTATTTGCAATGTACCTCCGAATGGCCTATGTTTTGCCGGAATGTTGATTCATTTCCGTTCCGGCATATTTCAGGCGCTCGATATGTCTTGTTTTTAGCAAAGGTCATGCCGATTTTTTCATGAATTTTAGCACGACTTGTGCTACAATGTAGGACATATCGAGTGCTTGTGATTTGCCAGAACGGGAATTCAATGATATTTCGGCAAAACATAGGGCATTTTTTCTATGTCATTGCTCGATATATCACAAAGTGTTTATGAATTTTGTTTTCGTAATTAAGCATTTGTTCTCAACGTCGACGATGCCTATCTCGCATCCTCGTCGTCGACTCGGCGGATTAGGCCTGCTTGATCAGAGGGGCCATGTTCGGGACTGGGCTCCGTCGGGCTGGTACTGGGAGGTGCTACCTTTCGGGGCGCGCAGCTTGGTCAGAAGGCAGCACGTCATCGACCCAGACCTTCTTTGATAGCGATCGCATGGGCCAGTGATAGTGCATAGGCTTTCGTCCACCATGGTGGTGGTAAGTTACCGTGTGAGCAAGGAGGACGAGCACGTCCGTCGCTACATGGTTGCATTGGAGGGCATGTTCTCCAATACCTGACAGGCTCTTCAGGGATCTCACTGGAGCTATGATCTTGTGATGGTTCCTTCTCTTTAGGTGTCCACTGCCCATGGTGATACTCGTCGTTTGCTTGGGTTCTAGCTGTATTAGTGATGTTATATGTATGATACTATTCGAGATGTATTAGTGATAATATTTGACGATGTACGGACACAAGAGATGATTTAGTTTTGCTTATTGAATGCATGCTAATTTGAATACTAAAATTGGAGATAATTGAATAGTCAAATTGGAGATAACTAAACGACATTTCGGGTTGAATTTAAGTCTGTCGGGACTCCACCATACATGAGAGAAGAAGAATGTCGACTGTTGTCGTGGGGGTCGTTCCTCCTCTTCTTTCTCGTGATATACCTTTTGGTAATGCAAGGGAAGTGTGACGCCCGGGTAATCAAGCTACAGTAAAACTTCGCTAATGATGCCACGTCACCTCAATTACTATGGATAAACTGGTGTCAGTTCGAAACCAAGTTCAAATTTCAAATTTAAGTTAGAGACAAACAATAAACGTTTTCAAATATTAAAACTAAAATGTTCGGAGTGAACCATATATTGCATAAGTAATTATGGTGGAGAAACCACACCTTTTTAAAATTCTTAAATACTATAAGATATATAAAACAATAGTAAAAACAATTGTCTAAATACCTTTTGTAATTAATAAAAAGTCAAACTAATTGATTGAGGACTAGACTCTTGTTGACTATGAACGAAGTTGAATTAATAATTTATATAATAAGTATATATTTTACTAAAACTAAAATAATAGAATACAAAACTATAACAGAAAAGTAAAATAGATAAAAAAAAACAAAAGAAGGACCCCCCTGCTGGACCGCGGCCCAGATGGCCATCGGGCCAACCAGGCCGGCCCAGCCGGCCCACCCCGCCCCTGGCCTATATGGCCTAACCCCTCCATCCCCCGAACCCTAACCGTCCCCCCACTCTCCCCTCGCTTCCTCCCCACTCCCCAATCCCCTTCTGGATCGGGGCCATGACCTTGGCGCGCTGCCTACCCCGACCCCCCGCAACGCCAGGTGCTCGCCGCCCCCAACTGGCGCCGCCCGTCGCCTCTCCTCATCCCCGTCGGCCCCAGGCCTCGTTGCTCCATCGCCGCCCGCCGCCACACCGGACGCCTACGCCGCAGGACACCGCCGCCATCGGAGGACCGCTCCACCGCCGTCGCCACTGCCTCGTCGTCGGCCACCGCCGCCCCAAGCTCCGACGCCGCCCCGAGCACACTTTAGCACCTCTACAGGGCCCCGTGAGCCCTCCTTCCTTCTCCTCTCCCCCCTGATGGATTTGCCCCGCGGCCCTCGCTCCGCGCCGTCTCGCTGCCCACGGTCACCGCCCCCGCGGCCGCGAGCGCGCTCACCGTGCCCAGCCGCATCACCCCCCCAACCTGTCGCTGCTCGGCCCTGCCGAACTGCGCGCTCGCACTGGCCGTCGTCGACCCTCTTCGCCCTGCGTCACGCCCGTGCGCCATGCCCGCCGTGGCTCCCGTTGATGCCTGCGGCCTCCGCGTACTGCCCTCGTGCATCGCGCTCGGCCACTCTCAGCACTGCCGCTTCCCTGTTCCCCCCAGCGTCGCCACATTCCCCACCTTCGGCCGTGCGAGCCCGCCTCGCCGGGGGCTCGTCACCACTGGCCGGCGACTGGCCTCGTCATGCCATGGCCGGCGCCTCCCCCTTCGATCTGGGCGGATGCCCAATCGGGTCGGGCTAGGCAGCGCTGCCCGTAACCCGTTCGCCCGCACAGTACCCCCTTGCCTATGACACAGGGGGCCCACCCAAAATGTTATGTATATAAAAATAAATAAATAAACAAATAAATAAGTAAAAACAAATAATAATAAAAGTTTTAATTAATTAATTAATTAATTACTTAATTAACTTAATTAATTCTGTTTAGAATAACCTAAACAGTAATTAACTTAATTAATGGTTAATTATCTAAACAGTCAATGACAGGTGGGACCCACTGGTCAGGTTGACCAGTCAACCATGCTGACATCAGCATGATGTCTTGCTGATGTCATAAATCCCTTTTCGAATTAATATTAAATCCCAGAAATGAATAAAAACTTTAGAAAATCATATCTTTTAAACCGTAACTCAGATGAAAATACTTTGTACATGAAAGTTGCTCAGAACGACGAGACGCATCCGACTACGCAACCCGTTCGTCCACTGCACCTCCCTATCATACCGAACCCGCAACTTTCCCCCTCCGGCCCCTCTGTCCGAAAACGCGAAACACCGGGAATACTTTCCCGGATGTTTTCCCCCTTCACTGGTATCACCTACTATCGCGTTAGGGCACACTGAACACCGCATATTCCCATGTTATGCTTTGTGATGCTATTGTTTGCTCTGTTATTTATTTGTTTCCCCTTCGTTGCTTATTTTCGGTAGACTCCGATACTGTGATAGACGCCGAGACCGTTGATGCTTCGGTGTTCGACTACGGCTACGGTTCCGAAGATTCCTTTCGTCTGCAGAGCTTCCAGGCAAGCCCCCCTTTTGATCACCAGATATCGCCTATTCTTCTCTCTACTGCTTGCATTAGAGTAGTGTAGCATGTTACTGTTCGGTTGCTCCTATTCTGTTGCATAGCCTGTCATTGATGCTACAACTGTTGATACATGTACCTGCCATCCTAATGCTTAGTGTAGGATGCTAGTATTCCATCAGTGGCCCCACATCCTTGTCCGTCTGCCATGCTATACTATCGGGCCGTGATCACCTCGAGTGGTGATCACGGGTATATACTATATACATACTTTACATGATACTTGATGTGACTAAAGTCGGTCGGCTCATTGAGTACCCGCAAGTGATTTGATGTGGGGGCTGAAAGGACAGGTGGCTCCATCCAGGTAGTGGTGAGCCTGAGTTCCTGACGGCCCCCAAGTGGATCGTTGTGGCGGAGCGACAGGGCAGGTTGAGACACCCAGTGGAGAGGTGGCCTGGCCCTGGTCGTTGTCCGCGGTTATTTCATAATAACACGCTTAACGAGTTTGGATATTTGATCTGAGTCTGGCCATTTGGTCTATACGCACTAACCAGCTGCGTGGGAACAGTTATGGGCACTCGACGTCGTGGTATCAGCCGAAGCCTTCTTGACGTCAGCGACTTAGCGGCGCGCGCCGGATTGGACTGGAAAGCCTACTCTGGTATTAGGAGAGGCTAGGTCTGCTTACCGGCCGCCCTCGCAACGTGCAGGTGTGCATTGGGCGATGGGCCCAGACCCCCGTGCGCTTAGGGTTTAGACCGGCGTGCTGACCTCTCTGTTGTGCTTAGGTAGGGCTGCGACGTGTTGATCTTCCGAGGCCGGGCATGACCCTGGAAAGTGTGTCCGGCCAAATGGGATCAAGCGTGCTGGGTTATGTGGTGCACCCCTGCAGGGAAGTTAATCTATTCGAATAGCCGTGTCCCTCGGTAAAAGGACGACCCGGAGTTGTACTCTGACCTCATGACAACTAGAACTGGATACTTAATAAAACACACCCAGACAAGTTCCAGATACAACCCGGTGATCGCTTTCTCACAGGGCGACGAGGGGAGGATCACCGGGTAGGATTATGCTATACGTTGTTACTTGGTGAACTTACCATCTATTCCCTTCTACTGCTTCAAGACGGAGGCTGCCAGAAGCGAGGATACTTGTTACTTCCAGCTACTCTCTTCTTCTGCTGCAAGATGGACGTTGCGAGAAGCGTAGTCTTCGTTTGGATTAGCTATCCCCCTCTTATTCAGGCATTCTGCAGTTTAACCCACATATATTACACCCCCCCCTTTACACAGATACCATTGCATTTGTAGTATAGATCCTTGCTTGCGAGTACTTTGGATGAGTACTCACGGTTGCTTTCTCCCCCTTTTCCCCTTTTGTTCCTTCTTCTCGGATGATGCAACCAGGTGGTGGAGTCCAGGAGCCAGATGATCCCGAGGATGTTTCTACATGGAGTTCGGCTTCGAGGAGTAGTTAGGAGGTCCCAGGCAGGAGGCCTTGCCTTTTCGATCGTTGCTATATTTGTGCTAGCCTTCTTAAGGCAATCTTGTTTAACTTATGTCTGTACTTAGATATTATTGCTTCCGCTAACTCTTGTGTATTCGAGCTTATGTATTCGAGCCCTCGAGGCCCCTGGCTTGTAATATAAAGCTTGTATTATTTTAATTTGTGTCTAGTGTTGTGTTGTGATATCTTCTAGTGAGTCCTTGATCTTGGTCGTACACATTTGCGTGCATGATTAGTGTACGGACAAATCGGGGGCGTCACAAGTTGGTATCAGAGTCGACTGCCTGTAGGAATCCCCCTTTCCAACTCCTTGGCCGAAGTTGAGTCTAGTCTTTGAAAAACAAATTTACTAACTTGTTGTGTGGCTTACGGGCCCACAGCACCATTGGGTGGTATTAGGATCTTTTACTCCTCGTCTATACTCTGGGACTCTTATCTCTCTCCTATTCGGGATAAATGAAATTTACTAAATCTAACATTAGGATCTCGTTATCACTTTCAGCCGGAGAGCACCTTATGATCGATGATCGTCCGCTGCACCAGAAGACCCTGAAGATACTCTCCGCTGTTAACCCGAGACCCTTGTGCTCATCACCTTTGCAATTCACTGCCACCAATATATCCCTATGGATATCTGTATGCCCTTATCATTCTCATGATCATCCCTCGTCGCTCTTGTTGTTACAAGAGGCCTCGAAATATTCTCCGTTGTCCTAAGAATCCTTTGAGTTTACTGTCTTGCAGTTTTATCTCGCATGAAAACCCTTACGGTTATTTCCTTACATTTATCGAGGATCCGTTCTTCTCAATTGTTCATATGTCTCACTAAATTCCTTGGAATACTTTTTGATCTTTCGGAAATTTTCTGCAGCCTGTTACTCTTGAAATTCTTGCCTGCTTGCATTATGGTTAATTCCATATGACTAGTAGTCTTCGTCAATATCGCTTGACTTAGCTATTTTTGAACCTATTGATTCAATGTGTGCGTATGCACGAAGTCATCAGGTTATCCTTTTTAAAATTATCTTTTCGGCTCAGACGTCATTCCGGACATGAGTTGGTTCTCGGCCATTCAAACCTTTATTGATTGTCCAGCTAAGTGTTTTCAACTTATCCATCCTTGATCAGAGCGTCTGCTTCTGATCCTTCATCTTGGAAACCATAATTTCTTTCTATTTAAGCATCAGACTAATCAGGTGATTCTTGAATCTGATGCCTCTGCATTCTTTCTTCCTCTGAGTGAGTACCGATACTCCCATCAGCTCCGTTGTGGATCGCCCGATCCTTTGTGGAAATATTATCCGACAATGTTCTTAGTATACAAAAACCTCAAGAAGTTCTGTCCCTGATGCATAATACCTTCGGTAAATTGTATTCTCTTCTCTGACAACCATGCTCTCCTTTTGAGCTGGTGTTATTTACTTTTGAAACTCGTGGTATATGTTACTAAGATGCCCGATGGGTTGGACCTATGCCTTCCCCTAATCCGTGAGAACCCGAAAATTTTCACAAGTCATACTCTTCCGGTGTCCCACCAAATGAAATTCCAACGCTACAGTTTTATCAAAGCGAGAGGTGAATGAAATGATATGCATTAAAGAAATGGGAGTCGACCTTGAGCTTTTGTTCATGCCCATGGAAACGATGTAGACCGTCTCGGGAGCTTCTTGCAAAATGAATTTCATCTAAATAATTCTTTCGGTGTCAATAAAATTTGATCCCTTGCAGTTATGGTTTCGACCATGCTGTCCTTATTCAGTATATCTGGAATAAATCCATTCCACGCCTCGCCAATTTTTGACGAGGTTAAATCCTCTACCGTCATAGGTCGATGACCTAGTTCAATTCCTATCGTGTTCTACCTTCGAGTTTACCCTTTGATATCTCGAGGATATCATGACTTTGCACTACACCTTTTGAACTTTTGATGAAGTAATACCTTTGCTTGTCGTAGTCACTCTACGGGTTCTAGGTTGCCGTCAACCGAGGACACCGTTTAGTAAATCAAATCTGCTCTAAAAATTCAACAACCCTAGTAGATGTTACTGGGAAATTTTTAAAACTCAATCTGGTTTATTCCTAGACTATCGGGTACATCCTGGTCTTGATATCTTTGACGGTGCTACCTCGTCCTTCTCTGGTGCACGAATTCTTCTGTGAGAGCACGACTTACGTCGGGCTTTCAACATCATGTTGCTTGTCTAGAAAGGCAACTTTGGCTCCGAGCTTGCATCTTATATATTGATCCTATGACTGGCCACTTCGTCATTCCCTTGCTTGTTGCCGTTGTCGTTTGCTTGCATCCCTTTGAAACCTTCCCGACAAATGTGTCGGATCACCTTCAACACTTTGACTACTTATGAGATGTCAACTGTGTTCGTGATGAGAAATACTCTCCTTGCCCTCGTTGATTTTTATTATCATCGACAACACCCTTGACTTCCTTTCATCGCGAACTTGTCCACATTATGAATACGACTTGCTCTCCAGCTAGTGTTGTGTTCTGCCTTGAAGTATTACTGTCTTTTATGTTGGAAATGTTGTGGGGATTGCTCCACCACTTAGAAATTCTCGGTATGATGATACTTCTCACCATCACCATTCTTCCTTGGTCCTCGTGTTATTTTAACCGAGATACCAATATGCTAACGATGCCGCTTGAGTTCTGTACCTCTAGCAACCCTATTTCTTTGAAGTTAACGATCGACAGTTCATTCCTAGACTGTTGGTTATTGAACCGTCACTCTAACATTGATCTTGCTGCCTAAGGTCATATTTCGGGCACACCTTTCAACTAATTATTAATGGTGTATGTTTTCCCTCGAGCCTACAACATTATATCATTTGAATTGACAAGTGTCATCCTCTTGTTCACATTATTGTGGAAATCCCTTCGTTTGGATTTCTCAATTAATTGCCACTGAGCCCATCAGCCACCTCCTCATCCTATCTTCGGTTTAAAGATGAACTTTTGTTTCGGGAACCCGCTCCCATAGTTCATTTCCCGAGAATCGTGCAATGTCATTTCATCGAATTGTGATGCACCTTTTCTTCTCGAACATCCCGAGTCTGAGGTATCATGACACCAATCGGATCTGAATCTCGGTCAGATATGATGGTTGGGACAACTTTCCAAGAGTTATAATGTTGGTCCCTTGATGACCCGGTAATATGATGTCATGCCTAGCACCCTGGCTGGAGGACCCATCATTATAATTTCTTTAGCAAGGATAGCCGATCTTCTAGGAGGAAATTGTAAGACTTATTCTATAAGTTGTACCTGATGAATCCTTTATGTATCCAAGTCCGACCTTTGCTTCAAGACCATGCCAATGCTATCTCGAAGCATGTCTGTGGTACTCCGATTTTCAACAAGAGCATTTGAAGCCCAATGATAAATGTTTCTTGTTCAGTTATCCAAACACCGTTGTATGGGTACCATCATGATTAATCCTTGCCTCTTTAACTGAATGATTGGGTACTTGCTCTCCTACCCTGTATGCCATGTTCTTCTTGTCCATGGGAAGGATATACTCCTAATAATAGTGTGTAATCACTATTCTCCTTTCCATTTGTTTGTTTAACCTTTCTTTGATCTACATATAATCTAAGCAGTAATATTTTTCTGCTTATGTAAACACCTTGGTGTACAACTCTGTCAGTAAGACCTTGATTCTATTGTTGATAACATCCCGGTACTGCTGCTAGAGGAGAACTTTGCCTGTTGGTCCGCCTCGTTTCAACGAGCGGGAAATTGGTTCTCTTCGTTCCCCGTCCTTGGTACCGACATTGTTGCTGACATAGCTGACAAGCCACCCACTCACATGCCTCCCTGTCGTGGCTGTGCAAGATATCACCACCCTTCCTATTTTCAACCCACATGGTGGGCCCATAACCCACACGTCCATTGGATCGAAACTTGACTCTTATTTACAACCTGGATCCTATTGTATCCTTTGCACCCGGCTTCGAATGTGATTCACGAGGAAAATTCTATACCATTATTCATCTTGGAATCAAACACCATGTTATTCTCGTGGTTCAAGCCCCCATTCCAGCTTCTGTCTAGGCATCGAATGATTGCCTACCCTTTTAAAACTTTGGTACCATCGTATATTGCACTCAACGAATTCACTAGAACACAACTCGTGGGGTACCTCATGTCTTTCCCATTGAGTTCACCGTCAGATGCCCAGCTTTGTGGAGTTGCGTTCTTCCGAAGTTTTTCCTCCTAGTCGCGTTCGTAGGACGAAGGAGATCCCGAAGAAAGGTTGACGACGTGATCACGATGACTTGAAGCAGAGAAATGAAGACGTCAACGAAAGAGATAAACCTCTTCGAAAGGACAGGCAAGACCGAGAAGACTCGTTAGGTTTTCGCTACCAGCACTTTTCCCCCGTACTCCACCGCTTAAATCTCGGGACGAGATTTCTTGTAGTGGAGGAGAATTGTGACGCCCGGGTAATCAAGCTACAGTAAAACTTCGCTAACGATGCCACGTGATACGGTGTATCCTATGGACATCACCATGTCAAGAGTCTGCTTGGGAAGTGACACGTGTGACCTCTATTTCTCATACATAAAGGTGAATCATCTCCTTTACACGTGTTCACTTGACCCCTTCGAGGATGGTATACTACTTGACACTCCTCTCGTGTGCATGCATAGGTATTGTCGGAGCTTCACGGATGGCGAGGAGGAGTGCAAGCGCCAAGGATCACCTACACCATCTGCGAGGGAAGCTTGGAAGAGAAGACGGAAGAAGACGGAGCTGCTGATACTACAGCGGCCGGACATCCGGGCCAAAGGCCGGACATCCGGCGCTTCAGCAACGGCCGGACATCCGGCACTCCTCCCGGAAATCCGGGCCCTCCTTCACAGAAGCTGGACCGAGCCAGCCCGGACATCCGGCCGTAACCCCGGACATCCGGCTCGCCCCGAAGCCCCGGACATCCGGCTGCCAGCCCGGACATCCGGCCGTGCCTGCGTGCATGTATCCGGGCCGATGCCCATGTACCCGTTTCGCCCCTCACTTACCCCTTCATGACCCTAGACTATATATACTCCTCCACCTCCACCATTTTAGGGTTAGCAAATGTGATAGCTCATTTTAGACTAGAGCTTTGCTCATCTATGTGGTTCTACTCCTACGAGTGACCGCGGCCCCTCTACGGAGAAGATCCACACCGGATTCAAGACCCCTAACGGGAAGATCCTTCACGGATTCAAGGCCTCCTCTTGGAGATGAACTCTACCCATGTATCTTTCCCTTTGTTGTTCATGTATCTTGTGATCTTGTGTGTTTGATTGTCTAGTGGATGTGTGATTGGACTTGTTCTTGTGTGTTTCCTCTCGTGTTTTCCCCCGTTTCCCTTTGTGTTCTTCGTGTTCATCGTGGGATCCCCTCCATTTCGTGAAAGATCTGCTGATTAGGGTTCCACCCTGTATCAACGTGCCACCGGGATTACCACCTATTCGAGGGATTGAGCATCAGATTGACTTAATTCCCGGTGCATCGCTACCCAACCGCGCACCATACCGTACCAATCCAGAAGAGACGAAGGAGATTATGCGTCAAGTACAGGAGCTACTCGACAAAGGTTATATACGCGAATCCCTTAGTCCTTGTGCTGTTCCTATTATTCTAGTGCCGAAAAAGGATGGTACATCGCGTATGTGTGTTGATTGTAGAGCCATTAATAATATTACTATTCGTTATCGTCATCCTATTCCTAGGCTAGATGATATGCTTGATGAATTGAGTGGCTCTACAATATTCTCCAAAGTTGATTTGCGTAGTGGATACCATCAAATTCGTATGAAATTGGGAGATGAATGGAAAACAGCATTTAAAACTAAGTTTGGATTATATGAGTGGTTAGTCAAGCCTTTTGGGTTAACTAATGCACCTAGTACTTTCATGAGATTAATGAATGAAGTTTTACGTGCTTTCATTGGACGATTTGTGGTAGTATACTTTGATGATATATTGATTTTTAGCAGATCTTTGGAGGAACATTTGGAACATTTACGTGCTGTTTTTATTGCTCTACGTGATGCACGTTTATTTGGTAACCTTGGAAAGTGCACCTTTTGCACCGACCGAGTATCTTTTCTTGGCTATGTTGTTACTCCACAGGGAATTGAGGTTGATAAAGCCAAGATTGAAGCTATTGAGAGTTGGCCGCAGCCCAAAACGGTCACACACGTGAGGAGTTTCCTTGGCCTCGCTGGATTCTATCGGCGTTTTGTGAGAGATTTCAGCACCATTGCTGCACCTCTCAATGAGCTTACAAAGAAGGATGTGCCTTTTGTTTGGGGTACTTCACAGGAAGAAGCATTCACGGTATTGAAAGATAAGTTGACACATGCTCCTTTACTCCAACTTCCTGATTTTAATAAGACTTTTGAGCTTGAATGTGATGCTAGTGGAATTGGGTTAGGAGGTGTGTTATTACAAGATGGTAAACCTGTTGCATATTTTTCTGAAAAATTGAGTGGGTGATACGGTGTATCCTATGGACATCACCATGTCAAGAGTCTGCTTGGGAAGTGACACGTGTGACCTCTATTTCTCATACATAAAGGTGAATCATCTCCTTTACACGTGTTCACTTGACCCCTTCGAGGATGGTATACTACTTGACACTCCTCTCGTGTGCATGCATAGGTATTGTCGGAGCTTCACGGATGGCGAGGAGGAGTGCAAGCGCCAAGGATCACCTACACCATCTGCGAGGGAAGCTTGGAAGAGAAGACGGAAGAAGACGGAGCTGCTGATACTACAGCGGCCGGACATCCGGGCCAAAGGCCGGACATCCGGCGCTTCAGCAACGGCCGGACATCCGGCACTCCTCCCGGAAATCCGGGCCCTCCTTCACAGAAGCTGGACCGAGCCAGCCCGGACATCCGGCCGTAACCCCGGACATCCGGCTCGCCCCGAAGCCCCGGACATCCGGCTGCCAGCCCGGACATCCGGCCTTGCCTGCGTGCATGTATCCGGGCCGATGCCCATGTACCCGTTTCGCCCCTCACTTACCCCTTCATGACCCTAGACTATATATACTCCTCCACCTCCACCATTTTAGGGTAGCAATGGTTTAGCTCATATGAGAGATAGAGCTTTGCTCATCCATCCCGGATCTACTCCACGAGAGAGACCGCGGCCCCTCTACGGAGAAGATCCACCTTGGATTCAAGACCCCTAGCGGGAAGATCCTTCACGGATTCAAGACCTCCTCTTGGAGATGAACTTTACCTTGTATCTTTCCCTTTGTTGTTCATGTACCGTGTGATCTTGTGTGTTTGATTGTCTAGTGGATGTGTGATTGGACTTGTTCTTGTGTGTTTCCTCTCGTGTTTTCCCCCGTTTCCCTTTGTGTTCTTCGTGTTCATCGTGGGATCCCCTCCATTTCGTGAAAGATCCGCTGATTAGGGTTCCACCCTGTATCATATGGTATCATGAGCCACGGTTTCTCACGAATTTGGAGCCTCCCCACCGTTTTCTAGCCTTGTTTTGTTGTGTTCTTCCCCAAATTCGAAAATTCCCCACCAAAAATAGCCCCAAAATTTTTTGTGATCTGTTGGTTTGATGAGATTTTGTTGATTTTGATCCGTGGATTTGCTTGGTTTCAAGTGGATCTAGCATTTCCCCAAGTTTCCCCATCTTTCCTCCACAAAATCCCTCAAATTTTGAGCCCCAAAATCATCAAATTCCGCCCACAAACGAGTTTGGAAGTCCCGATTCAGATCTGGAATCGTCGGGCCGGACATCCGGGCCATAGGCCGGACATCCGGGCCATCGGGCCGGACATCCGGGTCCCCGGCCGGACATCCGGCTCCTGGAGGGCAAAATCCCGCGCGGTTCTGGACATCAGGCCCCGGAAATCCGGCCCCGGCCCCGGATGTCCGACCCCTGGGAATTTCAGACTTTTTCGTTTCACCGTTTTGTCCATAACTAATTCATCCGAACTCCGATTTTGACGTTCTTGAGCTCGTTTTGAAGCTCTTGACATCCCACATAACACAAAAATACCACCATCATCATTTGACTCCATCATATTTTGTGGATTTTGGCATCTTTGCCTAGGGCTTCCACCATATCATCCGCTATACCACCACCGACTTCCGCAACCTAACCATTTTGTCCCCCATAGCATTTGTGGTTGCTTGAGTAGTGATTTGAGTCTCCTAAGGTGTTTAGGCTACTTAGGGACCATTGCTTCTTCATCAACCACCACCACCACTTCCGCATACCCATTGCCCATTATACATAGCCAACCAAACTTAACCCAATTTTGTTCGAGCTTGTTTGAGTTGTGGCTTGTGTCTCCTAAGGTGTTTCGGCTACTTAGGGACCGTGACTTCAACTCTGACAACGTGTATAGCCCATCACTCCACTTCCGCAACCACCACCGCTTGTCCGCTACCATCATTTGACATTTGTCCTTGAGATTTTGAGTTGTGGTTTTTCCGTTTCCTAAGGTGTTTCGGCTAATTAGGAACGGGTCTACATCAAGAGCACCACCTCTCATCATCGACACGGACGGTAACTTCGACGACATCTTTGTATATTCCCCTTGCAATTGCATTGTTAACCCCTAGCCCATTTTGCGTCACTTGCCTATCGAGACTAGCCTTTGAGTATTGCCGGCAACGTTACTTGTGCACATTAGTGATCATCGATCCACCTTACATTGCATACATACCATATCATCTTGGTATCATCATATCATCCCTTGTGTCACAAGATTGTTCCCGCATATACACAATTGCTATCTTGGTTTGTGCATCGTGGCCATATAAAAAAAGAGAATAAAGCTTTTAAGCAAAAAGAGAAAGACAAAGAAGCTTGTAAGCAAGAGCCATAGCATCGCATCATATGATATCATACTTGATCATTTTGGATCATACCACCGGAATACTATACATATAGCATACTTGGGATAGAAGTCGTTGCATACATTTGCATCTTATAGGTTGTGCACAAGTGTCGTATCCGCCTATAGAGCAATCGTGCTAGCGTCTCTCTTGAGTTGTGCAACACGAGCGTTTTCCGTGGACTCCACATTTTGTGCTCATTCCTTGGTTGCACGACCCCATCTATCTATCCGTGTGTGTGTTTCCGTGTGCCACATATTGCTATTGGTCTACTTGTTTCACTTGCGAATTTGTGAATCTCTTTCAACATTATTGACTCTTGCTAACATTTTGCATCAAATTTTTGTGCCACTATCCTCACCGAGCTCCACCATAAGCTTTACTTGATAGGTGTGAGTGAACAAGTCCGGTACCAATTCCACTATTCTTTCATTTCACATTGAGTGAAACGGGATACATCATCAACATTCGGAAAAGGTAACTTGGTATTGTTTATCTCATCTCCTACTCACCTTTGCTCGAGTCTTGTGATGGATAGGAAAAGCATTTCATCTACTTCGGTCTACAACAACAACGACAAGTTCGATGCCATGACGAACAACTTGTGCACCAACATGAATGCTCAAATGGAGGAGCTCAAAGCCCTCATCAAGAACCGCAAGAGGTCTCCCTCATCTTCGAGAAGACGCTCTAGTGCACATCCTTCCGAGCTACCATCTTCGGCGAGATCACATCGGCATCGACACCATCAACGACGAGAACGTGAAGGTCATGAGCTCAACACCAACAACAGCTCAACGACTTCACCATGTACCTTGGCATCTTCGTCAAGCGACTTCAAGGCATCTTCGCCTTTGGATATGCGGCATCTTCGCCCACAAGAACCTCAAGCTTATGATCAAGAGAAGCTTACCAAGCTCAAGTCCGCGACTACCACGAGCTACTACGACCTCGACAACGACCACGAGATTCCTATCTATGGGACTCAAGACCCCGAGGAGTATCTCGAGTGGGAGCGCAGGATGGACGACTACCTCAAGCTACACCAAGTTCCCTACGAAGATCAAGTGAAGTGCGCCACAAGAAACTTCCACGACAACGTGTCAACATGGTGGCTTCACACACCTTCGACGAGCTTCAACGTGAATTGGCCCAAGACGAAGAGAGCTTTGCGGCGAGAGTTCGTGCCTCCCACCTACAAGGAACAACTTTTACGCCAACTGGAGAACACCATTCAAGGATCCAAGTCCATGGACAAGTACTTCAAGGAGATGAAGATGGCCTTGCAACGAGCCGGCGTGGACGACCCCATTTCAATGAAGCTCCACTTCATGATGGGATTGCACAATGACGTCTACAAGACTATCTTCTTCGAGAACTACAAGTCCCTCGACGACAACTACATTGGTGCTCTCATGGCGGAACAAGAACTTATGAAGGCCAAGGCTTCTCCACCGCAAGCACACTTCTCGAAGACCAAGCTCCAAGATGGCGAGCATGAGGCTAGTACCACCATGATGTCCAAGCCCGACGAGCTCCAAGACGACGTTCCCAAGTTCGACTTCATCGCCATCCCTCTTTGTGGCATTGATGATGCCGAGTCTACTTCGTCTCTTTTTCAAGACGGTGCGGCGACGACTACGACTACGGAGCCATTCGAGGACCACGCTTTGGAGGCGCACGACATGGTGACGAGCAAGGTTGCTGCTTCCATCTTTGGAGGCGAGAGTGATGATGTGCCATCTTCGGCCTTCATCCACGACGACAATGAGGAGATGGTTGAGCATGGGATTTTCCCTTCGACCACGGCGACGTATGATGACTTGAGTGACTTGTGCCACCATATTGAGAGTGAGAGTGAGTTCACCACTAGCCCCATATATGATGAGCTGCCCCAATTCCCATGTGAGGAGAGCCACAACCCCCACCACTTGAGTGAGATGAGTGACTCCACCATATGCGAGCTTGAGTGCACCTACCTTGAGGGAGTGAGTGAGCCACCACATAGAGAGAGTGAGATAGTTGATAGGTCATGTGAGGCCACTTTCAACACTAACGACTTGACCTCTACCTCTATTGTGTCTTCTCATTCGGTGCTAGGTCCCACATTTGATGACGCGCCGATCCTCGACGACTTCGTCCTTCCATTGGACAAGACGATGGCCATGGTGGAATATGATGCACCCCCCACATGGTTCCATCAAGTTGATGATGATGACCACCATTTGGTCTTTCCCACCTCACCTACACCACATGAGTGGAATGAAAAAGGTAACAAAGGTGAAGGTGATGATCTCGTCCCACTAGTGGACTATGTTGACATTGATTGCTTGCATGATGTTGATCCACCTATTGCCATGCTTCATGCTAGTATGATTGCCACATGCTATGATGATGAGTTTGATGATTGCCATGTGGAGTCTATTAGTTGTGATGCCATGTTGCATAGGATTTCTTGTGATAATTCTCTCGGTCACATCATGTTTGACAATCCGCTTGACTTGTCATATGCTATGCATGAGATCAATCATATGTCATATTTGCAATCTCTTCATAGTAACTATGCATATGCCATTAAGATAAACCCAATTTGCACATATGGCATAGATGACAAGCCCATGGTTATTGGCATTTGTTTTTCTTGTGATGATATTGACATGCTTCCTTTGCATCATATCCATCATATGCCATGCCATGAACACCTAGCTTCCGATATGCATTGTTTTGGATGTTGTCCTTTTTCTCCAAATGATGTTTTCAATATTTCTCATGAGGAGACCCCCATAGTTTCCTCATACATTTTAGGAGATTTTGGTCCATCCTATCCTTTGCATGATCCCCATACTTGTATGCTCAATTTGCATCCACATCATGCTATACACAATAACTATTCATTCATGATGGATGACATGTTCTTATACCATGCATCAAATTTCTTTGAGCAATGCTTATCTTGTGCTAACTCATACGTGCACATACACATCATGATGGATGATGTGTACATTTACCACGCGCACAATTTCTTTGGTTTGTGTGTCTTTTGTGTAGGTCCCCATACTTACTCGTCAACCTCGCAAGAGCACGAGTTGACGAAACGAGCTCTAGAGAGCACCGATGACTTGGGAGTCCATGGATTATCCTTCCAACCGCTCCCTTCGCACAAAGACTTCGCGCATCTCTTCTACATGGCACTCACATGGTTATGGGTTATTGTCCATTATATCTCTTATGCCCCTCTTGCCATGTTCACTTTGCATGATATGCTCATTTATATGCCTTTGCCATGCATTTGTGACCCATGCTTCGCATTACACATGATGATTGATTCTCATGTTTGTATGTGTATTTGCATGCTTGGTGGAGATATTGCTTGTTATTGCCATGTTTTCTTTGTGACAAATGCCTATGATGATACCTTGTTCATGCTATGTTCTCGTGCTTGTGATATGTCGTGTGCATTGCTTATGCCTACTATTGGCTCACATGACATGATTACTATGATCTCATCTAGTGTGTTGCATCTTCGCTCCACTAGTTTGCACGACATGATTGATATGCTTGCTTATGTTGCATCACCGATGATTCATACTTGCTCCTTTCATGCGGTTGATGACAACCATTGCCATGCTTTGCACATGATTGATATTGCTTGTTGTCATATGTCTCCACATGTTGCCTCTCTCATGCTACAATGTATTGAGCGCAACCATGATTTTAGTCTTGCCAATGAGATTGCCCCCATAGCATTCTCGCATTTATTTGGAGATTATGACTTCATTCTTGTGAAGCATGCTTGTTTTACCTCCTTGCACCATATGCCTTGTGCCATGAATATAGCTATTGTTGCATCATATTATTCATGCACTTTTGCTCCTAATGGTTATGTGCAAGAGAAGAGAACCATCATGATGGATGATGTGTTTATCTACCATGCACATACGTTCTTCCTTTTGTTGTGTGCATGTGTAGGATACTTGGAATATGTGTCGACTTCCACTTCACGTGAGTTGACCATTCGAGCTCTTGAGAGCGAACCCCTTTCTACAACGACGCTTCTACACCGCAGTTGCTTGTGCTTCGGCATTGTGAAGAATGCACAAGGACACACTTTCAAGGTGATATCCTTCTCTTTCGAGACACCCAAAACCATGAGCATGGATATTACGGATCACACTACTTGTGTTGCTTGCACCATGAGACTTATTTGCACACATGTTAGAGATCTTGATTTGACTTGCCATTGCCACATTGCCATGCTTCATGATATATATGCCTTGTGTGTTGCCTCCGACTTGTGGATTACTTGTCCCTATCCTATGCTTGGTTGCAACAATATCATCTCTTCACATATGCCATGTCCCATTGTTTGTCACATGATTTACTTGATTGCCTCACACATGATGAACAATTGCTATTTCTGTTGTGTTGAGTGCCACTCGATTTTCACTACACCCTATGCACATTATGCTTGGATTGTCTTGCACTTACCCCATGTGTTTAGACACTTCATTTTACATGGTGTTGTGAATGATTCTTATGCCTACCATAGACCTTTCATGGAGCGCTTTATGCATGCTTGCTATGACTATGAGGTAGATGCTTATTCTCTTGACACACATATGTGCATCTCTACCTCACATTTACATGCTTGTTTCCATGATGACCTTGATTGTGCTCAATTGATGTGCTTAAATGCCATGCCACAAACCTTTGTCACACCCTATGCTATGCTTGATGACAACACTTGTTGGGTAAATCACCTCTTGAATGTTTGGTTTTGCACTAACGCTAACCACATTTGTTTTTCCAAGTGTTTGTTGTCTTTGCTCCTTTTGAAGGAATCACTAGACGGAGAGACATTGGAGAGTGCCCATGTTGAGCTTCAAGATGATGAGCACTTCGTGATGGTCCACATCTACACGACGACGCCATCTCTTTCCCATGGTGATTTGGTTTTCGATCCGAGGTCGGATCTTTTCCAAGGGGGAGGGGATGATACGGTGTATCCTATGGACATCACCATGTCAAGAGTCTGCTTGGGAAGTGACACGTGTTACCTCTATTTCTCATACATAAAGGTGAATCATCTCCTTTACACGTGTTCACTTGACCCCTTCGAGGATGGTATACTACTTGACACTCCTCTCGTGTGCATGCATAGGTATTGTCGGAGCTTCACGGATGGCGAGGAGGAGTGCAAGCGCCAAGGATCACCTACACCATCTGCGAGGGAAGCTTGGAAGAGAAGACGGAAGAAGACGGAGCTGCTGATACTACAGCGGCCGGACATCCGGGCCAAAGGCCGGACATCCGGCGCTTCAGCAACGGCCGGACATCCGGCACTCCTCCCGGAAATCCGGGCCCTCCTTCACAGAAGCTGGACCGAGCCAGCCCGGACATCCGGCCGTAACCCCGGACATCCGGCTCGCCCCGAAGCCCCGGACATCCGGCTGCCAGCCCGGACATCCGGCCTTGCCTGCGTGCATGTATCCGGGCCGATGCCCATGTACCCGTTTCGCCCCTCACTTACCCCTTCATGACCCTAGACTATATATACTCCTCCACCTCCACCATTTTAGGGTAGCAATGGTTTAGCTCATATGAGAGATAGAGCTTTGCTCATCCATCCCGGATCTACTCCACGAGAGAGACCGCGGCCCCTCTACGGAGAAGATCCACCTTGGATTCAAGACCCCTAGCGGGAAGATCCTTCACGGATTCAAGACCTCCTCTTGGAGATGAACTTTACCTTGTATCTTTCCCTTTGTTGTTCATGTACCGTGTGATCTTGTGTGTTTGATTGTCTAGTGGATGTGTGATTGGACTTGTTCTTGTGTGTTTCCTCTCGTGTTTTCCCCCGTTTCCCTTTGTGTTCTTCGTGTTCATCGTGGGATCCCCTCCATTTCGTGAAAGATCCGCTGATTAGGGTTCCACCCTGTATCACCACGTCACCTCAATTACTATGGATAAACTGGTGTCAGTTCGAAACCAAGTTCAAATTTCAAATTTAAGTTAGAGACAAACAATAAACGTTTTCAAATATTAAAACTAAAATGTTCGGAGTGAACCATATATTGCATAAGTAATTATGGTGGAGAAACCACACCTTTTTAAAATTCTTAAATACTATAAGATATATAAAACAATAGTAAAAACAATTATCTAAATACCTTTTGTAATTAATAAAAAGTCAAACTAATTGATTGAGGACTAGACTCTTGTTGACTATGAACGAAGTTGAATTACTAATTTATATAATAAGTATATATTTTACTAAAACTAAAATAATAGAATACAAAACTATAACAGAAAAGTAAAATAGATAAAAAAACAAAAGAAGGACCCCCCTGCTGGACCGCGGCCCAGATGGCCATCGGGCCAACCAGGCCGGCCCAGCCGGCCCACCCCGCCCCTGGCCTATATGGCCTAACCCCTCCATCCCCGAACCCTAACCGTCCCCCCACTCTCCCCTCGCTTCCTCCCCACTCCCCGATGCCCTTCTGGATCGGGGCCACGACCTTGGCGCGCTGCCTACCCCGACCCCCCGCAACGCCAGGTGCTCGCCGCCCCCAACTGGCGCCGCCCGTCGCCTCTCCTCATCCCCGTCGGCCCCAGGCCTCGTTGCTCCATCGCCGCCCGCCGCCACACCGGACGCCTACGCCGCAGGACACCGCCGCCATCGGAGGACCGCTCCACCGCCGTCACCACTGCCTCGTCGTCGGCCACCGCCACCCCAAGCTCCGACGCCGCCCCGAGCACACATTAGCACCTCTACAGGGCCCCGTGAGCCCTCCTTCCTTCTCCTCTCCCCCCTGATGGATTTGCCCCGCGGCCCTCGCTCCGCGTCGTCTCGCTGCCCACGGTCACCGCCCCCGCGGCCGCGAGCGCGCTCACCGTGCCCAGCCGCATTACCCCCCAACCTGTCGCTGCTCGGCCCTGCCG
The DNA here is from genome assembly GCA_902687465.1 of Secale cereale. Lineage (NCBI taxonomy): Eukaryota > Viridiplantae > Streptophyta > Magnoliopsida > Poales > Poaceae > Secale > Secale cereale. The sequence goes on along the minus strand of LR738714.1, from coordinate 281,479,766 downwards.
AACTGCGCGCTCGCATTGGCCGTCGTCGACCCTCTTCGCCCTGCGCCACGCCCGTGCGCCATGCCCGCCGTGGCTCCCGTTGATGCATGCGGCCTCTGCGTACTGCCCTCGCGCATCGCGCTCGGCCACTCTCAGCACTGCCGCTTCCCTGTTCCCCCCAGCGTCGCCACATTCCCCACCTTCGGCCGTGCGAGCCCGCCTCGCCGGGGGCTCGTCACCACTGGCCGGCGACTGGCCTCGTCATGCCATGGCCGGTGCCTCCCCCTTCGATCTGGGCGGATGCCCAATCGGGTCGGGCTAGGCAGCGCTGCCCGTAACCCGTTCGCCCGCACAGTACCCCCTTGCCTATGACACAGGGGCCCACCCAAAATGTTATGTATATAAAAATAAATAAATAAACAAATAAATAAGTAAAAAAAATAAATAATAATAAAAGTTTTATTAATTAATTAATTAATTAATTACTTAATTAATTCTGTTTAGAATAACCTAAACAGTAATTAACTTAATTAATGGTTAATTATCTAAGCAGTCAATGACAGGTGGGACCCACTGGTCAGGTTGACCAGTCAACCATGCTGACATCAGCATGATGTCATGCTGATGTCATAAATCCCTTTTCGAATTAATTTAATTAATATTAAATCCCAGAAATGAATAAAAACTTTAGAAAATCATATCTTTTAAACCGTAACTCGGATGAAAATACTTTGTACATGAAAGTTGCTCAGAACGACGAGACGCATCCGACTACGCAACCCGTTCGTCCACTGCACCTCCTTATCATACCGAACCCGCAACTTTCCCCCTCCGGCCCCTCTGTCCGAAAACGCGAAACACCGGGAATACTTTCCCGGATGTTTTCCCCCTTCACTGGTATCACCTACTATCGCGTTAGGGCACACTGAACACCGCATATTCCCATGTTATGCTTTGTGATGCTATTGTTTGCTCTGTTATTTATTTGTTTCCCCTTCGTTGCTTATTTTCGGTAGACTCCGATACTGTGATAGACGCCGAGACCGTTGATGCTTCGGTGTTCGACTACGGCTACGGTTCCGAAGATTCCTTTCGTCTGCAGAGCTTCCAGGCAAGCCCTCCTTTTGATCACCAGATATCGCCTATTCTTCTCTCTACTGCTTGCATTAGAGTAGTGTAGCATGTTACTGTTCGGTTGCTCCTATTCTGTTGCATAGCCTGTCATTGATGCTACAACTGTTGATACATGTACCTACCATCCTAATGCTTAGTGTAGGATGCTAGTATTCCATCAGTGGCCCCACATCCTTGTCCGTCTGCCATGCTATACTATCGGGCCGTGATCACTTCGGGTGGTGATCACGGGTATATACTATATACATACTTTACATGATACTTGATGTGACTAAAGTCGGGTCGGCTCATTGAGTACCCGCAAGTGATTTGATGTGGGGGCTGAAAGGACAGGTGGCTCCATCCAGGTAGTGGTGGGCCTGAGTTCCTGACGGCCCCCAAGTGGATCGTTGTGGCGGAGCGACAGGGCAGGTTGAGACACCCAGTGGAGAGGTGGCCTGGCCCTGGTCGTTGTCCGCGGTTATTTCATAATAACACGCTTAACGAGTTTGGATATTTGATCTGAGTCTGGCCATTTGGTCTGTACGCACTAACCAGCTGCGTGGGAACAGTTATGGGCACTCGACATCGTGGTATCAGCCGAAGCCTTCTTGACGTCAGCGACTTAGCGGCGCGCGCCGGATTGGACTGGAAAGCCTACTCTGGTATTAGGAGAGGCTAGGTCTGCTTACCGGCCGCCCTCGCAACGTGCAGGTGTGCATTGGGCGATGGGCCCAGACCCCCGTGCGCTTAGGGTTTAGACCGGCGTGCTGAACTCTCTGTTGTGCTTAGGTAGGGCTGCGACGTGTTGATCTTCCGAGGCCGGGCATGACCCTGGAAAGTGTGTCCGGCCAAATGGGATCAAGCGTGCTGGGTTATGTGGTGCACCCCTGCAGGGAAGTTAATCTATTCGAATAGCCGTGTCCCTCGGTAAAAGGACGACCCGGAGTTGTACTCTGACCTCATGACAACTAGAACTGGATACTTAATAAAACACACCCAGACAAGTTCCAGATACAACCCGGTGATCGCTTTCTCACAGGGCGACGAGGGGAGGATCACCGGGTAGGATTATGCTATACGTTGTTACTTGGTGAACTTACCATCTATTCCCTTCTACTGCTTCAAGACAGAGGCTGCCAGAAGCGAGGATACTTGTTACTTCCAGCTACTCTCTTCTTCTGCTGCAAGATGGACGTTGCGAGAAGCGTAGTCTTCGTTTGGATTAGCTGTCCCCCTCTTATTCTGGCATTCTGCAGTTTAACCCACATATATTACACCCCCCCTTTACACAGATACCATTGCATTTGTAGTATAGATCCTTGCTTGCGAGTACTTTGGATGAGTACTCACGGTTGCTTTCTCCCCCTTTTCCCCTTTTGTTCCTTCTTCTCGGATGATGCAACCAGGTGGTGGAGTCCAGGAGCCAGATGATCCCGAGGATGTTTCTACATGGAGTTCGGCTTCGAGGAGTAGTTAGGAGGTCCCAGGCAGGAGGCCTTGCCTATTCGATCGTTGCTATATTTGTGCTAGCCTTCTTAAGGCAATCTTGATTAACTTATGTCTGTACTCAGATATTATTGCTTCCGCTAACTCTTGTGTATTCGAGCTTATGTACTCGAGCCCTCGAGGCCCCTGGCTTGTAATATAAAGCTTGTATTATTTTAATTTGTGTCTAGAGTTGTGTTGTGATATCTTCCAGTGAGTCCTTGATCTTGGCCGTACACATTTGCGTGCATGATTAGTGTACGGACAAATCGGGGGCGTCACAGGAAGGAAGGGAGGAATGACTGAGGGATTCCTGGATTACGGGGTCCTCAGGCGTCCGGGCTACGTAATGTGGGCCGGACTAATGGGCCATGAAGTTACAAGACGGAAGACTTTCCCCCGTTTCTGGATGGGACTCTCCTTGGCGTGGAAGGCAAGCTAAGCATGCGGATATGAAGATTCCTTTCTCTGTAAACCGACTCTGTACAACCCTAGCCCCTCCGGTGTCTATATAAACCGGAGGGTTTAGTCCGTAGAGGCAATCATAATCATACATGCTAGACATCTAGGGTTTAGTCATTACGATCTCGAGGTAGATCAACTCTTGTAACCCCTATACTCATCAAAGTCAATCAAGCAGGAAGTAGGGTATTACCTCCATCAAGAGGGCCCGAACCTGGGTAAACATCGTGTCCACTGCCTCCTGTTACCGATCCTTAGATGCACAGTTCGGGACCCCCTACCCGAGTCTACCGGTTTTGACACCGACATTGGTGCTTTCATTGAGAGTTCCACCGTGCCGTCGTCGAAGGCTTCATCGATCATCTACAACAATGCTGCTGGGAAGGAGATTTTCCTCCCCGACCAGATTTTCGTGTTCGGCGGGTTCGCGCTGCATGCCAACTCACTTGGTTACCTGGAGCAGCTCGACAACTACGCCCCTGGTCACGAGATCAGTTTTGGAAACCTGAACTATATCGCGGATATCCGAGGAGACTTGATCTTCCAAGGGTTCACGGCTCCAATCACCGCTTCGACCTTAGATCCAGAGCGCGTCACCCAGTCCGAAGACGGGAGTCTCGAGCCCGCCGGACTATCTGCGGCCATAAAGCTCAACACGGGAGAACCAGAGCGGATAGCGTCACCAGCAGTTATCACAAAGTCGGACTCTTCTCTGGACACTAGCTCTGAACCCTTGAAATCCGCATCTTGCGAGCTCGGCCAGGGAACTTAAGTCCCCATCCAAACCTCGCTCTTAAACTAGGCTCTGGACTTAATGCGATCCCTCGCCATCATAGAGGAACCGCTTCTGAATTGCACTCAGCCCGAACTAGGGGCTGAAAATAGGTAACTTTCCCAACCACCACCCACTTTATAGCCACTGTCGAGGATTTAACTGACATGCTCTACTATGCCTCCGAGGACATCGACGGTATAGACGACGATGCGAGAGAGGAGCAGGCCCAGAACCCGCCGTTCACCGGACGCTGGACGGCCACTTCCTCATACGATGTGTACATGGTGGACACACCTAAAGAAGGCGACGGCGATGATAAGAAGGATCCAGTCGAGGAAGAACCTCCTGAGATACCGCTGAAGCGTTGACGTCAGCGGTGCCACTCTAAATCGCGCCACGAAAAAGACAGCAATACCGACACTAGAGAAAATGATACTCCGGAACACGCCGAAGAACAAGAAGACCCCATTGAACCAACATCCAAACAGGATGATCGGGAGGAGGGGCAAGTCGGCCCTGACGAACAAGCAGGGAGTGAAGACTCGGAAGATAGCAATTATCTACCACTCTCCATGGACGACGTGAGCCTCGGCGACGAAGATTTTATCATGCCAAAGGAACCCCTTGAACAAGAACGCTTTAAGCGCCGGCTAATAGCCACGGGAAGAAGCCTTGAAAAGAGGCGGCATCAGCTTCAAGCTGACCAAGAACTGCTCAACGATAGATGGACTAATGTCCTGGCAACCGAGGAGTACGACCTTGAATGCCCAACAAAGAGTTATCCGAAGCGTAAGCTGCTACCCCAATTCGACGACAAAGCGTCGGAGCCCATACCACCCGCGAGTAACGCGGCTGACGAACCTGACCGACCGCGACATGGCCGGGACAGAACGACAACTCAAGCCAGACACCAGCCTGCACCACCTCGCCGTAAAAGCAGAGAAATAACAGCTCAAGGATACACATATGACCTACGACTTGACCTGGAAAATAGAGCAGGTCAGATCAGATCTACTTATGGATCGCAGGGGCATGCCCCGGCACGAGAGGAGGGTTACCAATCCTGGCGCGACAAGCAAAACCACGTCCGGGCCAAAAACCGCATGCCGACTTCATCCGAACTTCGTCGTGACATGGCCTGATATAGAGGTGCCGCGCACCTGCTATGCTTCACCGATGAGGTAATGGAGCACCAGTTCCCAAAAGGGTTCAAACCCATGAACATTGAATCATACGACGACACAACAGATCCCGCAGTATGGATTGGAGATTTTCTTCTCCACATTCACATGGCTCGCGGTGATGATCTACACGCCTTCAAATACCTGCCCCTAAAACTAAAGGGGCCAGGTCGACACTGGTTAAACAACCTTCCAAAAAATTCTATTGGATGCTGGGAAGACCTCGAGGATGCCTTTAGAGACAACTTCCAAGGCACCTATGTTCGGCCGCCAGATGTCGATGACCTCAGTCACATTGTCCAGCAGCCCGGAGAGTCCGCCAGAAAATTCTGGACTAGGTTTCTCATTAAAAAGAACCAGATTGTCGATTGTCCAGACGCCGAAGCCCTAGCGGCCTTTAAACATAGCATTCACGATGAATGGCTCGCCCGACACCTCGTCCAAGAGAAGCCGAAGTCCATGGCGGCCCTCACTGCGCTCATGACCCGCATTTGCGCGGGCGAAGATAGCTGGCTAGCCCGTAGCAGTAATAGTATGAGCAAGCCTGGCACTTCTAAAGCCAGGAATAACAACAGAAGGCTCCGACGCAACAAACACAAGTGCCGCAACAATAATGACAATACCAAAGACACGGCGGTCAACACCGGATTCAATGGCTCCAATTCTGGTCAGCGGAAGAAGCGATTCAAAAGAAACAGAGAGGGCTCATCCAGCTTGGACCGGATACTCGACCGACCCTGCCAGATTCATGGCACCCCCAATAAGCCTGCCATCAATACCAACCGAAGTTGTTGGGTCTTTAAACAGGCCGGTAAGTTAAATACTGAACATAAGGAGAAAGGGTCACCCAGCGAGGATGACGACGACGAGCCGCGTCCACCAAAAACAGGGGGTCAGAAGAAATTTCCCCCCGAAGTCAAAACGGTGAATATGATATACGTCACCCACATCCCCATGCGGGAGCGCAAGCGCGCGTTAAGGGACGTCTACGCGATAGAGCCAGTCGCCCCTAAATTCAACCCATGGTCAGCCTATCCGATCACTTTTGATCATAGAGACCATCCGACCAGTATCCGTCATGGAGGTACGGCCGCACTAGTCCTTGATCCAATCATCGATGTATTCCACCTTACGCGAGTCCTCGTGGACGGTGGCAGTAGCCTTAACCTGCTCTATCAGGACACGATCCGCAAGATGGGTATTGATCCGTCAAGGATCAAGCCCACAAAAACTACTTTTAAAGGAGTAATACCTGGTGTAGAGGCCCACTGTATGGGCTCAATCACATTGGAGGTCATCTTCGCTTCGCCGGATAACTTATGAAGCGAGGACTTGATCTTCGACATTGTCCCATTCCGAAGTGGCTATCACGCACTGCTCAGACGAACCACATTCGCTCGCTTCAATGCGGTTCCACACAATGCTTACCTCAAACTCAAGATGACCGGCCCCCGCGGTGTTATAAAAGTCAATGGAAACATGGAATGCTCCCTCCGTACTAAGGAGCACACCGCATCCCTGGCAGAAGAAGTGCAGGGCGGCCTTATCAAGCCAAACACTACATCGGCGGCCAAGCCCCCGGACACTATTAAACGAGTTCGGACTACACCGCAGAGCGATAGCCCAGCTCGTCAGGAACTCAGTTAGCAATTCGGCCTCCATCTCAGCCCCAACCGAATCACGGCCTACGTGCCACGCGTACATAATTACGCGCTAAAGATACCATGGGTAAAGACGGAGGCACAACAAGGATAAAGTCCACAATACGGCTAGACCATATCCGGACACCCATATTTTCCCTTTTTTTCTTTTAATTCTATCTTTTTCAGGTTCCTTACAACCTACGTTACCTTTTCAACGGTGCTCAGGCCTCTTCTCGAGGCCTATCATGACAACACCGAGTGATGATCCTCTCGAAGGACAATACAACAAGGAGACAAGCAGCACGACAGAGTATCTCAAAGGGTCTCTAAAGACTGCCTCGACCCCGCGCACAGCTTTCCCCTATGCTCGGCATGTAAAATAGCATTGTGCACCTTTTTGTACCAATACGTTTTCACTTATCAATCAGACTATAATGGAAACAGTTTCTGGCCCGACCTATTGGCTTATCTCTTAATCTATGTTTCCCTGTTTCTGCCCGGTTATCATGTACGCCTCGGTATGGCTTGAATCGCCGGGGGATCCATTAAGCCATCTACATGTTTTCTTACTAAACAAAGTTCAAACACTTTCATAGTGCAATTCGGCATCACGATTATTGCATTATATGCATCGGCTTCGAATCATGTCTTTGGTCAATAGTTGGGTTGCCCGGCTCCTGTAGTTACTACCTTACGTTCCACTTGTTCGGCTAAGGTAGTAAAGGGAGAACTACTACGATTGTGTTTCTGGTTCATCCGGGCAAACACCTCAGTTGAGAAAGACGAAAACTGGCTGTCATGATGCGGCGAGAGCTGGTCAGCTATTGTCGATGACTACAAATCTCTTGCGATTTTTTCTGCAATACTCGATGGGCCGGCCTTCGCTCGGCCGGGCGTCTATAGCACCCAAGTTCGGATAATCGAACAATACTAGGGGTTGCGCATGTAATTCCATTATAAAACTCCTATGGCTAAGTGAGAGCGATAAAGCCATATAGTCCGATTGCCTGGTTCGCGGCACTAACACCTCCTTCACGGATCAAATTGCTGGGCCAAGTGTGTTTAGGTGCTATCTCGAACACCTCCGTACTATTTACGTGGGGGCTGAAGCCGACGACTGGCCAACTCATGTCGTAAACGGCCGCACAGGAGGAAATATTTCAAATTAAAACAAAATAACATATCATACATAAGCCTTGTTTCATAATGCGGGATTGGACAACGTGGACACATTCATCCAAACATGATGTCCTTCGAACATTGGCCCTCTACAATGCGGGATCCTTCTAGGACATCATCGAAATACCGCTCCGGTGTGCGGTGCTCTTTGCCTGCGGGCGGCCCATCGGTTACAAACTTGACGGCGTCCATCTTCGCCCACTGCACCTTGACACGGGCGATGGCCATCCGCGCACCTTCGATGCAGACCGACCGCTTCACGGCATCAAGTCGAGGGCGAGAACTGATCAGCTGCCTCACAAGCCCGAAGTAGCTGCTGGGTATGGGCTCGGCACGCCACATATGGATTATAAAATCCCTCATGGCCAATCCGGCCACCCTATGCAGTTCGGACAACTGCTTCAGCTGATCACTTAGTGGTACAGGATGCTCAGGCGCAAGATACTACGACCAGAACAAGTTGGTATTCAGAGCCTTCTCCGACCTAGAAGCCCCCACTGATTGATCGAATCATTGACGGTCGAGTCTAGGCACACACTGAAAATATTTTTGAGTCCTATATTTATATCGGAGAGTAGGATTTCTTGTGCTTCTCATCCCTTTCTCTCTGGTGAGGACTCCTGACGACTACTCTTGCCTCTTCTACTTTCAAAAATTGCACCAAATTGTTTTTAGGAATCTCGCGAGTATTGTGGGATTGTTTCGATGTTCTTGTGACGAGAATATTGTTCTCGATGCCTCCTGACATTAGGGGTTGTGGCACTGTCCCGGGGAGTTGAGCTTTGGGGTATTGTCGGCACAAGCATATCGCGACAGTACTGAATACTTAAGACGGCCGACATCAAAAATCTCTCCTATACGGTTAGTGGCAAGATAACCCCGACATCACCCAGTACTGGGGAGGTAGTTCGGGAGTATTGCCATAGCTTGGTATAGTGGATGCTTTTCGAAGGTCCGAGGTAGACGGTTTCCGAGAAAGATTGGTTATGTGTTGAAGGATGGATACAGCTGGATGTAGGTTTAGAGTTGATTGCGCGGTGCTTCCCCTGTATCCCCAACACCTGATTGCATAACTGGAAACTTTCGGAAATTAATAGGTGGGTTAATCCAGTAGATCGTAGGCATTCTTCCAACGAATGCAGGTTAGCGAGTTCGGGGTTCTACATTGAGTGAAGTGGTTTTATGACCGATGTTCCGATCGGGAGTTGCATCTTAAAGGGTACTTGGCTATGCTGATCCGGGGATTGCAAAACCCTTCTGTAACACGTTCATAAGTTTGCTGCACAAAGATGTCAGAACGAAGCTCCTATCTTATGTTTGTTTCCATCTGTACCTTGTGTTTTTTCTTATTTACCTTTTGTCCCCTATGTGGCTTCTCGTGAAGATTGTTGTTATCATTAAGCTGAGAATTTCATTCGTTCCTCTTGTTCGAATGATTCTTGTGAAGACTATGTTGCATTTCAATCCGTTTATTCAGCTTATACCTTCTTTCAATCAATTGCTGATTCGGGGTCATCTCTTTCAGGATGGCTCCGAAACGAGTTCCCAACGCTAACCCAGAGGGTGAAGAGGTCCCAGATCGTCCTCCTTCCCCTCCTCCTCCGTCTGATTATGCAGACTACAAATCAGAACACCCAGATGTTGATGCAGATGATGCAGCAGATGCAAGCTAATCAAGCTAATCAGGGTGTTCCAGGGAATCAAGGCAATTTCTTAAACCAACAGCACCATGCTACTCTCAACCAGTTCTTGGCCAATAATCCAAAAGCTTTCAGTTACTGTGTCGACCCTCTTGATGCTGAAGATTGGTTAACCGATATCAAGAAGCATTTTGAGTGCAGTAACGTAAGAGAAGAGGACTATGTGAAGTTTGCAGCCTTCCAACTCAAAGACCAAGCAGCTGACTGGTGGCAGCAGTACAAAGACTCAGGCCAGGTCGTGCGATCTCTTGGGAGGATTTCTGCAAGGATTTTCGCTCTCACCACATTCCAACAAGTGTCATCGAGGGTATGCGTGAGCAATTCCGCAACCTGAAGCAGGGCTCTATGACTGTTTACCAGTATAATGTCAAGTTCCAAAATCTCGCCCGCTATGCTAAGCAAGACATTCCGGATGCCAAGATCAAGATCTATCAATTCCGAGGAGGTCTCAAAGATGAACTTCAACTTGCTCTCACCTTGTTCGAGCCCGATGAGTTCGACAAATTCTATAACATGGCGCTTAAGCAAGAGGCAGCCCAGCTCAAGATGGAGGCTTCCAAAAAGAGGATTCGAGATGCCGTTCACTCCTCCTCATCTTCTCAAGTCGTCGCGAAGCAACAGAAATTTTGGCTTCCTCCTCCTCCAGTGATTCGAGCTCCTTACAACAACTCCAACAACAACAAGAACTCCAGTGGACGTGGTTTCTCCCACCCACCCAACCCGAGCAACCAGTCGAAGAATCAGTTTCAGTCTCAAGGTTCCAAGTCAAGTGGTTCTCATTTCCGTCCTCTCTCAGAAGTGACTTGCAACAAGTGCACTCAGAAAGGTCACTATTCTAACAAGTGCCCCAACCCGAAGCGCCTTCCACCTCCTCCACCTGTCAGTACAGCTATGGTCAAGCATAATCCAAAGTCTGCAAGGGTGAATCTGATGAATGCAGCGCAAGCGGAGAATTCTTCGGATGTGATTTTGGGTAACCTCTCAGTTAACTCTTTTCCTGCAAAAGTCTTGTTCGATTCAGGTGCTTCACATTCTTTCATGTCAAGACCTTTTGCATTGTCACATGATATGCCATTGCAAGCTTTGCCTAGACCGATGTCTGTGCTTTCTCTGGGTTTGCTTATGAACTCCAACAACTTTGCTCCGAATGTATCTATTCGCATGGGTGATTATCGCTTTCTGGCTAATCCGGTTATTCTCGTCAATTCCGACATCGACATCATCCTCGGGATGGACTGGCTTTCTCAGCATGATGCTCACATTGATTGTGCACAGAAGGAAGTCAAGATTACTCATCCTGATGAAGATGTGATTATCTTTGCCTCCAGGGATAACACTATCAGGCTTTTCTCTCTCAATGATAAGGGCGAGATTAATGCCATATCTCAAATTCCGGTGGTAAACGAATACCAAGACGTCTTTACTGAAGAACTTCCAGGCATGCCTCCACACCGTCAGGTGGAATTCATCATTGAACTCGAGCCGGGTACTGAGCCAGCATGCCGGCGTCCGTACAAGCTCTCTCCTGGAGAATTGAAGGAGTTGAAGAAGCAGCTTGATGAACAGGAACATTTAGGTCTGATCAGGCCTAGTACGTCTCCTTGGGGCTGTGGGGTCTTATTTGTCAAGAAGAAAGATGGCACGGAGCGTCTCTGCGTCGATTACCGGCCATTGAACAAGAAGACAATAAAGAACAAGTATCTGCTCCCCAACATCAACGAACTATTCGAGCAGCTCAAAGGAGCTAAAGTGTTCTCTAAGCTCGATCTCCGAATGGGCTATCACCAAATTCGAATTCGCGAGGAGGATATCCACAAGACTGCTTTCAGAACGAGCTACGGATCATACGAGTATACAGTCATGTCCTTTGGTCTCGCTAATGCTCCTCCTACCTTCTCGAGAATGATGCACTACATCTTCAACCCCTACACCAGCGAGTTTGTACTTGTGTATCTGGATGATATTCTGGTATTTTCCCAGAATGAAGAAGATCATGAAAAGCACTTACGTCTGGTTCTTGACCGACTCCGTGAACATAAGTTCTATGCCAAGTTCTCCAAGTGCGAATTTTGGCTCGATAAGGTTTTGTACCTGGGCCATATCATCTCCGCTGACGGTATTGCGGTAAACCCCGAGAAAGTTGAAGCAATTGTCAACTGGAAAGCTCCTCAGAACGTCAAGCAACTCCGAAGCTTTCTTGGTCTTGCCAGTTATTGCAGAAGGTTCGTTGAGAACTTCTCCAAGATTGCCAAGCCTCTTTCCAACTTGCTGCAGAAGAATGTCAAATACTTCAGGGCTAGATCATGGAAATCTAGCCCGTAGTAAAACATAAGGCCGCAGACAAAGGGGTGGAGGGGAAACCCTAGTCCACAAAGGAAATGAGGAATGAATACTACCCTCTCATGGGGCCCCAGAGTAGGGACGATCTGTTTCTTGGCTGGAAGCCGGTGGGCGATTGCCTCGGCTGAATAACCCGCTTCCCGGAGCTCCTTGATGTTCTCCTCTGTGACGGAGGAGGGCATCCACTTGCCCTGCGATCCAGATCCAGACATGGCTAGAATGTTTTCTGGACATGGAGGGAATCGAATCTTGGGTGCTGGAGCTCGAGGACGGATGGGCTGAGGAAGAAGAAAGGTGTGGGATGAAAAGGTGGATTGTTATCCCCTTATAAAGGCCGTGCATATAGAGTGTCCCTCCCACGAGCCTTAAAACTCGTCTATTCCCAAGGGGTCACATGGATGGCGCACTTGGATTACCCAAGCCCGTATTGATGAAAATCCCATGATAAGGGGACACGATCTCTATTTTGACAAGACGTGTCACCGGAGGGTGTGTCTTTAAACGCGAAACGGGAAGTTGAAAAACGATTCGAAATGATGGGAAGGCCAGACGTGATGTCTCACTAGCGAAAGCTGTTAGTAAAGGCATATTATGTTTTAAACTAAGTGTTATACCCTTGTGATAGTGGGTTGTAACTGTTAAACAGAGCCGGACATAGTTAATGTTGATCAGCTATTCTAAAGTATTTGGAGGAGGAACCCGCCTTGAAAATGACGAAGACAATCTGCGCGCTGGACACATCGTCGTTGAAGCCTTGTTTAGGGGCTACTAAGGGAGTCCTAGATTACAGGTTCCTCAGGTGTCCGGGCTACATAATGTGGGCCGGACTAATGGGCCATGAAGATACAAGACGGAAGACTTTCCCTCGTGTCCGGATGGGACTCTCCTTAGCGTGGAAGGCAAGCTGAGCATGCGGATATGAAAATTCCTTTCTCTGTAAACTGACTCTATACAACCCTAGCCCCTCTGGTGTCTATATAAATCGGAGGATTTAGTCCGTAGAGGCAATCATAATCATACAGGCTAGACATCTAGGGTTTAGTCATTACGATCTCGAGGTAGATCAACTCTTGTAACCCCTATACTCATCAAAGTCAATCAAGCAGGAAGTAGGGTATCACCTCCATCAAGAGGGCCCGAACCTGGGTAAACATCATGTCCCCTGCCTCCTGTTACCTTCGATCCTTAGACGCACAGTTCGGGAACCCCTACCCGAGATCCGCCGATTTTGACACCGACAATGACCATCACCGACGGTCGCAAATGTCAGATTGGAATCAGTGCCGGAGAGTCTCCACCATATTTGAGAGGACAAAGAATTTATGCAAATGATCTAATTTAGTTTTTGTAGTACAAATATTTAATTGTACAAGTTTAATCTTTGAATTGTGAAGAAATGTCGTCGATGCCGTCCGACGGAGTGCGACTGGTGCGGCTACGACCGGGGTCTGTGCGATAGGCCTCGCCTGGTAGAAGGTCGGCGCTTCAGCATTAAGCTCCAGGAGACCTTCGATGTTGAAACAGTACGTAATGACGACAAGTGTTTGAAAGCACAAGGGCTCCTGGGTGATTTTGGTAATTAATGTCAACATATCTCTTGTTGGACTAATGTTTTCATCTAGTATATTTCAGACAAGTTCAACAAATGGAGTGGCATGGACTAGAGGATGTGAAACCCCTTCAAGATGATAAGGGCAAAAGGATTGGCTCAAGATCAAAGCTCAAGACTCTACATTTTCTATTTCACTGATCCAAGATCACACTGAGTCCATAGGAAAGCCAATACTATTAAAAGGGGATGAGGTGTTGCTTAATGGCTTGCTTGCTCAAAGTTCTTAGTGATATGCTCCAAAACCCTCAACCACTTTCTCACATCCACATATGTCCTAAACCCAAAAGTCAAACTTGGCCCTACTGAAAAGATCTATCTGACGCCACCGAGTTCATTTGACATAGCCACTGCGAGAAACCTTAATCATTTCGGTCTCACCGAAAGGGGTCTTGGTCTCACCGAGATGGGATTGCAAACTCTCTGTTGCCTGTTACAATATTTTCGGTCCAACCGAGATATGCGATCGGTCCCACCAAGTTCACAATGCAAACTCTCTTTTGCCTCTTCGTAACATTTCGGTCCCACCAAAACGACCGAATCGGTCCCACCAAGTTTGCCTCACCAACTCTCTGTAAGCTTATTACCAAAATCGGTCCCACCGAGTTTGTGTAATCGGTCTCACCGAGATTACATTATGCCCTAACCCTAATGAAATCGGTCCCACCGAGTTGATCATATCGGTCCCACCGATATGCCTAACGGTCACATTATGAACTAAATCGGTATGACCGAGTTCTCTAAATCGGTCCCACCGAGTTTGGTAAATTGTGTGTAACGGTTAGATTTTATGTGGAGGCTATATATACCCCTCCACCTATTCTTCACTCATGGAGAGAGCCATCAGAACATACCTACACTTCCATCATTCATGTTCTGAGAGAGAACCACCTACTCAAGTGTTGAGATCAAGATATTTCATTCGTACCATATGAATCTTGTTCTCTAGCCTTCCCCAAGTTACTTTCCACTCAAATCTTTCTTGCACCATATCAAAATCTATGAGGAGCTATTTGAGTGTTGGGGATACTATCATTTGAAGCATTTGAGCAAGGAGTTCATCATCAACACACCGTCTATTACCTTTTGGAGAGTGGTGTCTCCTAGATTGGTTAGGTGTCACTTGGGAGCCTCCGACAAGATTGTGGAGTTGAACCAAGGAGTTTGTAAGGGCAAGGAGATCGCCTACTTCGTGAAGATCTACCCCTAGTGAGGCAAGTCCTTCGTGGGCGATGTCCATGGTGGGATAGACAAGGTTGCTTTTTCGTGGGTGGAGCCCTCCGTGGACTCGCGCAGCCGTTACCCTTCGTGGGTTGAAGTCTCCATCAACTTGGATGTACGATAGCACCGCCTATCGGAACCAAGACAAAAACATCCTTGTCTTCACTTGTGTTTGCTCCTTCAAACTCCTCCCTTTACCTTCATATGCAATTGTCTTACTTTCCGCTGCTATACTCTTAGAAATGCATGTGTAGGTTGACTGCTTGACTTGTGCTAAGTTGCTAAAATCTGCCAAGAACTAAAATTGGAAAAGGCTAGATTTTGCTTTAGTCAAGTGGTCAAAGTTGCATGCTTTACTTCACAATACCTATATACTCTTGTTATGCATGCGTGTTGTGTACTGTGAAAGTTAAACATGTGCTAAATCTCCACTCCAACTTCAAGTATTTTAGAAGCCGCCACTCTTCTTGCTAGAGTCTATTCACCCCCCCCCCTCTAGACACATACTCTTCTCGATCCTTTCAATTGGTACGAGAGCATTGGTCTCCATTGATTTAGTTTAATCACCATTGGAGGAAGATGGATGAGTCTACGTTGGGGAGTATTAGACGTAGAGTGCCTATGCTTGATGGAGAGTAATTTCATGAATGGAAAAATGAGATGCTTGAGATCTTCAATGAATATCATTTGAACAAGTACATTGATAATCCTTGCATGCCCCCCATGGATGCTTCGGATCCTACTCTCAATGAGAAACTTGACATGGTTCGAAATCTTAGGACTGTTAATCTTAACACAAGAGGATTGCCTAGAAACTTGCTTGTATGTTTGCCAACTCTTGAATGTGCTTATACTATATGGAGATTACTAGAGGAACGATTCCCAAATTATTCCTTGAAAAATCTGGATGAGATTCTCCATAAGTCTATTGTGACGCCCGAGACCGACGTCCCAGAAGATTCCAGATGTTCCGGGTTTCCCGTGTGTTCAGTTGTGCTCGCTTTATTTTATTTTTGCTTTGCATCATGTCATCATGCCATCATGTCATATTTTAATTTTGCATCTCAACCTAAATAATTCGTGTGGACCTTCGGTCCATTTAAATCGAGGGAAGGTGACTTCTCTTTATAACATATAAAGCCTCTCAATATTTTAGGGAGCTATATAATAATATTTCATTTCTTTGGAATTACCCGCAACACACTTGCAATATTCTCCATGCCTCTTTAATTCAAGTTTCACCGTCAAACCTCCCTCTAATTTCTTTCCGTCGCATCGGGGTTCTTCCAAAAACCTCCTTCTATTTTATTTAAATCCCTGACATTTATGTGGGTCCAGGGAATTTTACTTCTGCTCCTAACCCCCTCTATCTTTTTCTTTCTTTGCCTCCTTTCTTATTATTTTTGGCTCTCTCCTTTTATTCTTATTTCTGCTAAGGAATAAAAAGAAGGGCAGCAGCCCAGGCCGCCGGCCCATCTGGGCCTCCTCCTTTTCCCCCCCAGCGGCCCAAAACTCCTCAGGCCTCATCCCAGCCGCGGCCCCCTCCTTGGCCCAGGGCGCCTCGGCCCAATTCCCTCAGACCGCACTCCCAACCCTAGCCTTGCGGTCGTTCCCTCCCTCTCCCTCTTAGCGCCGCCGCCACCCTCTCGTCCGTTTTTTTCCCTCGTCCCGCACCAGTCCCCATCTCGTCGAGCGCCCTCCCATCGCCCCGATTTTCTCCTCGCAGCTCTCCTCTCCTGCCCGCTCGGTCGATGTGCAAGTTTTCCCCGCTGGCTCCCCGAGCACCTGCGCCACCTTCGCCCCGCGGTCCAGCCGTCGGACGCCTTGCCCCTGGCGCCCCACAAGAGGACCGCCGCGCCCAGCGAGTCGACGCCGCCAGGACAAGCCTCCCCGAGCGCTCTCTCCCTCGCGACGCCCCGCCGGCCAGCGCAAGGAGGCTGGATGCGCTCGTCCTCCCCGTCACCTCCAGGCCGACCGCGGGGATCCCCTCCTCCCTCAGCGCTGGAGCGCGCCCCTTCCCAGCCGGGTCGGACCCCGCGCCCGTCCTTCATCGCCGAGTGCCGCGTCGGACCAGGCCCGAGGCCTCCCTCACCAGCTCGCCGCGGAAGTCCCCTCCGGCCAGGCCGCGGCTCCCTCCTCCGTGCATCCCCAAGCGCCCCGCCTTGGAGCCAGGAGCCGAGCTCCTCTTCTCCAGCGCCAAGATGCGCCTCGGCTCCCTCGTCCTGTGCCGCCGCACCGCTGCTGCCCTTGCCTCCGTGGATGACCCGTGCTGCTGCTGTGGCCTCGTGCAGCCCTTGTGTTGCTGCCGTTTTTGTTTGTTTTGTTGCCGTGCTGTAATTTTTTTGGACAGATGACCCGTGTACGACTACCGGCGACCCGACCAAGTACCCCTTCGGAGAAGTACCTCTACGAACTCGTTGCGAGAACCGATTTTGGCAAGTACACCTACGGCCCGAACGTCTACGAACCGTGTACGAGATCGACGTCCGAACAACTACCGACGCCCGGAAAACGACCAAGTTCCACTACTTCCCACGACGCCGTCGAACGCCAAGTACCTCTACATGACCGACAAGTACCACGACATGGTGACGTGAACCACTACTTCCTCTCCGATGAACGAGAACAACTACTTCCACTACACCCCGAGAACGACTTCTTCCTCTACGTCTCGAACCGCCCCGAAACGCACGCTTCGAAGGTATAACCCCGTGGATGACTCGTGTCATGCTTGCTTGTGTTGTATGAAATGTTTCCCGTGTGTGCTCCGTGCCCGTTCCGACCTCTTGTCATGTTCCTCGGTTGCCTCGTCACCGACTCGTGGGAACCCGGTGACGGGATCCACCCACTTCCATCTTGTTCGACTTGCTCACGTCGATTCTATCTTTTGCACCGGACTCTCAACGAGTTACGGGAACCGATATGTTGCGTGGCATCATTTTCGGATCGTTGCCGTGGCACCCTTTTCCATTCCACCACGGTGACAAATGCTTCATATCTTGTTAATTGTCAACCTTTTAATAAAAATTGCATAAACTTGATCATCTCATCCGCATCATGTTAACAACATTATATATGTGTGAATTGTTGTTGCTTATAATTATTAAACATGCTCATGGGGATTTTTCCGGACATGTTGTTGTTATTTTCCGGCCTCATTTAAAATGCCTTAATAGTGTAGTTTCTTTATGCTTCACCTCTTACCATGTTAACCAACATTTAATCTTGTCTTGTAAATAAACAAGAGTCAACTAAATAAATTCATGTGGTGTTTCGTCAATATGCAACTCGTTGCATATTGATCTCCTCTTAACTTGTAGTATTGTTTGTGCATTTTGCCATGCCATGCATATTAAACCGGACATGCATCATACTTGGATGTGCATCTTATGCCTTGTTGATGCTTGTGTGTTTACTGTGTTGTTTGTTTCTTTCCGGTTTGCTTCTCTTGATAGCTTCGGTTTCGTTCCGGAGTTGTGAGGTTTTTCTCGACGGTGTTGCTTTGTCTTCTTCGTGGATCCGTTCTTCTCCCTTGTGGAATCCCAGGCAAGATGACCGAACCCGGATACCATTACTATCTTTGCCTATTGCTAGTAGTCTCGATCTATAGTTTTGCCTCGATGCCCATGTCTTTCTTGTCAGCCTCCTACTTGTAACCAATTGCCATGTTTAACCACCCTACCTATGCAAACCGTTGCTTGGCTAAGTACGCTTCGCTCAGCCCTTCTTATAGCATTGCTAGTTGCAGGTGAAGATTGAAGATGCTTGCTTCATGTTGAAGTTTGGTTGGGTTATATCACACTATATAAATGCTTAAAAATGAAATCATCTATATACTGGCAAGGGTGGAAGGCTAAGCCTTTTGCTTGGTGATTTGTTCCACTCATGCCGTTAGGAACCGTATAAACCGGTGTTATGTTCCTTGATTATGCGTTCCTAACACGGTTGGGGTGTATGGGACCCCCTTGATAAACCGCTAAGTGCTAAGTCTTTTCCAGCAAGTCCCAACATTTGGTACTATTTGCCTAATAACTAATAAAACTTGCATGTGGACTAGCTATCCCTTTTAATTTAATTCAACCCCCGGGCCAGTGCTCCACATGAGTGTTGGTCCGAAACGGGGGTTCTGCGGGGCCACCTCGAGGAAACTCAAGGTTTGGTAAAAACCTGTAGAATCGCCCATCCGGTCGTGTCCTGAGACCTAGATACGCGCAGCTACTATCAGGGTGTCGACACGCCGGGAGGATTTGCTGGATTAGCCTTACCTTAGTTCGGTTTAACTCGAGCACGGGATTCCGAGAATACTCGGGTCTTCCCAACTATGGAGTTGCGACTCCGCGGATCGTGGGCTTGTGATGGGCCAAGTTGGAACACCCCTGCAGGGTTTGAACTTTCGAAAGCCGTGCCCGCGGTTATGTGGCAGATGGGAGCTTGTTAATTCCGGTTGTAGATAACTTGACACAATGTTACTAATACACTACCAGCGTGTGTACCGTGACTGTCAATTTCCGAATAGGGATTCGGGAGTTGAACACGGTGGGGTTATGTTTGACCGGCTTTAGTTAGGATCACTTCGTGATCATCTTTCGACCGATGCACTTCTCTTCTCGCTCTCTATTACGTAAGTTAGTGCTAGTTGCTGCTGCAGACTCTTGTTTGTTCCTTCACCTCTTATTCTTTCTTCAGCCTTGTCCTCACCCAAGGCTTAAATAGTCTTGTTACCCGGGAACGGGATTGCTGAGTCCTTTGTGGCTCACAGTTACTTCACACACCAGATGCAGGTTCAGCCGAGTATGAAGCAGGAGCTGGTTCAAGTGCTTCACTTGGAGTTCGATGAAGAGTGTGTCCGTTTGCTTGTGACGTTTCGATGTTCAGTAGTGGTTTCTACTAGGATTCGATCCTGACCTGTGGCTTTATGTTGTTTTGGTATCTTTCTTTTGGATCTTCACCCGTAGTCGGGTTGTGATGTTTTGGATGATGTATTGTGTGAAGTGGCGAGTGTAAGCCAACTATCTCTTTTTGCTTTTTAATCCCTCTTTTACATGAGTTGTGCAAAGATACCAAACTTGAGATCATTCTAGGATGGGCTTATACCTTTAAGTCGTGCCTCGACACGTAGGAGGTATAGTCCCATCCTGGGCATTACAAGTTGGTATTCAGAGCCTTCTCCGACCTAGAAGCCCCCACTGTTTGATCGAATCGTTGACGGTCGAGTCTAGGCACACACTGAAAACTTTTTGAGTCCTATATTATATCGGAGAGTAGGATTTCTTTGCTTCTCATCCCCTTTCACTCTGGTGAGGACTCCTGACGATTACTCTTGCCTCTTCTACTTTCAAAATTGCACCAAATTTTTTTTAGGATCCCGCGAGTATTCTGGGATTGTTTCGATGTTCTTGTGACAAGGATATTGTTCTCGATGCCTCCTGTTCTCGAGGAGTTGAGCTTCGGGGTATCTTTGACACAAGCATATCGCGGAAGTACTAAATACTTAAGACGGCCGACATCGAAAATCTCTCCTATACGGCCAGTGGCAAGATAACCCCGACATCACCCAGTACTGGGGAGGTAGTTCGAGAGTATTGCCATAGCTTGTTATAGTGGATGCTTTTCGAAGGTCTGAGGTAAACAGTTTCCGAGAAAGACTGGTTATGTGTTGAAGGATGGATACACCTGGATGTAGGTTTAGAGTTGATTGCGCGGTGCTTCCCGTGTATCCCCAACACCTGATTGCATAACTGGAAACTTTCGGAAATTAATAGGTGGGTTCATCTAGTAGTTCTAGGCATTCTTCCAACGGATGCTCGATATGAAGTTTGGGGTTCTACATTGAGTGAAGTGGTTTTATGGACTTGTTCTGATCGGGAGTTGCATCTTAAAGGGTCCTTGGCTATGCTGATCCGGGGATTGCAAAACCCTTTTGTAACACGTTCCATGAGCTTTCAGCACGAAGATGTCGAACGAAGCTTCTATCTTGTGTTTGTTCTATCTGTTCCTTGTTCCTTTTTATTTACTTTTTGTTCCCCAAGTGGCTTCTCGTCTAGTTGATGTACCTGCAGAATTCATTCGTTCAATTCTCTGTTCGGATGATATTGTAAAGATCATGTTGCATATCTACCCTTTGTTCTTGTTTTGATTCTGGTATTCGAGTTGCTTCGATGTCAAATGTTGATTCCATACCTTTCCTAATCGGTATTCTCATATTTCTATGGGAGTGCTAATTCTTCTTGACCATCAAGATCTTCATGTTAATCCTTTCCAACCGGTGTGCCTTCTCTTCAAGTTATTCCATACGGACGCCGTTGAGAAATCTGATGATTCGT
Organism: Secale cereale; assembly: GCA_902687465.1. Classification (NCBI taxonomy): domain Eukaryota; kingdom Viridiplantae; phylum Streptophyta; class Magnoliopsida; order Poales; family Poaceae; genus Secale; species Secale cereale. The sequence goes on along the minus strand of LR738714.1, from coordinate 281,458,753 downwards.
CTGTATTCTTTCATCCCAAGTTGTCTTTGTTTTTCCCACCCTCCCACCCTTCTTCTTCTTGGAGCCAGAAATTCTCAAATGAAATATCCATTTTATTCATGTGATGTTTCTTCATTCTTTTCCTTCAATGTTCTTATCCGGTGATTTGTCGTGAAGATGCTCAACAGCTTCAAGTTCATCATTCTTTTGTTCTCTAATTCTCCGGTGGATGTAATTTAGATTTTGGTGTTGATCTTATCCTTTTCCTCATTTCACAATGCTTTCTTATTCCGGTGCACCAATTAATCATTCTCCTATTGTTTTTCATATCCGGAGTGCTGAAGATTCATAATTCCATTCTTAATCCGTTCAAGCTATTTTGAGGTTGTTATCTTATTCAAGCCATTTAATTCAACCGGTGCATTATCTCTTAAGCAATCTTTTCCAACGGTGGTTTCTTTGAGTGGGCCCTAACCCACAGGTCTTTTTTCCAGGATCTTACCCGACTCTTCTATTTTCCGGAGAATTCCTTTCAAAGTGTGACGTAAGAATGATTCCCATCAGTCACATGCCTCCTCCAAGATCGCTTTCAATTCTTTTCATCATTGGTTCAACCTTCTAATTCTTCATTCCGGAGTGCTCAACAATTCTTCATGGCATTTCTCGTCTTCATTCTCAACATTTGGAGACCGGAGAAGTGCTTCTCTTAAATCTTGGCCGTTCTCTTGAAGATTCGTGTTTCTAGCTTCATGCCATCCTCATAGTTGTTTCGATTGTGAGGAATTCTGTTTATAACCGTCCGGAGCATTTCATGAATTCTTTTCTTTGTGATCCTCTGAAGGCCATCATTTCAGAAGATTTCTTCGTTCTCAGTTTTCAACTTCGTCCTCCAAATATTCTTCATTGATGTCTTTTCGTTCGTCTCCATATTCTTTCGGTGCTTCTTTCAAGTTTACTCTTCCGTTGTTATCGTATCAATTCATTTGTTCTTTTCATAATCCTACCGGTGGATCGTTGAAGATTTATCCAAGCTTGTGCTAGATCTCTCTTTAATTCTTTCCAACGAGAATAAGTAGTATGCCAAATCCTTGGTTGTCATCAATTTAATTGGTGAAGGAGATGCATAACATAAATCTTATTCTAGTTTCTTCCAAGAGGCTAATCTCTTTTCCGGAGCTTGTTCATCATATCATATCCTTGGTTCTAAGTTTTTCATCTTGTTTTTCCGGAGCTCCAAGTTATTTCTATTATATCATTCCAAAGCTCAATCTAATTCAACAAAGGCCTTGAATCTTATTCTTTTCATCTTTCACTTCTCATGCTTTCATTACCGGAGTTCTTCATGGTTGTTCATCATGTTTTAATTCATCCTTGAAGTCTTCATCAAGATTCTTGTTGGAGCTCAAGCATTCGTCATCATGCTTTCCATTTGCAATTCTTTCTACCTTATCTTTTTAGGTGGTGTTATGTCATTCTTGACAATTCCTTCATGTTTTATGATTCACGAGTTTCAAGAATGAGATATTTAAAACCCATCATTTTCTTCTTCAGAAGATCTTTCCAACCATTCATTCTATCTGTTGGAGTTATCTTGGGTTATAATTCACTTAAAAGCTTTCCCTAAGGATTGTTGTTATTATGGTGCTTAGAAATGACCCAAGTTCTTCATTTATCCTCCCGGTGAAATAAGTTTTTCATCTCTTTGTTGATCTCAATCCATTTAATCGTTTCCGTTAGTGGCTGGTTGTCACCTCTTAATTTTGAGATGTTTTCCATAAGCCCACATCAAGCTTATTCTTTCGTTGTTGTTTTTTTTCCAACAACTCCGTTCAACCCTTCTTCGTAAGGATGCTCTTTCAAATTCAATTTTGAGAGAAGTTGTCTTTTTCTTCTCCATTATTTCTTCCCAACGATCTTGCATCTATTCTTTCTTTGATCTTTATTCTATTCTTTCATTCCGGAGGCTTTGTGATATTGCTCTCTTTAACCATCATCTCGTTTTTTTTATCAAGATCATGTTCTTTCCCTTGCTTATCATTTAACCGGAGTGTGGTATTCTTAATTCTAGTTCCCTCATCTTTTCATGTTTTGCCTGTCTTTTAACCGGAGTGCTGTCTGAATCTTTCTTACCTTCTGCCATTCTTTTAATTGTTTCGGAAGCTATATGTTGTTGTTTTCATCAAGTATCACTCCATCTTCTCTAGTTCGTGCTCAATTCCTTCCATTTTCAGACGGAGTGCTGCCCAAATTCTGTCATTCTTATTCCTTGGCTATACCATTGCGGTTTCTTATTCTTTTGGTCCGTGAGCTCTTGTTTCATGTCTTTCAACCTTCAAGGTTCTATTTGTGTTCCTTGTTCCTCTTTTCTAACGGAGTGTTCATCTTCGTTCATCTCTGTGGTATTCTTCTCTCACTTGTTCAACCTCTCAAGGTTCTTTGGTTTCACTCGTCTGTCAAAGAAGCAACTTTGTTTTACCTCTTCCTCTTCCGTTTTTACCCGGTGATATCTCTAGGATCTCGGGTCGAGATCCTCTGTTAGTGTGGGAGAGTTGTGACGCCCGAGACCGACGTCCCAGAAGATTCCAGATGTTCCGGGTTTCCCGTGTGTTCAGTTGTGCTCGCTTTATTTTATTTTTGCTTTGCATCATGTCATCATGCCATCATGTCATATTTTAATTTTGCATCTCAACCTAAATAATTCGTGTGGACCTTCGGTCCATTTAAATCGAGGGAAGGTGACTTCTCTTTATAACATATAAAGCCTCTCAATATTTTAGGGAGCTATATAATAATATTTCATTTCTTTGGAATTACCCGCAACACACTTGCAATATTCTCCATGCCTCTTTAATTCAAGTTTCACCGTCAAACCTCCCTCTAATTTCTTTCCGTCGCATCGGGGTTCTTCCAAAAACCTCCTTCTATTTTATTTAAATCCCTGACATTTTTGCGGGTCCAGGGAATTTTACTTCTGCTCCTAACCCCCTCTATCTTTTTCTTTCTTTGCCTCCTTTCTTATTATTTTTGGCTCTCTCCTTTTATTCTTATTTCTGCTAAGGAATAAAAAGAAGGGTAGCAGCCCAGGCCGCCGGCCCATCTGGGCCTCCTCCTTTTCCCCCCCCAGCGGCCCAAAACTCCTCAGGCCTCATCCCAGCCGCGGCCCCCTCCTTGGCCCAGGGCGCCTCGGCCCAATTCCCTCAGACCGCACTCCCAACCCTAGCCTTGCGGTCGTTCCCTCCCTCTCCCTCTTAGCGCCGCCGCCACCCTCTCGTCCGTTTTTCCCCTCGTCCCGCACCAGTCCCCATCTCGTCGAGCGCCCTCCCATCGCCCCGATTTTCTCCTCGCAGCTCTCCTCTCCTGCCCGCTCGGTCGATGTGCAAGTTTTCCCCGCTGGCTCCCCGAGCACCTGCGCCACCTTCGCCCCGCGGTCCAGCCGTCGGACGCCTTGCCCCTGGCGCCCCGCAAGAGGACCGCCGTGCCCAGCGAGTCGACGCCGCCAGGACAAGCCTCCCCGAGCGCTCTCTCCCTCGCGACGCCCCGCCGGCCAGCGCAAGGAGGCTGGACGCGCTCGTCCTCCCCGTCACCTCCAGGCCGGCCGCGGGGATCCCCTCCTCCCTCAGTGCTGGAGCGCGCCCCTTCCCAGCCGGGTCGGACCCCGCGCCCGTCCTTCGTCGCCGAGTGCCGCGTCGGACCAGGCCCGAGGCCTCCCTCACCAGCTCGCCGCGGAAGTCCCCTCCGGCCAGGCCGCGGCTCCCTCCTCCGTGCATCCCCAAGCGCCCCGCCTTGGAGCCAGGAGCCGAGCTCCTCTTCTCCAGCGCCAAGATGTGCCTCGGCTCCCTCGTCCTGTGCCGCCGCGCCGCTGCTGCCCTTGCCTCCGTGGATGACCCGTGCTGCTGCCGTGGCCTCGTGCAGCCCTTGTGTTGCTGCCGTTTTTGTTTGTTTTGTTGCCGTGCTGTAATTTTTTTGGACAGATGACCCGTGTACGACTACCGGCGACCCGACCAAGTACCCCTTCGGAGAAGTACCTCTACGAACTCGTTGCGAGAACCGATTTTGGCAAGTACACCTACGGCCCGAACGTCTACGAACCGTGTACGAGATCGACGTCCGAACAACTACCGACGCCCGGAAAACGACCAAGTTCCACTACTTCCCACGACGCCGTCGAACGCCAAGTACCTCTACATGACCGACAAGTACCACGACATGGTGACGTGAACCACTACTTCCTCTCCGATGAACGAGAACAACTACTTCCACTACACCCCGAGAACGACTTCTTCCTCTACGTCTCGAACCGCCCCGAAATGCACGCTTCGAAGGTATAACCTCGTGGATGACCCGTGTCATGCTTGCTTGTGTTGTATGAAATGTTTCCCGTGTGTCCTTCGTGCCCGTTCCGACCTCTTGTCATGTTCCTCGGTTGCCTCGTCACCGACTCGTGGGAACCCGGTGACGGGATCCACCCACTTCCATCTTGTTCGACTTGCTCACGTCGATTCTATCTTTTGCACCGGACTCTCAACGAGTTACGGGAACCGATATGTTGCGTGGCATCATTTTCGGATCGTTGCCGTGGCACCCTTTTCCATTCCACCACGGTGACAAATGCTTCATATCTTGTTAATTGTCAACCTTTTAATAAAAATTGCATAAACTTGATCATCTCATCCGCATCATGTTAACAACATTATATATGTGTGAATTGTTGTTGCTTATAATTATTAAACATGCTCATGGGGATTTTTCCGGACATGTTGTTGTTATTTTCCGGCCTCATTTAAAATGCCTTAATAGTGTAGTTTCTTTATGCTTCACCTCTTACCATGTTAACCAACATTTAATCTTGTCTTGTAAATAAACAAGAGTCAACTAAATAAATTCATGTGGTGTTTCGTCAATATGCAACTCGTTGCATATTGATCTCCTCTTAACTTGTAGTATTGTTTGTGCATTTTGCCATGCCATGCATATTAAACCGGACATGCATCATACTTGGATGTGCATCTTATGCCTTGTTGATGCTTGTGTGTTTACTGTGTTGTTTGTTTCTTTCCGGTTTGCTTCTCTTGATAGCTTCGGTTTCGTTCCGGAGTTGTGAGGTTTCTCTCGACGGTGTTGCTTTGTCTTCTTCGTGGATCCGTTCTTCTCCCTTGTGGAATCCCAGGCAAGATGACCGAACCCGGATACCATTACTATCTTTGCCTATTGCTAGTAGTCTCGATCTATAGTTTTGCCTCGATGCCCATGTCTTTCTTGTCAGCCTCCTACTTGTAACCAATTGCCATGTTTAACCACCCTACCTATGCAAACCGTTGCTTGGCTAAGTACGCTTCGCTCAGCCCTTCTTATAGCATTGCTAGTTGCAGGTGAAGATTGAAGATGCTTGCTTCATGTTGAAGTTTGGTTGGGTTATATCACACTATATAAATGCTTAAAAATGAAATCATCTATATACTGGCAAGGGTGGAAGGCTAAGCCTTTTGCTTGGTGATTTGTTCCACTCATGCCGTTAGGAACCGTATAAACCGGTGTTATGTTCCTTGATTATGCGTTCCTAACACGGTTGGGGTGTATGAGACCCCCTTGATAAACCGCTAAGTGCTAAGTCTTTTCCAGCAAGTCCCAATATTTGGTACTATTTGCCTAATAACTAATAAAACTTGCATGTGGACTAGCTATCCCTTTTAATTTAATTCAACCCCCGGGCCAGTGCTCCACATGAGTGTTGGTCCGAAACGGGGGTTCTGCGGGGCCACCTCGAGGAAACTCAAGGTTTGGTAAAAACCTGTAGAATCGCCCATCCGGTCGTGTCCTGAGACCTAGATACGCGCGGCTACTATCAGGGTGTCGACACGCCGGGAGGATTTGCTGGATTAGCCTTACCTTAGTTCGGTTTAACTCGAGCACGGGATTCCGAGAATACTCGGGTCTTCCCAACTATGGAGTTGCGACTCCGCGGATCGTGGGCTTGTGATGGGCCAAGTTGGAACACCCCTGCAGGGTTTGAACTTTCGAAAGCCGTGCCCGCGGTTATGTGGCAGATGGGAGCTTGTTAATTCCGGTTGTAGATAACTTGACACAATGTTACTAATACACTACCAGCGTGTGTACCGTGACTGTCAATTTCCGAATAGGGATTCGGGAGTTGAACACGGTGGGGTTATGTTTGACCGGCTTTAGTTAGGATCACTTCGTGATCATCTTTCGACCGATGCACTTCTCTTCTCGCTCTCTATTACGTAAGTTAGTGCTAGTTGCTGCTGCAGACTCTTGTTTGTTCCTTCACCTCTTATTCTTTCTTCAGCCTTGTCCTCACCCAAGGCTTAAATAGTCTTGTTACCCGGGAACGGGATTGCTGAGTCCTCTGTGGCTCACAGTTACTTCACACACCAGATGCAGGTTCAGCCGAGTATGAAGCAGGAGCTGGTTCAAGTGCTTCACTTGGAGTTCGATGAAGAGTGTGTCCGTTTGCTTGTGACGTTTTGATGTTCAGTAGTGGTTTCTACTAGGATTCGATCCTGACCTGTGGCTTTATGTTGTTTTGGTATCTTTCTTTTGGATCTTCACCCGTAGTCGGGTTGTGATGTTTTGGATGATGTATTGTGTGAAGTGGCGAGTGTAAGCCAACTATCTCCTTTTGCTTTTTAATCCCTCTTTTACATGAGTTATGCAAAGATACCAAACTTGAGATCATTCTAGGATGGGCTTATACCTTTAAGTCGTGCCTCGACACGTAGGAGGTATAGTCCCATCCTGGGCATTACATCTATTGCCTTAAATAAGATGAGTACTAGTGATCCTAAGTTTGGTGATTGTTTGTTTGATCTTCGTGAACTCATGCGTGCCAAAGGAGATGTCGGAATAATTAGAAATATCATTTCCGAAGTCATTAGAATTCATAGAGATGAACATTGTTACGGTCATACTTCTAATGAATCACTCTCTCTAGGTGTTGATCAATCACATGACGATGAGGAACATGGATACTATAATGAGGAAGATGATAGTGACCTTGATGAACAAAAAGCCATTTTGTTCTTATGGCAAATCTTCGTGGTTATGCAGCCGGAGGAAAGGAATGGGTACTTGATAGTGGTTGCACGGATCACATGACCGGAGATAAGGACATGTTTGATGAGCTTGCTAGAAATGATGGTCCACGAAAGTATGTTACCTTTGGTGAAAACTCTAAGGGTAAAGTTGTTGGCCTTGGTAAGGTGGCCATATCCAACGATAGCTCAATTAAGAATGTCATGCTTGTAGAATCTCTCGGATATAATCTTCTCTCTGTGTCTAGATTAGCTGATTTTGGTTTAATTGTGCTATTCACTCATGTTGATTGCCAAGTCTTTCATAGAGATAATCATAATATGGTCTTTACCGGCATTCGTACAGGTGACCTATACATTTTTGATTTCACTAAGAAAGCCCAACCTCGCACTTGCTTCATTGCTAAATCTTCAAAAGGTTGGTTGTGGCATAGAAGGTTAGGTCATGTCGGTATGCGAAATCTTGATAAGCTAATTAAAGGTGATCATATCCTTGGTGTTAAAGATGTTATATTTGACAAGGATAGACTGTACTGCTTGTCAAGCAGGAAAACAAGTCGGATGAAGTCATCCCGTGAAGAACATCATGACCACTAGAAGACCACTTGAGCTACTCCATATGGATCTTTTTGGTCCCAATGCTTATAAAAGCCTCGGTGTAACTCTTTTGGATTAGTCATTGTTGATGATTTTTCAAGATTTACTTGGGTTTTATTTCTTGATGATAAATCGCAGGTCCAAAAGATCTTCAAAAACTTTGCTAGGAAGGCCCAAAATCAATTTGAAGTGAAGATCAAGGAGGTTCGCAGCGACAACGGAACGGAGTTCAAGAACGCAAATGTGGATACCTTTCTTGATGAAGAAGGGATTTCACATGAGTTCTCGGCTACGTACACACCTAAACAAAATGGAGTTGTTGAGATGAAGAACCGGACACTCATCGAAATGGCAAGAACGATGCTTGACGAATACAAGACGCCAAGACACTTTTGGGCGGAAGCGGTTGAGACAGCTTTCCATGCAACAAATCGCTTGTATCTTCACAAGCTTCTCAGGAAGATGGCATACGAGCTTCTCACCAGTAACAAACCCCAAGTTGGATACTTTTGAGTATTCGGCTCAAAGTGCCACATTCTTGATAAGCATCATCGTTCTAAATTTTCTCCTAAATCTCATGAAGGTTCCCTACTTGGTTATGGCTCAAATTCTCACACTTACCGTGTCTACAATAATTTCACCCGAAAGTTTGAAGAGACGGTAGATGTGAAGTTTGATGAATCTAACGGCTCGCAAGTAGAGCAATTGCCAATTGATGTAGGAGATAAAGATCCTTTGGAAGCAATTCAAGACTTGTCTATTGGCAAGATCCGTCCAATGGAGGTGAAAGAGAGTACTTCGTCCGTCCATGTGGAAGCTCCTACCTCACGACAAGGTGAACCACAAGTTGACTTGGAGGCATCCACAAGTGGGACACGTCATGACAAAGGAAACGAGGATGTGCATCAAGATGAACTTCATGAACCTCCTTCTCCACCTCCACAAGGGGACAACAACACCAACAACAATGAAGAAGGACAAGAAGAATAAGAAGAAGATGAAGAGGATGTTCCACCCCGATCCAAGCAAAAGCTTTCAAGAGTTAGAGCAAAAATTGCTAGAGATCATCCCGTAGAGAAAATCTACAATGATATCCAAACCGGGAGAATCACTCGCTCTATATCTCGTTTAGCTAACTTTTGTGAACATTACTCTTTAATATCTAACCTTGAACCTATGAAGGTTGAAGAGGCACTTGATGATCCAGATTCGGTGAAAGCTATGCACGAAGAGCAACACAACTTTGAGAGAAATCAAGTGTGGACATTGGTAGAGAAGCCTGACAACAACCACAACATCATTGGTACCAAATGGATGTTTCGCAACAAGCAAGACGCAGATGGTCAAGTCGTCCGCAACAAAGCACGTCTCGTCGCCCAAGGCTACACTCAAGTCGAAGGTATGGACTACGGTGAGACATACACCCCCGTTGCTAGACTTGAATCCATTCGCATCTTGCTTGCCTGTGCTAATCACCATGACATCACCTTGTACCAAATGGATATTAAAAGTGCTCTTCTCAACGGTGAAATTGAGGAGGAAGTTTATGTTAAACAACCTCCCAGCTTTGGTAATCCCAAGAAATCCGATCATGTTTACAAACTACACAAAGCTCTTTATGGTCTTAAACAATCTCCTAGAGAATGGTATAAATGCTTGACCAAGTTCCTAATTGAAAAAGGCTTTGAGATTGGAAAAATAGATTCCACTCTTTTTACTAAAGGAAAAAGTCCATTTTACTACCCTGAATAAACTTGGTGGTTCACATAACCCCCTGACGTTTTTTTCGGTTCCCTTACCCCCCTCAACTATCCCATACCGATCAAAAAACATCCTTAACTGGTTTACCTCGGTAGGATGCTGACCTGGACATGGTCAAAGGCGGTATTTGACCTGCGGATGGGTCCCTCTCAACTAGACAATGTCACTGACTACTGGGCCCGGTCAACACTGACTGTGCAAAATCAAACTTGACACATGGGGCTTAGATCTCGGTTGCGCAGAGACTAACATGTGATTAATTTAGTCCTAATTCCATCATTAACAAAGAGGGACCATATGTCAGTGTTTCAGACTAAACTTAATCATCATAGACTAATGATGCCACATCGGCACGGCTGGGGATAACCGCCGGCGACCTCAAATAACGTCAGCGTCCCACCAGAGGTCACGACAGCGGCGTTGGGGATTACCAGAGTGTAGCCCGCGCTCGCGCGCGTTCATGGTTGGTCGCGGAAGGCTATTGGGTGGCAACAAGCAGGCACGTGGCAGATCTAAGCGGCGGCAGAGCCACTACTCCGACAACATCGGCGTTACGGCAAGAACCCGAGCAAACTAGGCTGATGTGTGGAATCTATGGACCAAGGGGAGCATGGCATGCAGCAGAACGACACAAGGGGAGCACGACAGGCAGCAGAACGACACAAGGAGAGCACGGCAGGCAGCAGAACGACACAGGGGGAGCTTGGCAATGAGGAGCATGTCGGCATGACGCACAGCGGCGCTCAACTCGCGTGGATGATGGCTACAACATGAGTCTGGCTCTAGAGAAGAGGGGGAAGTGGGAGAGGCTCAGCGCGCGTCTAATGGAGGTGAAGGCTAGAGAGGGGCTCGTCTGTGCGCGGCAAATCGGTCGCCGGCGGCCGGCAGCCATGGTTGGAGAAGACAACTCGATTGGGTCCGCTCCGGCCTTTGGGGCTCGAATCTTTGGTGCAGATGACATGCGTGAGATGTTGGAGGCTTGGGACACGGTGTTTTGGCGAGGGGTGGCTGGTGGCTACGTCGCGGCGGGCGGCGCTCTACGTTGTTCGATGCGGTGCTTGATTCCGAGAGAAAGGGGGAAGAATGAGTTGCGAGAGAGGGCAAACAAGGGAGAATGGAAGCGTGGCGGTGAAGGGCAGAGGAGGAAGGGTGTGGCAGTGGATGGCGGAGGAGGGGAGGCAGCGGCGACGAGCATATATGTTGCGTGCTTGAGGAAGACGATAGCCAAACGTGTTATGCCGTGGCCCACTAGTCAACAAACCACTTTGACCTCGGCCATGTCAGCAAAACCACCTGTGCAAACCATCGATGATGATTTTTGAACGGGATTGATAAGATTAGGGGGTTAAGTGAACCAAAAAAAAAGTTCAAGGGGTTATGCAAACAACCCATTTTCTTCAGGGGAGTAAAATTGACTTTTTCCTTTACTAAAAGGGTTAATGGTGAATTATTTGTGTGCCAAATTTATGTTGATGATATCATATTTGGTTCTACTAACCCCCAGTTTAGTAAAAGGTTTGGAAAGCTAATGTCGAAAAAGTTTGAGATGTCTATGATGAGTGAACTCAAGTTCTTTCTTGGTTTGCAAATCAAGCAAACTAAGGAGGGTACCTTTGTTTCCAAAACAAAGTATACCAAGGACTTATTCAAGAAGTTCAACATGCAAGAATGCAAAGGTATGACTACACCCATGCCTACCAGTGGATATCTTGACTTGACTAAGGATGGCGAACCGGTTGATCAAAAGGTTTACCGCTCTATGATTGGTTCACTGTTATATCTTTGTGCCTCCCGTCCCGATATTATGCTAAGTGTGTGCATGTGTGCATGATACCAAGCGGCTCCTAAAGAATGTCATCTTAAGGCTGTGAAAAGGATAGTGAGATACTTAATTCATACACCAAATTTTGGCATTTGGTATCCTAAGAGGTCTTCTTTTGATCTTGTTTGCTACTCCGTTTCGGACTATGCCGGTGACAAGGTTGATAGAAAGTCCTCTTCGGGTACTTGTCAATTTCTTGGTAGATCTCTTGTGTCTTGGTCCTCCAAGAAACAAAACTCGATATCCTTATCCACTACCGAAGCGGAATACATTGCCGCTAGTTCATGTTGTGATCAATTGCTTTAGATGACCCAAACTCTTAAAGATTATGGGATCTATGTGAAACATGCTCCATTACTTTGCGACAATGAAAGTGCTATTATGATTGCTCACAACCTTGTGCAACACTCTCGAACTAAGCATATTGAAGTTCGTCATCATTTCATTCGAGATCATGTTGCTAAGGGTGATATCAATCTTAAACATATTCGCACCGATAAGCAACTAGCGGATATATTTACTAAACCACTTGATGAGAAAGTGTTTTGCAGGTTGAGAGATGAATTGAACATTATTGATGTCTCAAACTTGGAGTAGGAACTCCATTTGGATACATGCAAGACATGAGTCTTTGACAAATCCTTGATATTTCTCTTATGATGTTGACCATATGTCTTGGATATATGTGTACCCTTGCATGCTATCTAACTCTTGTAGGCACTTGGATGAATCTAAATCCATGAGATTGCAACTCACTCATATCTTGAGCAATCTCTATATCACCAAGTCTCTACACTGTGGTGGTTGAAGACAAGGAAGCATGAAACCCATCAACATATCCTTTGACAATTTCTATATATCCAATTTCATTTGGTATCAAGTTTTTATGATTATCATTTTGGATACACATGTGCTCTTCCTTGCAAGACTAACTCATGTAGGTAGATGAACTCACACTTCAAATGGTGCTCCCAATTCTTGATGAGCTACATCAACCTTGAGCAACCCACACAAGTTCAACTACATGATCAAGACCACCACCACCTAAGGTATGTTATTCCATCTTAGAGAAGCTTTACCTCAAGTCATGGGTCAAAGCAGTTCAACAAGATGTGAATACATCAAAATGCTTAAACGAGAAATGGCAACCCCATTTTTGAGCTTAAACGATGAGTATGACCTATGATCAAGTGTCTTCACTTGACTCCTAAGTCAATATACTCTAACATAGGTGACTTTGTTGCCGACCAATTCTAGATGAAGTTCTCTAAGTGTTTCTTTGTGCTTTGGCATTTGTTCCTTGCATTTTGTTTCCCTTCTTTTAACAAAAAAACGTCATCAAGATTTTCTTTTCTCTGTTTTAGTCCTGCATTTTCTGCATCCAATTCATTGCAAATCTTTCAGTTAATTCCTTGCAAATCCTTGTGAGATCTTATTTACCTTGTAAGCTGAGATGGAAAATTGTTCTCTCAATGTTGACCTCGGACCCACCGATTTGCCTCTTTCTGTCAAACCTAATCATTTCGGTTCCACCGAATGAAACAACTCGGTGCTACCGATTTCAATACTGAGGAAACAAATTTTCATTTGCATACTGCATATATGTTCCAGCTCCACTCAATGATACTTGTCCTCTACCAGCATCACATTTTTAAACAGCTCTGCTCTGTTACTCAAGGACCAAACCTATTTTGACTCACACTCCAAAAGATCCCTTCTTGGAAATTGATGTCAAAGGGGGAGAGAGAGTTCACACCAAAGCTTAAGGGGGAGAAAGAGTTCAAAGCTTAAGGGAGAGAGAGTTCACATCAATAAGAACATCTCCTCAAGAGGAAGATGCTTGGTGTTCAAGAGGAGAGAAGTTACATGTCTTTAAGAGGGGAAAGGCATGTCTGTGTTATTGATTTGATTTATTTTGCTTTGATTATGTTTCCCTACTTTCTTCCATTATCCAATATAAGATTCAGGGGGAGAAAGACTGCTAGGGAAGGAAGTCTTTGAATTCACTACATACCTTTTATCTTTGGGGACATGTCTGTATTCAAGAGTACCTAGTACTCACTCTCTACATGTTATCCCAATCTTGGTACTCTTGTGGCTCTTTTATTGCTCTGTCTAGTAGATGTACATGTGTTATCTAACCTTGTTTACTCAGGTTCATCCCTTCATAAAGCCAGCTCAAGATCACAAGGTAAGTATATGCATCACACTCATGTGCATAAAGATTTATAGCTAATGTATATATTGTTTGCAAGAAGATGTCATGAACATGAGGATACACTTCATATATTCATATCATTTGCTCTGATGCATATAGCCAAGATACATGTAACTCATTGCTTGCTCTGTCATGTCTATGCTTTCACATGTTCTTATATTCCATATTCACATGATTGCATACATGTAGGGGAGCCTAAGCATGTTACATGCCCTTCCAAAGCTTTACTTGCTATTCTTCATATATTTATCTAAAGCTTTGATGTATGTTGTCATCAATTACCAAAAAGGGGGAGATTGAAAGCACAAGTCGTCCCTGGGTGATTTTGGTACTTAATGTCAAAATATCTCTTGTTGGGCTAATGTTTTCATCTAGTATATTTCAGACAAGTTCAACAAATGGAGTGGCATGGACTAGAGGATGTGAACCAGTTTAAGATGATAAGGGCAAAAGGATTGGCTCAGGCTCAAACCTCAAGACTCTACATTTTCTATTTCAGTGATCCAAGATCACATTGATTCCATAGGAAAGCCAATACTATTAGAAGGGGATGAGGTGTTGCTTAATGCCTTGCTTGCTCAAAGTGCTTAGTGATATGCTCCAAAACCCTCAACCACTTTCTCACATCCACATATGTCCTAACCCCAAAAGTCAAACTCGGCCCCACCAAAAAGATCTATCCGGCGCCACCGAGTTCATTTGACATAGCCACTGCCAGAAACCCTAATCATTTCGGTCTCGTCGAAAGGGATCTCGGTCTCACCGAGATGGGACTGCAAACTCTCTGTTGCCTGTTGCAATATTTTTGGTGTAGCCGAGATATGCGATTGGTCCCACCGAGTTCGCAATGCAAACTCTATGTTGCCTCTTCATAATGTTTCGGTCCCACCGAAACGAGCGAATCGGTCCCACCGAGTTTGCCTGGCCAACTCTTTGTAAGCTTATTACCAAAATCGGTCCCACCGAGTTTGTGTAATCGGTCTCACCGAGATTACGTTATGCCATAACCCTAATGAAATCTGTCCCACCGAGTTGATCATATCGGTCCCATCGAAATGCCTAATAGTCACATTATGAACTAAATCGGTATGACCGAGTTCTCTGAATCGGTCCCACCGAGTTTGGTAAATTGTGTGTAATGGTTAGATTTTGTGTGGATGCTATATATACCCCTCCACCCACTCTTTACTCGTGGAGAGAGCCATTAGAACATACCTACACTTCCATCATTCATGTTCTGAGAGAGAACCACCTACTCAAGTGTTGAGATCAAGATATTCCATTCGTACCATAGGAATCTTGTTCTCTAGCCTTCCTCGTGTTGCTTTCCACTCAAATCTTTCTTCCACCATATACAAATCTGTGAGGAGCTGTTTGAGTGTTGGGGAGACTATCATTTGAAGCATATGAGCAAGGAGTCCATCATCAACACACCGTCTATTACCTTATCGAGAGTGGTGTCTCCTATATTGGTTAGGTGTCACTTGGGAGCCTCCGATAAGATTGTGGAGTTGAACCAAGGAGTTTAAGGGCAAGGAGATCGCCTACTTCGTGAAGATCTACCCCTAGTGAGGCAAGTCATTCGTGGGCGATGGCCATGGTGGGATAGACAAGGTTGCTTCTTCGTGGACCCTTCGTGGGTGGAGCCCTCCATGGACTCGCGCAGCCATTACCCTTCGTGGGTTGAAGTCTCCATCAACTTGTATGTACGATAGCACAACCTATCAGAACCAAGACAAAAACATCCTTGTCTTCACTTGTGTTTGCTCCTTCAAACTCCTCCATTTACCTTCATATGCAATTGTCTTACTTTCCGCTGCTATACTCTTAGAAATGCATGTGTAGGTTGACTGCTTGACTTGTGCTAAGTTTCTAAAATCTGCCAAGAACTAAAATTGGGAAAAGGCTAGATTCTGCTTTAGTAAAGTGGTCAAAGTTGCATGCTTTACTTCACAATACCTATATACTCCTGTTATGCATGCTTGTTGTGTATTGTGAAAGTTAAACATGTGCTAAATCTCCACTCCAACTTCACGTATTTTAAAAGCTGCCACTCTTCTTGCTAGAGTCTATTCACCCCCCCCCCCTCTAGACACATACTCTTCTCGATCCTTTCAGTATTTTTTCATAATGAAGCATGACTTCTGCTTCTTCAACGTGTAATTTTTATCTTTTACAATTCGACTAGCTTATCCCATGTGATTCAATACGCTATGTCTTGGCGAGGATGGATTTTGGAGATCATGAAAACATGGAGACAAAGATAGTTCATCTAAGGACCCATCATCATGGTTATAATTTTGATGTTAAACTATACAATTCTGAGACCGTATCGCATTTTTGGTGCCGGAATTGGGAAGCACTTTGCAAGCCGTATGATTTCCACGAGGGTATGTTTGTCACCTTTGATCTTGGTGATCCTGACATCGCCCAAGACAATATGGACATTTGGGTCCTTGTTGATATGCTTCCAATTCTACCGCTATGTGAGTTTCTCAAAATAGTTATTAAGTAATTTATATTGTTTATTTCACAATAGTTGACAGCTTATTTTCATTCTTCAAAGAATGTGCGGAAGATGGTAGACAGAACCTACTACACCGATGGCTCGGAATTAACTTATCAGGAGAAAACTCATCTAATCTCATTTATTACTAATCTTGAGAATTACAATAACTATTATCAAACTCCTCCACATTATGGTCAATACGTGTCACTAGTGCACGTGTTGAACTACGGTAACATCCATGGAGATATCATGGTAAGATTTTTTACTATGACGACATCCCTGCATCTTTTGCATAAGTTCTTCTAAAACTCAACTACATTGCTAACTACAAAATTATTACTATGTTTTTCAACAGAAAATCCTGAAGGATTGTGTGCCTCATCTGATGTTACCGAAACGTCGCCTTGGTGTTATGAACTTACGACTAGGTCATCCTACGAACCTTAGTTGTTCATACCGAATTTCTAAAACCGATGAAGACATGACAATGAAAGATTGGAAAAAATGTATGGTCAATCGTAGGGAGGTACTTGGAAGCAACATTGTGCGGAGCACAAGAATTGGAGACAAGATAATCTCCATTCTCCATAATGGAAAGTCAGGGCCTAACTTGTTTTATGCTATTTTACCTAAGAGGAGTAGGTCCTAGGTACAATGTGTTATTGTGTGCTATAATGTGTTAGAGTTGATGAGGATGATGATGAGTAGTTATGATTAGGACTAGTGACCAACTTGCTATATGATGTCTCATTGATGAAAATGATGATCATGAGGAGGTGTTGTATGGCAATGATGCATTATGATGATAAGTTGTTAATGATATGATGATGATGATGATGATGATGATGATGATGATGATGATGATGATTTATTATATCATTGGGTGAAAGAACCACAGATAGTTTCGAGTGGACGGATCCATTAACTCGAAACTAATCTGCGGTTCTTTCACCCAGTGATGTAATAACTCATTATGATGTAAAAACAATCTCTAAATTGCTGTTGTATGAAAACTTGTAGAAAGGTGTATGAATATGACATGAAATAAAAAAGAAATAGAATACGGAATAATAGTAGTAGCGCGGGCAGTGAGAAGCACTACTAGTAATTACCAGTAGCGCATTTTGCAGGAAGCGCTACTACTAAGTGGATATAGCAGTAGCGCGGGTAAACCAACGCTACTGCTAACCTTTAGCTGTAGCGCCGTAGCAGTAGCGCGGTCACCCGCGCTACTGCTAGGCCAAAAATCCGCGCTACTGCTAGGCTTTTCCCTAGTAGTGTAGGGTGAGATAAACATTAGATGATGCCGGCGTCGAGGTCCATGCCATTTTGACAACATCCATAAAACCCTCGGCCGTGCACCAGAAAGCTTCAAACCTAAATCTTTTCCTCGTAGTAATGTCCATGTTCAAGTCTAGCATCAACGGACAATGATCGGGGACCGCTGTGCCAAGAGCCGAGAGGAAGCAGGTGGGGTATACCTCGTCCCTCTCATTTGAGACAAAGATATGATCAATCTTCTCCAAAGTCGCATTCCTCCTCTCATTGGACCACGTGTATCGTCTACCATTGAGGTATAGTTCTTTCAGCTCAAGTAGGTTTAGCTTAGCTCGGAACCTCGCAAGAATCCGCCTATTCACCAATGCATTGCTCTTATCTTCTTGCTTGGCAAGGAGATTAAAATCCCCTGCTACAAGCCAAGGCCCAGCGTGCAAGTCTCGAATGTCCACTAAGTATTGCATGAATTCGACTTTATCACGCTCCTCCTGTGGCCCATACACACATGTGAGCCACCATGGTTGTTCGTCCTCTGGGCACTTGACCAGTGTCGTAACTGTATGGTTCGTGAAGTGAGGGTTTGATAGTTGGGTGACGGTGGTGTCCCAAGCTAACAGGATCCCTAGAAAAACTTTTCAAATTTATTTCCAAGGCACTGTCATACAAAGATGTCCGAGACATGTTGCAATTTCATTTCTTGTAGACACACAATGGTCGGGCTAGCCGTGGCCACCACCTGGAAAACCACACTTTGCCTTGTTGGAGCATTAAGGCCCCTGACGTTCGAAACTATCATCTTGAGAGGTTGTGTATTCATCGCCATGATCACAACCCACCAAGGCCACCAAACAGGCACCTACGCCTCCCTTCCTACCTTCCATCATTCCTTGGAGTAGCCCAACCGGCGACTCCCAGCCAAAAAGGGCTAACACCACCACGATGTGTGTGTTGGAGAGTGGCCGCGAGAAAAGCTCCACGTACATCCGGAGGGCCTCCTCCGAAATGACCTCACCCTCGTGCGCTAAGCACAGCTTATGATAAGCACCTGTTGTGGTTTGGTAGATCCATTCTTCGCTAGTCGCGCACTCCTCCTGGGGGTTGTGTCGAGCCTCCTCTTCTTCCTCGGGTTTCGTGTCTTCACCCA
>LR738714.1:281247989-281430600 GCA_902687465.1 Secale cereale | reverse complement strand
ATATATATATATATATATATATATATATATATATATATATATGCATCTATACACATATATAGTGTGTGAATAACTATGAAAGTTTCTCGTGGGATGAATCCAATCCGACGGTAGAGAGATGGCAAATCCGAGCACTACTGGTCGTTGGATATCATCTACATTCCACCAGATTCTGCCACATGTACAATCTAGAAGACTCGATGGTTGAACTTAAGCATAATGCACAAACCTCAAAGCACAAGCACTTCTCCTTTATTCTCTAGAATCTTCATATCTTAATTGCCCAAACCTTTTTTTTCTAAGTGAATTGTCACTTTTTGTTTTTACCTTTACAATGCACAATTCCATGAATCTTAAAATAGTTTTCTTACAAAACTAATTGATTTTGGATGAGATGAATTATAAGAATTAAACGAACATCTACAGCATGCATATCTTGCAGAAGAGGTGGGAGACCGATGAGAGGAGTGGCGAGAAACGGTAGGCTGTTTTGAATGAAAACCTAGTAGAGAAGCAAGTGTGAGCTACACGACGCATGCGCACAGTGCTTACCCATGTACTGCATGTGCTGTCAAAAGGGCTCAGGGTTGCTGTTCGATCTGGGAGCATCCAATGGTGTGCACGTACGATCCGTGGGGTTTGGGTTCTGGCCAGTCAGAACGCATGACTCAGATCGCGCGCGCAGCGGGGGGAGAGGGGTGGGGCATATCATACGAAAACAAACATTTGGTGGAAACCGGTGAAAACCACGAGAAAAATATGGTTTGAAGTTTAAAAGAAAATTCAAAAAATGCGGGATGTTAAGAGGATGATGTTTTATTGGAACACAAAATTTCAAGTTGAAACACATTAAGAGATGTCAGCTATTAAAAAGTCAAAATCAGTGTTGAATAGTGCCGAATAGTAATGTCACTATTCAGGGCAGAATTTGTCTTTTTCATAGCTCACATCTCGTAATATTTTTCAAATTGAAATTTTGTGTCGCAATAAAACATCACCTTCTTAACATCCCATATTTTTTCAGATTTTTATGAAACTTTAAAATATGGTTTCCATGAAGTTTATATTGAATATTGGCTTTCGTGAGTGAACCGTGTGCTATTTGAAAACATTTCGTGAGAAGAATCTCGGTTTTTAAATCCCCGTAAATCCAAAACTAAGCTGAAAAACGTGAAACCTACCATGGTGTCGAGGAATTTTTTTCGTCCATTGTGGCGCAAGTTTTATTACAACCCTCTTACAAACCAGAGCTTCTCTCAAAGAAGCATCGTGGTTCCGATAGGGAAAAGTGTCCCCCTTGTGGGCGAAACATAATCACTGCCTCTTTTCACCTTGTATTTTTTCTACGGGCAACATAGAATGACAGGATATCTGTGCTAAAATTTAAGCTTATTCAGGGTTCGTTTGGCCTTTTTATGCACTAATTGAGTTTCCTAGGCATTTAATGTCCATAATTCAAATCTGAACTACAAATACATGCTCCAGTTCACCAAAATGGCTAGAAAAATTATACATGTGTCCTTGGGTGCATGTTTAGGTCCCATGCAAGGAATGGGAACGAATTACAACCGTACTCGTGTCATGGCCCGTACTCAAACATTTCGAATCTCGGTTTTTAAGTCCCCATAAATCCTAAACTCACCAGAAAGTCATCAAAGGTGGCATGGTGTCATGTCATGGCACATATATGTCATGGTAAAAACATTGTCCAATTTGGGCCAAGCTTTATTACAAACCTCTTACAAAAATTGGAGCTTCTCTCAAAGAAGCCTCATGGTTCTAATAGGGAAACGTGTTCCCCTTGTGGGCGAAACGTATTCACTGCCTCTTTTCGCCTTGTATTTTCTTCCACGGGCAACATGGAACCACAGGATATCTGTGCTGAAATTTAAACTTATTTAGGATTCGTTTGGCCTTTTTATACACTAATTGAGTTTCCTAGGCATTTAATGTCCATAATTCAAATCTGAACTACAAATATATACATGCTCTAGTTCACCGAAATGGCTAGAAAAAGTATGCATGTGTCCTTGGGTGCATGTTTAGGTCTTATGCCAGGAATGGGAACGAATTACAACCGTACCGGTGTCCTGGCTCTTCCTCAAACATTTCAAATCTCAGTTTTTAAGTCCCCATAAATCCTAAACTCACCAGAAAGTCATCAAAGCTGGCAAAGGTGTCATGTCATGGCACATATATGCCATGGTAAAAACATTGCCAAATTGGGCCAAGCTTTATTACAAACCTCTTACAAACTGGAGCATGTCGCAAGAACCCTCGTGGTTTCGATAGGGAAACGTGTCCCCTTGTGGGCCACATTGCCAAATTGGGCCAAGCTTTATTACAAACCTCTTACAAACTGGAGCCTGTCGCAAGAACCCTTGTGGTTTCGATAGGGAAACGTGTCCCCTTGTGGGCCAAATGATAATCACTCCCTCTTGTAGCCTCGTATTTTCTTCTACACGCGACACAGAACAACTGGAGATTCGCGCTGAACTTTGAAATTATTCAGGGTTCGTTTGACCTTTTTTATTCATTAATTGAGTTTTCTTGGCATTTAATGTCCATCATTCAAATCCAAACTACAAATACATGCTCCAGTGCACCAAAATGGCTAGAAAAAACGTAAATGTTTCCTTCGGGTGCATGTTTAGGTCCCATGGAATGAATGGGAACGAATTCAACCGTCTCGCCGTCCAGGACTGGCCAGAAACATAGCGAATCTCGGTTTTTTAATGTCTGTAAATCCAAACTCACTAGGAAATCATGAAACTTGGCATGGTGTCACTACATGGTATATATAATTGTCCAATTTGGGCGAAGCTATATTACAAGCCTTTTACAAACCGGAGCATGTCGCAACCCTCGTGGTTCCGGTAGGGAAACATGCCCCTCTTGTGGGCGAAATGATAATCGATGCCTCTTCTCGCCATGAACTTTGTTTTCTACAGGCAACATAGAATAATAGGAGTGTCGGGCAGATATTTGAAACTATTCAGGGTTCGTTTGCTCATTGTATATATATTACCAATTACTAAGTTTTCTATGCATTTAATGTAGTCCATAATTCAAATTTGAACTAGAACCACATGCTCGACTGAAGCAAAACGGGTGGGAAATCGTACATGTGTCATTGGGTGCATGTTTAGGTCTCGTTTAAGGAATGAGACTGAATTACAAACTTGTCGTCGTCCTGAAACAAAGAGAATCTCGGTTTTTAAATCCCAGTAAATAAAAAAGTCACCCAAAAAACATGAAACTTGGCATGGTTTCATGACATGGGACATATATGTCGTGGTAAAAAAATGTCCAATTTGAGAAGAGGCGCACACATTAGTAGCCAACGAAGTCCTTTTTTAAACAAAAAGCTGACACCTTAATATCGCAAACGGTTGTATTATATTTACCATGTCGAAATTTGACCATACTCGGTGGCGTGCGTTGATTAGACAGGATGAGCGCAAGAAGTCCGCCGTGCAGGTTCGACGGGACGCGTGCGAGCAGTCCGCCGCGCAGACTTGACGGGACGCGTGCATCCTGTTCACCTCGCAGGCTCGACGGGACACGTGCAAGCAGCAAGGCCGCCCATGCTCACCGGGAAGTGAGCTATTTGACCTCCACGCACCAGTCGCCGCCCGCCTCACTCACAACTTCTCCATTAATGGGTTAATTAAAGCACCTGGATGGAGGGTGTTTGCTTGTGATCCCATGGCATCATTTGTTTTGTTTGTGTTTTCAACTAGTGTTCCGCCCTAATTTAAATTGCCACATAGGGCAACGGATAATACGACCACAAATAAAATGGCAACGGATAATAGAACGACAAATTTACAATGGCGCACATAATAATTGTCTTACATATTCCGGATAATTTAAAATGCCACATGCGGCAAAGGCCGGAGGACACGGGGGCAAGAGAAGAAGGAAATTGTAGACAACGATCTGGGTCGCTACTGTCTCTACTCGTCGATGGATCGCTGGGCGGCGAAATCCTCCAGCTCCTTCTTCAATTCCTCACGACTTTGCTTGAAAGCAGCCATGGATTCCTCCACCTCCTATTCGCGCTCGATCAGGAGCTTCCTCAAGCCACCCATCAGTTCCTCGACGACCGCTTTCAGTGTCATCTCTGAGGCACTGCTCTGCTCATGCAGCATCTTCCAGCCGGTGGCCTCCTCCTCCTTCTCGGCAACCAACTTGAGGAGCTTCGCATTGTCATCCATGAATTGCTCGACGAGGTCGGTCGCCTTGTCAACCGAGGCATCGCTGATCTTGAGCAGCTTCATCAAACCGTCGACCAGCTCCTGCTGTGTAGTGACGCCGGCGAGAATGTTGTCGTCGCCGGCGAAGGACTTCAGGAACGTCGGCTCGTCGCGATGGCCGACACCGAGAATGCGCTTGTGAGAGCCCTCGCATGCCCGCGAGAGCTCGTTCGAGGGCTCCACGGCGCGCCGGGACATCTCTGCTGCTGCTGCGGCTTCGCGGCGGGACCTCTAGTGCTTCTGCGGCCTTGGTCTTTGTTGCCTGGTTATATGTCCACCCTAAACTCCTCCTATCGGTCATGGCGGAACAACTTGACAAAGAAAACCAGTTTTGTGGGTGATGAGGAGAGGAACTGTGAAGTAATTTTTGAATGGGTAGTTTTTATAGCCCGGTGCTAAGTGTGAACACATATTAGTTTGATAGGTGTGAACAGATTTGCAATTACTTATTGCATTGTAATCAGCAATGTGACGAGAAACAAGGTCAAAATTTATTGATGGCAGAAGGTTGACCACGTGGTTGCTCGGGAAGCATTCGCTGGAGCGCGAGAAGACTAACTGGAGCACACACACAACCCGAATACCGTATCCGGTGCCACGTGTTATTTATCACACAAGTGTTAACATAAGGAAACGTATGTGTAACTTACTAATCATCGCACACGAGTACTCGTAGATGCATCGTGTGCAATATTCCTAGCCACCGCAAGCAACTAGTTTGCATTTTTCAAAGTTTTTTGTACACATAGAATCGCACACGAACTAACTGTATTAGCCGTATGTGCTGTAATTTCTCATCGCGAACAGTTCATCGGAGTAAACTGTATGCCGTATATCGCACACACATTGATATGGCTGCTCGTTTATGTTGTTCTGCCTCATCGCAAACAGTTAATTGAACTTAACCGTATGCCCTTTATCACACACGCAACTAAAATATGAACCGTGTTTGATGCATCCGTCTTCGCAAACGTTTTACACATTTTTGACGGTTTCATGCACCACCATTTGCGATGATTGCATCTCACACAGTTTCTCGAAGAGTCTCTGATCGTAGTGTCACATTAGCAGCATCCTGCAATAGTGACAATTGTTTGGCAGCTGGTATCGCCGAATGTTTCTAATATCCACATGGAGTACTTGGATAAAGGTCAAGTCAGGGTTGACATCAGAGACTTACACGAAGGCATTTGTGACATCGAATGGTTGCTACCAGACGACTATTATCTGAAGAGGCTCTACCCAAGCAGCAACAACCCTGAGCATATGGCCGATAAAAGTTATCATCCTCAGCCTACATAGAAGATGGAGTGTTGACATCGTGTTTAAATGAAGTATTTTCTGGCACACAAGCTCTGCCAGAAAACAGGGGGCATGTGTTGACACTAGGTTTTAGCACGACATAAAAGACAAATAAGATTCCTTCGAGTGAAAGGGTTTTTAGCATGAGAAACCTTCACGTCACCGAATGAAATGACTTTGATATTTACGTTATCGCCATTCGACCTCAGCATGGGGGCCGAAACTATACTCGGAGTGGCAGAATCTAGTGTACTGAGTGCTTCTCGGCCTATTACACCTAGAAGACCACCTCGGATGAAGGAGCACTCCACATAGATTGTCTTCGTCTCGTCGCGGCAGTCGATTTTCATATATAAATCATCTCAATCTGAGTTTGTATGCAAACGTTAGAGGCAATACACTGCAGATTTACCCTTAACAGAAATATGGCTCGAGGTACCACACACATGCCTGATGGATCGCGCGAGCCATTCGGCCACCAAGACGACCCTGAATCAAAAACCTTCAACAACAAAATTGCCTCGTCGAGCCGATTGACTTTCGTATATAAATCATCTCAATCTGAGGTCGTATGCGACCTGGAGATGTAAATCAAGATCAAGCTGTGTTTTCATTCGGCAAATCCGAATGGAAAGTTTACCATCCGAGTGAAAACTTGTTGTTCAGGTAAAACATAGCCATCAGTGTGGAAGATTGTCCTCCAAGTAAAAATATTGCCGTCCGAGTGAAAATATTACAGATCCGAATGAAATATTGTCATCCGAGTGAGAGCTTGTCATTCGGGTAAAGGATTGTCGTCCGAGTGAAAATATTACAGATTAATATGAAATATTGTCATCCGAGTGAAATCTTGTTATTCATGTAAAAGATTGCCATCCGAGTGAAGTCTAGTCGGGAAATCTGAGTGAAAGACTCTAATATCCGAGTGGAGAGATTCAGATCCGAGTGCTCCGACTAGAAGCTGAAGATGTGCCCGAAAGGTTATCTATATTCGCTCGGATGAAAAAGTGTTCAACACAGGAATTGTTCATAACATTGAAATGGTTAACTTTGCTTGCAGACTCATCAACATCTGATATCGTATATGGCCTGCAAAGTTTCTACAAGATTCGGAAAGTACAGTCAGCTGCAAGACCGAGTCCGACTGGAAGATAAAATGACGTTTTAAAGTATTCAAGATTGCCTTGTTTGGAGAAGTTATCAACAAAATAGTTGTTCGTCTCGTCGAGGCACACATATTTAATATTTGGGACGTCTTGATCGGATTTCATATGCAAATTCGATGGCCTGCGCAAGGAGTGAGGGAGTCCTGAATTAAGGGGTCCTCGGGTGGCCGGATTACTCATTATGGGCCGGACTGGTGGGCCGTGAAGATCATCACAGAAGATCATCCCTCGTATCCGGATAGGACTCCTATATGTGTAGAATGGCAAGTTTAAAGTTCGGGTGTAATGTTTCCTTCCTCTGCAAGATGATTATGTACAACCCTAGGTCCCTCCGGTGCATATATAAACCAGAGGGTTTAGTCCGTAGACAATCACAATTACCATAGGCTAGATTTTAGGGTTTAGCCATTATGATCTCGAGGAAGATCAACTCTTGTAATCCTCATATTCATCAAGATAAATCTAGCAGGAAGTAGGGTATTACCTCCATTAAGAGGGCCTGAACCTGGGTAAACATCGTGTCCTTGTTCCCCCCTATTACCATCGATCCTCAGATACACAGTTCGGGACCCCCTACCCGAGATCCGTCGTTTTGACACTGACATTGGTGCTTTCATTGAGAGTTCTGCTATGCCGTCGACAGAAGGATTGATGGCTCGCTTCATCACCAGCAACGGCGCCACCCCGGGGGAGATCTTCCTCCCCGGTCAGCTTTTCATGTTTGGCGGCTTCGTGCTACGTGCCAACTCAGAGGGCCACCTTGAGCAGGTTGATATCTACGCCCCTGGTCATCAGATCAGGTTTGGAAGTCTGAATTAAGTTGCCAACATCCGATGAGATTTGATCTTCGAAGGATTCGCGCCTCCGGCTATCACTCCCTGCCTACACGATGAAGACATCTCAGATCAATCATCCATTCCCGTCCAGGGGTCAATATTCGTGTCTACTCTGTCCCTAGATCCGGAGAAGATCACCTTGTCCGAAGACAGGAGGATAAACCCCACCCGACTCTCCCCCTCCATGGAACTTTTAGCCGGAGGCTCAACGGTGGCCGTGCCGCTCACAGACTAGAATCGAACGGGGCTCTCTCGGCCGCTGGGAAGCCGGACTCGTTTCCAGTTACGAGCTCCGAACTCTTGGGATCCGCACTCTCCAGGCTCGACCAAGTGGTCATCACTGAGCCCGGCTTCACAGACCCCCAAACTCCTATCCAGCTCTCGCTCTTAAATGAGACGCTGGACTTACTGCAATCTATCGCCATTACGGAGAATTCACTTCCAAACTATGCCCGGTTAAAACTGGGGCTGAGATCAGGGAATCTTGCATCCCACCCACCACCCACTTGGTAGCCACGGTCAAAGACTTAACCAACGTACTAGACTATGCTTCCGTAGACTTTGATGGCATGGACCACGACGTCGAAGCTGATCTAGGTCAAAACCCACCCGTCATCGGAGATGGACGGTCACTTCTACCTATGACATAAACATGGTGGACACACCCCTGGATAAGGACGGCGATGGCGATAAACATCCAGAAAAGGAAAAGCCCATCGATGAACCTCCTAAGCGTCGGCGTCAGCCGCACCGCTCACGATCGTGTTGAGAAAGGTAAAGTAATACCGGCACCGGAGACAGTGAGGCTCCGGAGGATGCCGAAGACCCCGTAGAGCCAGCATTGGAGCAGAACGAATGGGGGATGGCCAATGCAGTCCCAAACAACTCATCGATCACAATGATTCCGAAGACAGTAACTACCTACCTGTCTCCAAAGAGGATGTCAGCCTGGGAGACAAGGAATTCATCGTCCTAGAGGAACCCCTCGAACAAGAAAGCTTTCAGCGATGGCTTATCGCCACAGCAAGGAGCCTGAAAATGTAGCAGCAGCGGCTTAAAGCCGAGCAGGATACGCTCAATGGCAGATGGAATGAAGTGCTAGACGCTGAAGAGAGATACGGCTGTGAGCACCGAACAAAGAGCTATCCCAAGCGCAAGTTGCTGCCACAATTCGACGACGAGGCCCTTATGCCAATTCCGTCGAAGCACGATCAGGCCAATCAACCAGACCGACCACCTCGTGGATGGGACAAAGCGGCTAGCAATGTCGTATATCAACCCGCACCTCCCAACCGTAATGGAAAGGATACAACGGCTCTGGGCCACAAGTACAACCTATGTGAGGACCTGAACAAAAAAGCCGGTCAGGCCAGATCGATCTACAGGTCAAGAGAACGTGCTCCCACACGGGATGGTGGCTATCAAGGCAAGCATACCAGATATAATCAAGCTCGGTGTCAGCACGGAACACAGATGTCGTCCGAACTATGTCACGATGTCGCACAATATAGGGGCACTGCGCACCCTTTGTGCTTTACCAATGAGGTGATGGATCACCAATTTCTGGAAGGGTTTAAACTCGTAAACATCGAGGCATATGATGGAACAACGGACCCTGCCGTATGGATTGAAGATTTTATTCTCCACATCCACATGGCCCACGGAGATGACCTCCATGCCATCAAATACCTCCCTATAAAGCTGAAGGGGCCAGCACGGCACTGGTTGAACAGCCTCCCAAAGAACTCCATTGGAACCTGGGAAGATTTGGAGGATGCTTTCTAAGCTAACTTTCAGGGGACTTATGTCCGGCCAACGGATGCTGATGATTTAAGTCACATAATACAGTAACCCGGGGAGTCAGCCCGCAAGCTTTGGAATCTGTTCTTAACTAAAAAGAACCAAATCGTCGATTGTCCAGACGCCGAAGCCTGCGAGGCATTTAAACACAGCATCCGCGACGAATGGCTCGCGCGACACCTGGGCCAGGAGAAGCCGAAGACAATGGCAGCCCTGACTACACTTATGACCCGCTTTTGCGGGCGAAGACAGCTGGCTGGCTTGTAGAAGCAATAGTACCAGGGACCCTGGCACTTCCGAAGTCAGGGATGGCAATGGCAAGCCACGATGCAATAAAAATAAGCGTCGGAACAATAACAGAGAAACAGATGACACAGCAGTAAACGCCGGATTCAGTGGCTCCAGGCCCGGTCAACAGAAGAAGTCGTTCAAAGGCAACAGGGATGGTCCATCCAGCCCAGACAAGCTATTAGAGAGACCTTGCCGGATTCATGGCACCCCTGACAAACCTGCAAACCACACCAACAGAATTTTTTGGGTCTTCAAGCAGGCCGGCAAGTTAGATGCTGAACACAAGGGGAAAGGGCCTCAAAGCGAGGACGGAGACGATCCTCGGCCACCAAATACTGGGGGACAGAAGCAATTTCCCCCTGAGGTGAAAATGGTGAATATGATTTACGCCACCCATATCCCCAAGAGGGAACACAAGCGCACACTAAGGGACGTTTATGCCGTAGAGCCTGTCGCCCCCAAGTTCAGCCCATGGTCGGCTTGTCCGATCACGTTCGATCGTAGGGATCACCCAACCAGTATCCGCCATGGAGGTTCGGCGGCCCTAGTACTCAATCCTATAATTGATGGATACAATCTTACTCGAGTCCTTATGGACAGCGACAGTAGTCTCAACTTGATATATCAAGACACTGTCCGCTAGATGGGGATAGACTCGTCAAGAATCAAGCCTAGAAGCACTACCTTTAACGGAGTGATACCCGACGTAGAGGCCCGCTGCACGGGATCATTAACACTGGAAGTGGCATTCGGCTCTCCAGACAATTTTCGAAGCAAAGAGTTAATCTTCAACATCGCTCCCTTCCACATTGGCTATCATGCACTGCTCGAAAAACTGCCTTCACCCGCTTTAATGCAGTCTCGCACTATGCTTACCTCAAGCTTAAAATGCCTGGACCTCGCGGTGTCATCACAGTCAATGGGAATATGGAGCGCTCCCTCCGTACAGAGGAGGATACTATGGCCCTGGCGGTCGAAGTTCAGAGCGGCCTATCAAGACAAATAATTCATCGGTCGTCAAGACCAGAGACACTTCTAAACGTGTCCTCCCCGCACTACAATGTGGCAGCTCAGATGAGCCTGAGCTTGATTAGCAGCTACGCCTCCACCAACTGCTCTACACGGTTGTTTCATACATACCTCGTGTACACAACTACGCCCTTAAAATACCTTGGGCGGCGTCGGGGGCACACTGCAGAAAAACATTCCATAGTATGGCTTGACCCTATTCGGACTCTAAATATATTTTCATTACAGGTTCATTAAAAGAACCCACCTTATCTATGGTTGTGCAGGGAATTATTTTCTAGAGTTCATCTTCCTTT
The DNA here is from genome assembly GCA_902687465.1 of Secale cereale. Classification (NCBI taxonomy): domain Eukaryota; kingdom Viridiplantae; phylum Streptophyta; class Magnoliopsida; order Poales; family Poaceae; genus Secale; species Secale cereale. The sequence goes on along the minus strand of LR738714.1, from coordinate 281,419,621 downwards.
TTCACACGCGGACATCAAACCTCTCTCCTGTAAGGATGTGTCACAAAGGAGAAATTGCACAGACGTGCAGCATAGCTTCATTGGGATTTCTTCTTTATCAATAATCTTAGGCTCTGTGTAAACCTTTCCTTTTATTATTTTCTTATTTGGCACGTAAAATGTCCAAGATGCTGCTGGAATTATCTGTAACCAAACGACTCGCTGTATTAATCAGGGTATAAAAGAAGCAGTTTAGTGCCACTTTGTTTGGAGTTTATTTTACATTACCATTTGTGTTCTCTCCCTACCTCATATTGCCACATGAGCTTCAATCTGGACTCAACACCGGAGGCTGTTTGCGTCCTAGCACACCACAAAGTCCAAACACCCATACGGAACTGTTCGGCGTCCCGGATATTGTGTTATATGCATCGGCTCCGAATCATGTCTTGGGTCTATAGTTGGGTTGCCCGGCTCCTATGCTTGCCACCTTACATTCCGCATTATTCGGATAAGGTAGTAAAGGGAGAACTACTGCGATTGTATTTCTGGTTCATCCGGTCAAATACCTCAGTAGATAAAGCCGAAAACTGAGTGTCGTGATAAGCGAGAGCTGGTCAGTGATTCGGTGACTTAGTATTATACTATAGATCGTTAGCGATCCACTCCGTGTTACACGAGGGGCTGGTCTTTGCCCAGTCGCGTAGAGTGGGCACCATAATCTGGATAGTTTCACATGCACAAGGGGCTAGTACTTAGCCCCACAGTCAAACTCCTATGGCTAAGTGAAAGAAATAAAGCCGCATAGTTTGATTGCCTGGTTCACTTCGCGGGCACCTCCTTTACGGACAAAGACGTTGGGTAAAGCATAGTCACGCGACATGCCGAACACCCCTGTAGCATCTACATGGGGGCTAAAGCCGACGACTGGAAACTTTCAGATATGAACAATAAACAGCCTCACAGGAGTAAAATTTGCTTGAAATATAAGGCGCAAAAATAAATACATATCGGTTCATAAGCATACTCTTTATAACCCGAATACACTTAATCAAAAGCCACGTCCTTTGAGCACTAGCCCTCTACAATGCAGGCTCCTTCTAGGACATCGTCGAAGTACCTCTCCGGCCTCCAATGATCCATGCCCTCAGGCGGGCCGGCGGGCGCCACTTCGGTCACCTTCATCTTCGCCCAGTGCATATTGACGCGGGAAAATGCCATCCGGTCACCTTCTATACATGCCAAACGCTTCACAGCGTCGACCCGTGGGCTTGCATCGATGAGCTGCTTCACCAATCCAATGTAGCTACTAGGAATTGGCTCGACGGGCTAGAGCCGAACTATTAAGTCCTTCATGGCTGCACCCACCATGTTATGCAACTCGACCAGCTGCTTCAACTGGTCATTCAGAGCCACTCGATGTTCTGGTGCAAGGAATTGCGACTAGAACATCTTCTCCATTCTGTTACCCTCCTGGGCTCTGAAGAATTGGGCGGCGTCGGCAATACTCTTCGGGAGATCTGCAAACGCGCCTGGAGAAATCCACAATCGCGTCGGCGACGCATACTTCTGACCTCCAAAGATACTCTGCGGAAGAAAGGCCTTACCAGCGGCTATCTACCACGCATGTTTGATCTCCTCGCGAGCACTCCGGGACTCGCTTCGCGCCTCCTTGGCAACATTGAGAGCCTTATTGAGCTCGGATGTTTGGTCTGAAGTCTTCTCCTCCAGCTCCTCGCATGTGCGAATGGCGTCTCAAAGCTCTTGTTCGACTTCGGCCACCCGAGACTCATATTGACGGCGGTAGGCCTGTTCGGCCTCCAGCTCGGCAGCTGCTTTGTCAGCAGCTGCCTTGTTCATCTCGGCCTCCTTCTTGGCTTGAGCAAGGGCGCCCATGAGGGTCTCGACCTCGGCTGTGCCAACTGTGACATAATCACAACACACAATGAGTTTACACTCTTAAAATAAATAAATCTCGTCTTTTTGACATAATAAATTTCAAAATCTGCATACCTTGCATTTCATCAAACGGCTTGTCAATGGGTTGAGTTCCTCGTCAGCTTTCTGAAGTTTCCGATTGAGCTCATAAACCTCTGCGGCCTGGATGCCGCTAACAGCAAAGCCTGCTCAAGTAAATGGCACAGTATGTTGTATTAGCACATACTATGCGGATCCTCCGTCCAATTCCTTTCAGAATTGAACAAAGCATCAGGGGCTAGCGTCCGTACACATGTTTATTATCCTACATAAATAAAATGTAAAGTTCGCGTAGAATATTATATCGCATACCTCAAAGCATATCGGCATGCTGTTGAAAGCTTCATTCAATCCGCTCTTGGCAGATTGAATCTTCAGCGTGTTTGGCGTAGAATATTACATCAGGGTACGGTGTTCCGCCACGATGGAAGCACCTTGTAGTGCTTCCTTCAGCGTGTTCGGCGCCTCCGAATTAATGGAGGACGCCGGTGGAGCTGTTGCTCCTCCCCCTATCGTAGGGGACTGCCTTTCTGATTCCAGAGTCGTACTAGTCTCTGGAATGGTGTTCGGCGGGAGCTCGGATTGCTTGGGCTCCCCATCGTTAGTCTCCATACGGACTATTTCCCCTTAGCTGGCGGGCCGAGGTTTTAACCTCGGGCACCCTCTCGTCAGCCTCGCTCCCACCTCCTCGCGCAGGGGACGATCACGGGGAAGACACCTTGGTGTCCCCTAGAATGATGGGTGATTGAGCCCGTGGCGGCGTGTCACTCTTCGCCATGTCAGCCGACAGAGAGCTCCCTGATGATAATGGTGTGTTGGGGAGTATGTGGGGAGGACTACAAAACCGCAAATAGAATTGCTTATGCAATAATAACAAACTAACCAAAGGTAGCAGCAAAATTCTGAACACTTACGATTCGGCCAGGGGCTTGCTCCTGGGTTGTCTTTGGAAATCAGCTTTGGACGCTAAGTCCGAGCTGTCCGGGAGGTTCAGATTCCTCATGGGCGCCCCCTTTCCTGTGTCTTCGGGGGCCGTCCTCTTCTTCCCCTTTCCCTTGATGGGGGAGTCGCTTTCCACCCACTCCTCCCCTTCCTCTTCGTCGTGGGAGGAGTGGGCGTCGGTCTCTTCGGACACAGTAATCGAAGGACCCTTAGGGAGGGGCCGCTCTTGACCTCCTTGCCCTTCTTCTTTGCCTTCTTCTCCGGTGCCTTGTACGGCGCCGGTACCAGCATCGCCGTTAGCTGAGGCGAGGCTGGGTTCTCACGCAGCGGAGCTGGACAGTCGATCCGCTCCGCTTTTGTTGTCCAGGCCGGTATGGAACGTAAAAGTTCTAACTCCTGTTATAATTGAAATATGGACAAGGTGAGTCTTCGGCAAAATCGTGCTTACCTCTGTGGCCGGAGTCACATTGTCGAAACCGATGTATTCGGTCTCCTTTGGCCATTCCTTTTGGGCCTTGAAAAGTTGCTTCCATATGTCTTCGCGCGTAGTGCCGATGGAGCGTTTCAAGGTCTGTGATCCCTCCGGATTGAACTCCCATAAACGGGAGGCTTGGAGTTGGCAAGGAAAGGTGCGACAAAAAAGCAACACCCGAATCACGTTAGTGAGGTGGGTGCCCTTTGCTATCATGTGGGAGATACGATTCTGGAGCGTCTTCACCTCCAATTGAGACCCCCAATCGAGGCCCTTGGCGGTCTAGGAGGTGAGCCTCTCTGGGGTTCCAGATCTGAATTCGGACGTGGCTGCCCATTTGGCCTCATAGGGTTCGGTGATGTAGAACCACTCCTGCTGCCATACCTTGTTGGTTTTCACAAAAGCCCCTTTGGGCCAGGTTGCATTCGGGAGCTTGCTTACCATAGCTCATCCGCAGTCCGCGTGCTGCCCGTCGACCACCTTCGACTTCAGATTGAAGGTTTTTAGCCATAGGCCGAAGTGTGGGGGGACGCGGAGGAAAGCTTCACACACGACTATGAAAGCCGATATGTGGAGGATAGAGTTCGGGGCCAGATCGTGGAAATCTAGCCCGTAGAAGAATAAGAGGCCCTGAACAAATGGGTGGAGCAGAAATCCCAGCCCCCGAATAAAGTGAGGGATGAACACAACCCTCTTGCCAGGCTCTAGGATAGGGATCACCTGATCCTCATCAGGAATTCGATGCGCTATGTTGTCGGCGAGATAGCCGACGCTTCGGAGACTCTTCATGTTCTTCTCCGTGTCGGTGGAGGCCTCCCACTTGCACTTGGAACCAGATCCAGCCATTGCTGGAGGAGGAGGCGGTGGTGGAAGGGATGGGAGTTATGGGCTCTAGAGCTATGAGCGCTGGGGCTAGGAGATTGGGAAGCAAGGGCTAGAGGAGAACGTGAGGTGAAAAGAGGGGATCTATGTCCTTTTATATGCGGTAAATACCAAGCGTCCCCCACTCAAGCCGTAAAACTCGCCTGTTCCCAACGTAATCATGTGTAAGGTGCAATTGGGTTACCCAAATCATATTGATGAGGATCCCATGATAGGCGAGCACGATCTCTACTTCGACAAGACGTGACAATCGAGGCTATGCATCGAAACGTGAAACCAGAGCCAAGAAAACGGTTTGAAATATTAAAGGGTCAAACATGATGTTTCGATGTAAAGTTGTCAGTAAAGGCACAGTGTTCGTTCGACACATTGCCTTCGTGGCTAAGGGTTGTACTAATCATGCAAAGCTGGACATAGTTCCTTGATACAGTAAATAAACTTCATATGTTCGGAAGAAGGAACCCGCCTTGCAATGCCGAAGATAGTACGCGTGACGGACTCATCCTCATTGAAGACTGGTTCAGGGGCTACTGAGGGAGTCCTGGATTAAGGGGTCCTCGGGTGGCCGGATTACTCGTTATGGGCCAGACTGGTGGGCCGTGAAGATCATCACAGAAGATCATCTATCCGGATAGGACTCCTATATGTGTAGAATGGTAAGTTTAAAGTCTGGGTGTAACGTTTCCTTCCTCTGCAAGATGATTATGTACAACCCTAGGTCCCTCCGGTGCATATATAAACCAGAGGGTTTAGTCCGTAAGGACAATCACAATTACCATAGACTAGACTTTTAGGGTTTAGCCATTACGATCTCGAGGTAGATCAACTCTTGTAATCCTCATATTCATCAAGATCAATCTAGCATGAAGTAAGGTATCACCTCCATTAAGAGGGCCTAAGCCTGGGTAAACATCGTGTCCTTGTTCCCCTTGTTACCATCGATCCTCATATACACAGTTCAGGACCCCCTACCCGAGATCCGCCGATTTTGACACCGACAAGGAGCAATATAGGAGTTTGGGCAGATTCAGACTGAATCCGAGTAGGAATAGAACTAGGACTCTAGGGCGTGAATTAATGTATTTTTCATGTAAGGAAAGCCTAGATGAATCATTTTCTTGTACGGGAAATCCAACCGCCTCATATATATGTAAGGGGTGACGGCTGATTGAACAACACCAATCGAACCAATCAATCTATTACAGTTCCGTGTTCATCTATCTTTGTCCCCTACCGTTGTATCTTTCTTTCTCGTTCTCCATTCGTTCTTCGTATTGGAGGGCAGTGATCCAAGAGGATCTAGGGGTGATCAGGTTGACCTGGAGCAGCGCATAACCATCGCATTCCCTGACAGGGTCCCTCTCGGGTGTGTGGGATTTCGGGGTCTAAAAAGCACCCGACGATTGTCTTGCGTATCGCGTTGTTGGTCGGGTATCCTTCGATGTGAGCTGCGATGCATCACCCCCGGTGTCGAGGGTACACGCGGCGTGTTCGTGTGTCAACAAGCTCTAGATTGAGGGGAAACGGGGCGAAGGGGAGGATGGGGTTAGTGGCTAGGGTTTTACCAGGGGTCACGCGGTCGGCCTTATAGGCGAGCGGGGGAGCCGGCCGATGGCCGCCACGCAAGGCTCGGCGCGCCATGGCCAGGGGATATGCGCCACGACCCCTGCCTCCCTGTAGCATTGGAAGGGAACGAGGGGGTGGGTTGGGCCCTTTCTCTTTTTTTGGCTTGTTGGTCCAGGTGGTCGTGTAGGTTTAGGTCTATTGTTTTTTTCTCTATTTATTCATTTCCTACTATTTTATATTAAATTTAGCTAACAAATGATTTTAGTTAAATACGCAATTTAGCACAATAATATTAGGTAAGGTTTTGAGTTAGCACCAGTAGTTGCAAATTATTTTGAGAAGCATGCATATTTATTTTAAATTGGATAGCCCCATATAACTGCTGCTGGAGTAGTTTTAAAATACTTAGGGGCATTCTAATATTGTTTTAAATGTTGATCCCCACATGAAAATTAGTTAGTGAATATTTGTAACCCATCGAACATTTTTATTTGATAGTTTGAGAAAATAAGAAGTTATCTTGTTATTTGAAATTTAAATTTAACTCTGATTTTCACGAAGTGGTTGGCTTAATTTAACACGATGACATGGCCCATTAGGGTGAGGTTATTCTAGCTCAACTATCGGGGTGTTACATGGCCACAACTTTTTGCAACGTGATCAAAGGTACAACATAGCAGCAAGGTTAACATTTCCAGGCTGTAAGAACTAAATTATGGCTTCAATGTTTTTAGTGTAGTGGAACTTTAAAAATAACTGCATTTATCATATGTATCAATCTATCTTTTCCGGAATTATGAATCATATTTTATACGACTTAAATGTGAGATGATTTATATCTTGATTTACTATTGGACACTTTGTTGTGAATGTCGTCTTGCCTTCTCTGGCTCTATCTATATTCAACTTTTTGTTTCTACAGTATATTGTTGTATGGTCAATCTTTTGTCAAGCATTTGTTGGATCTATTTTGCATGGGCAAACTATTGAAGTTGTATCATTCATGTGGTTCTAATGTTTTGTATTTCCGGCTTCGTTTGTTGCATGTCCACACTAGCAACTGGATATTTGTGTAATTTAAGCATCTATGTTAAACCTTTGTATGCCTTCACGAGGAGATTTGGAACGATGCATGTTCTTTCATGCGTAGAAGTATTGGACCGAGAATGTTGAAAATTTAGTTTCATGTCACTTGTGGATAAAATAGATTTTGTAGTTGCAACAACACCGAAACTTACATACTATTTGTAACATCCTAAATTTTCAATTTGGATGTTTATAAATAGATCATTCATATGCATCCATGATTTATGCATTTTTGCCCCATTTGTATTATTTGATTCTGATCCAAGGAACTTTGAGCAACTCAAGGACCAAAAGAGAGAGTTGGAAGTTTCCCTAAAACCCACTTTTAAAATTTCAAAATTTGGAAATTGGATCAAACTTGGTTCCATAAAAAAAATCATTTCCATTACTCCAAAAATAAAGAGAGAAGATAAAATGACTTCTTCAAAATCAGAGGGAAAATATTGGAATTTGAATTTGGAACCAAAATATATTTGTTGGGTTTTATTTGCAATTTATTTTACTAGTTTAACAAAAATGTTTTTTTTAATTTGCATTATAGGCAGGATAAATGTTCACAAGGTCATATATAAGACCATATTATTATGTGAACATTTTTCTTCAGATCTAAATAATAATTCTGAGAGGAGCGAACATGACACTCCAAAAAGTCAGAAGAAAACAATGCCAAAAATTTTGAATTTAAATTTGAGTATCTGGAAGTGAATTATTGGTTGATCTCATCACTCTTCTTAATGAAATTATTGGGTTACTAATAACTTGGAAATTTTGGGATTGAGTTGGAGGAACCTTCTCAATAATGGCATTTTTAACTTAGTAGTAAATAAAAAATTTATTCCTTTGTTGTAGGGTAAAATTGGCTTTATGCAAACATTAAACTTAGAGCCTCCACCAGCTAAATTTGCATATAGAGATATTCTTTTTCTTTATTATTATTTCTATGGTGTGACATTGCCAGCATATTCCATGTGCTGACCTACACGGCTGCAACGTCTCATGTTGCAGAGTTTTCCGACGAGGAGTAAAGGTGCGATAGGTCGTTGTTCTGCACTCAGTTTGCCGTGGAGTTGGATGGACTCATTTACCTTCGATGCTTCCGCAGTTATTTTTATTTAGATGGCCTTTGGCCATATTATTGTAATAAATACTCTTTTGATGACCTCGATGTAATAAAGTGTGTGATTGAACTCTGTTATAATTCATCGAGTACTGTGTGTGTCAGCATACCAATCCAGGGATGACACTTAAGCACAGAGACTTCGATCCATTTGGGTCGGGTCGCTACAAGATGGTATCAGAGCACACGCTGACTGTAGGAAGCGACCACTAGGAAATGGAAAACCATAGGAAGAAAACTCTATTTTACCACTTTCTTATATATCCGTTGGTCTGTACTCTTCTCTATTCATTTCTATCTCTTCTCTACTTCAATTCGATAGTTGTTGAACCCCATGACCAAGTTGCTCAGCTGATGAGACCAAGACCCATGAAGACATCATTGACGAAGAAGAAGCTAGAGTTGACTTTGATTTGAGAAGATTTAGTTCAGACTACCACAACCAAATGTAGTCCAACGAATGATTGCGGTAGTATGAAGAGATCATATCTCTTGTGGATATGACCTTACCTGTAGGTTTTGCTTGTGTGGTGTGATTTGTGTGAATTGCTTGATTTGAAGTTTTATTGCTATCATAAGCATATGGGTAGTGATTTCTCTCATTAGGCCCTTATTCTATTCTAATTTCTCATCCACTCTAAACCTAACAGATGCCTCCGAGACGTGACCCGGAATTTCCGCCGGAACTTACCCAGTTGATCCAGAACCAGAATGCCCTCATGCAGCTACTCATCCAGAATCAGAACCAGAACAACAACAACCCACCACCGCCACCCCCGGTCGACAACCTTACCCGTTTCCTGAGGTTGAACCCACCCGTGTTCTCTAGCAGCACGGAGCCGATCGTCGCAGATGACTGGCTTCGCAAGATCGGAAGGGAGCTGACCACCGCAGGATGTACTGACGCTGAGAAGGTGCGCTTTGCCGCACATCAATTGGATGGACCAGCAGCTTCGTGGTGGGAGAATTACACCACCACATTTCCCATAGCAAATGTGACTTGGGATCAGTTCCAGCAGGCGTTCCGTACCGCACATGTTTCAGCCGGAGCTATGAGTCTGAAGAAGCGTGAGTTCCGCAACTTACGCCAGGGTAATCGTTCTGTTGGTGATTATGTGGAGGAATTCAGCAAGTTATCCAGGTATGCTCCCGGAGACGTGGCCGATGATGCCGCTAAGCAGGAGAAATTTCTTGAGGGACTAAATGATGATCTGGGACTTCAGTTGACTGTGGCTACCTTTAACAATTATCAAGAGTTGGTTGACAAGGCTCTCATTCTGGAAGGCAAGCAGCAGCAGGTGGAAAATCGCAAGAGAAAGTACGGACAGGGAAAGTACAACTCTGGAGTTCAACAGAAGCCCCGCTATACCCCGTACTCGGGAAATAATGGATCAGGATCTGGCAAGTATGGTGGACACACTCACCATAACCATGGAGGACATTCACATCATGGAGGGAATGGACACAACCATAATGGCCATAGGAATGGCAATGGAAACGGAGGAAACAACAATCAGCATCACTCCAACCCCGCTACACCGGCAAAGAAGGATCTGAGCCACATTACTTGTTTCAAGTGCGGGAAGACCGGACACTACGCCACCGAATGTCCCGAGGCGAAGAACGGGAATGGCAATGGAAGCTCTGGAAAGAAGCCAAATCCTTTTACCAGAGGTCAGGTGAACCATGTCAATGTGGAGGAAGTTTATGACCAGCCTGACGCCGTTGTTGGTAAGTTCTTGATTAATTCATTTACAGTCCTTGTTCTTTTTGACACTGGTGCATCGCATTCATTCATATCAAGGGGGTTTGTGGATAAGTTTAAGTTGTCGACCGTAGCCCTTAAAACACCAATGTTAGTGAGTTCCCCAGGAGCAGAGAACATGGCTAGTCGGGGATGTTTTCAGTTGCCCTTGACCATAGGGAGACACGTTTTTCCCACAGACCTCATCATCCTAAAATCACAAGGATTGGACGTAATTCTAGGCATGGACTGGTTATCCAAGTATGAAGGGAATATTGATTGTGCTAGTAAGTCGATTCTTCTCACCACCCCAGAGGGGAAACAAATCAAGTATGTGTCGAGGCATACGCCAAGGAGGACTCAAGTGAATTCTCTTTCGGGAGTTGTTCAGGAAGAAGTTCCAGTTGTGAAGGATTATCCCGATGTTTTTCCGGAGGAACTACCAGGCATGCCACCGGATCGGGACATAGAGTTTTTGATTGAATTGTTACCAGGCACTGGACCAATATCCAAGAGACCGTACCGGATGCCCGCAAATGATCTGGAGGAAATTAAGAAGCAAATTAAGGAATTATTGGAGAAAGGTTATATTCGACCGAGTTCATCACCTTGGGGAGCCCCAGTGCTTCTAGTTGAGAAGAAGGATGGATCCTTGAGAATGGTTGTGGATTACCGTGCGTTGAATGAGGTGACGATCAAGAACAAGTACCCTCTGCCGATGATCAATGATTTGTTTGACCAGCTACAAGGAGCAAAAGTTTTCTCAAAAATCGATCTTCGATCTGGATATCACCAGCTGAAGATTCGAGAGCAGGATATACCCAAGACAGCCTTTACCACGAGATATGGGCTTTATGAGTATACAGTCATGTCTTTTGGTTTGACTAATGCCCCTGCCTATTTTATGAATATGATGAATAAGGTATTCATGGAGTTCTTGGATAAGTTTGTTGTGGTATTCATTGATGATATATTGATTTACTCAAAGAATGAAGAAGAACACAAGGAACATTTGCGCTTGGTTCTTGAGAAGCTCAGGGAACATCAGTTATATGCAAAGTTCAGCAAGTGTGAGTTTTGGTTGAAGAAAGTTGGATTTCTCGGACATGTTATATCAGGGGAAGGAATAGCAGTGGATCCTTCGAAAGTTGAAGCCGTCACCGAATGGAAGGCACCCACCTTAGTCGGAGAGATTCGCAGTTTCCTTGGACTTGCAGGATATTACCGAAGATTTATTGAGAATTTCTCCAAGATCGCTAAGCCCATGACAGAGTTATTGAAGAAAGACACCAAGTTTAATTGGACCGAAGAATGTGAGGCTAGTTTTCAGGAGTTGAAGAAACGTTTGGTCACAGCCCCAGTACTAATTCTTCCGAATATACGCAAGGATTTTCAGGTATATTGCGACGCTTCTCGTCAGGGACTTGGAGGTGTTCTTATGCAAGAAGGAAGAGTTGTTTCATATGCCTCACGTCAACTTCGACCCCATGAGCGGAATTATGCCACACATGATTTGGAGTTAGCAGCCGTAGTGCATGCGCTCAAGACCTGGAGGCATTTTCTTATTGGAAATCACTGTGATGTTTACACGGATCACAAGAGTTTGAAATACATCTTCACGCAAAAGGAGCTGAACCTCAGGCAGAGAAGATGGTTGGAGCTCATAAAAGATTATGACATGAAATTGCACTATCACCCAGGAAAGGCCAATGTTGTGGCAGATGCATTGAGCCGCAAGAGTTATGTCAATACCCTCACAGCAGGAGGATTACCTCAAGAGTTAATTGATGATCTCAGAGATCTCCGATTGGAGATAGTACCACGAGGTTTTGTTACCGCAATGGAAATTCAATCCACCTTGTTGGGAAAGATTCGAGAAGCCCAGAAGTTAGACAAAGGTATTGCAGAAATAAAGGAAAGGATGAACCAAGGAAAGGCAGAAGGATTTCGTGAGGATGAACACGGAACCTTATGGTTTGAGCAGCGTATTTATGTGCCAAATGACACAGAGATCAGGAAGTTGATTCTTCAGGAGGCTCATGATTCGCCTTATTCGATACACCCAGGGAACACCAAGATGTATTTGGACTTGAAGGAAAGTTTCTGGTGGACAAGTATGAAAAAGGATATTGCCGAGTATGTCGAAGTATGTGATGTATGTCAAAGGGTTAAGGCAGAGCACCAGAAACCAGCAGGATTACTTCAGCCTTTGCCGATACCGGATTGTAAGTGGGACAAGCTTGGCATGGACTTCATTACAGGATTACCCAGGACCCGATCAGGCTATGATTCTATTTGGGTAGTAGTTGATCGCTTGACCAAGGTAGCTCACTTCATCCCCGTGAAAACCACATATACAAGTGCTAAGTTGGCCAAGATATATATGACCAGGATCGTATGTCTGCATGGAGTTCCGGGGACCATAGTATCAGATAGAGGAACACAATTTACCTCAAAGTTTTGGCATCAGTTACACGAAACTTTGGGTACCAGGCTAGAGTTCAGTACAGCCTTTCATCCGCAGACAGATGGGCAGACCGAGAGAGTCAATCAGATTCTGGAGGACATGTTGAGAGCTTGTGCGCTAGATTATGGATCTAGTTGGGATGATAATTTGCCATACGCAGAATTCTCATATAACAACAGCTATCAAGCTAGTTTGAAGATGGCCCCTTTCGAAGCTTTGTACGGAAGGAGGTGCAGGACACCATTAATGTGGGATGGAGTTGGAGACCGTAAATTATTTGGTCCCGACCTTATCAGAGATTCGGAGGAGAAAGTCAAGTTGATCCGTGACAGACTTAAGATAGCCCAATCCAGACAAAAGAGTTATGCCGATACTAAATGCAAGGAAGTAACTTATGAAGTCGGAGATAGAGCATATCTTCGTGTGTCTCCACTTCGAGGAGTTAAACGGTTTGGAGTTAAAGGCAAACTAGCACCATGATTTGTGGGGCCATACAAAATTTTGGAACGCAGAGGAGAAGTTGCATATCAGTTGGAGTTACCCGAAGCCTTGTCTGGAGTTCATAATGTGTTTCATGTTTCTCAGTTGAAGAAGTGGCATGCAGAGATGGCTGATATTCCTTTGAGAGATACAGTGCCACTGGAGGCCATACAGTTGGATAGTGATCTGACCTATGAGGAGAAGCCCGTCAAGATTCTCGAAACAACAAGCAGGGTTACCCGCAGCAAGGTCATCAAGTTTTGCAAGGTTCAGTGGAGTCATCATACTGAGGAAGAAGCCACCTGGGAACGCAAAGAAGATCTTCGACAAGATCACCCACACCTTTTTGCTAGCCAACCCGAATCTCGAGGGCGAGATTCATCTTAAGGGGGGTAGGTTTGTAACATCCCAAATTTTCAATTTGGATGTTTATAAATAGATCATTCATATGCATCCATGATTTATGCATTTTTGTCCCATTTGTATTATTTGATTCTGATCCAAGGAACTTTGAGCAACTCAAGGACCAAAAGAGAGAGTTGGAAGTTTCCCTAAAACCCACTTTTGAAATTTCAAAATTTGGAAATTGGATCAAACTTGGTTCCATAAAAAAAAATCATTTCCATTATTCCAAAAATAAAGAGAGAAGATAAAATGACTTCTTCAAAATCAGAGGGAAAATATTGGAATTTGAATTTGGAACCAAAATATATTTGTTGGGTTTTATTTGCAATTTATTTTACTAGTTTAACAAAAATGTTTTTTTTAATTTGCATTATAGGCAGGATAAATGTTCACAAGGTCATATATAAGACCATATTATTATGTGAACATTTTTCTTCAGATCTAAATAATAATTCTGAGAGGAGCGAACATGACACTCCAAAAAGTCAGAAGAAAACAATGCCAAAAATTTTGAATTTAAATTTGAGTATCTGGAAGTGAATTATTGGTTGATCTCATCACTCTTCTTAATGAAATTATTGGGTTACTAATAACTTGGAAATTTTGGGATTGAGTTGGAGGAACCTTCTCAATAATGGCATTTTTAACTTAGTAGTAAATAAAAAATTTATTCCTTTGTTGTAGGGTAAAATTGGCTTTATGCAAACATTAAACTTAGAGCCTCCACCAGCTAAATTTGCATATAGAGATATTATTTTTCTTTATTATTATTTCTATGGTGTGACATTGCCAGCATATTCCATGTGCTGACCTACACGGCTGCAACGTCTCATGTTGCAGAGTTCCGACGAGGAGTAAAGGTGCGATAGGTCGTTGTTCTGCACTCAGTTTGCCGTGGAGTTGGATGGACTCATTTACCTTCGATGCTTCCGCAGTTATTTTTATTTAGATGGCCTTTGGCCATATTATTGTAATAAATACTCTTTTGATGACCTCGATGTAATGAAGTGTGTGATTGAACTCTGTTATAATTCATCGAGTACTGTGTGTGTCAGCATACCGATCCAGGGATGACACTTAAGCACAGAGACTTCGATCCATTTGGGTCGGGTCGCTACACTATTCAACATTTTACTTTATCTGAATGTTGAGTTTACCACACATTGCCCTATAATATTGAAAAAATGTATTTGCCTAGTGTGTAAGGTGTCCACTTGGCAATGTTGGAGCAGAGTGTGTAGCTTGAAACGATGGGAGCAGGACTACCAAAGAGGATAGGGTGAGAAGTTGGAAGGGAGCTCTCTAATTACACGAGGTAATAGGATGGTAGCAGTAGGGGCTGGCGGAGGTGGATAGAGAACTGAGCGATGAAGATGTAGTCCTAGAGATGTTGGATTTGATTAACTATTAGATAAAATGATGATCATACATAAAGTCAATGGAGTATGTTGTTTAAAATCATACATGAAGGCATGGGGTATATTGTTTCTAACTATGATTTGTGCACAATTGTTGCTGGGTATGTCGCAACAACTAACATTCAAGACGCCGAGACGTGCTTTGCACATCCAAATTTCGAATTACAACGTGACGTGTGTTGCATGTGAATGCTTATTAATAAGAAGAAAACTCTGAAGGAAACCTGAGTAGACATGAGCTAGTATAGTTAACATGCTTCCCACACTTCGGACGAGATGGATGCTCTATACTGTCTATAACCCAGACATAGCATCCCCGCCCAATAGGATGTCTCTACCAACTTCACATTTTCTCTCGTGTAAGGGCTTGTACAATGATTGATAAGACAATCTTATCTAATGTTTTGCATGCAATTTAGAAATGACAAAAAATATGTCTACAATGGGTTATACCTTAGCCTTATATTCAATAACTAGCTATTGCCAAAGACATGACGAGACATATTGTACTAAGAGATCATCACTTAAATAAGAGAAGACACATCTTTTCTTATGATTTCTTTCTCCCCCACCTTGGCATTTATCCTATGCGACACCCCTAAAATAGCACCATTATACATGCGCTAAAGGCATGTACAATGCTTGATAAGACAATTTTATCTTAAGTCTTACATGTAATTTAGAGATGACAAAATAATATGTCTACAATGAGTTATATCCTAGCCTTATCTTTAATAACTAGTTATTTCTAAAATTTGGTGAGACATATTGTACTAAGAGATCATCTCTTTAATAAGAAAATACAAACATTTTCTTACAATTTTTCTCTCCCCCACTCATCATTTATCCTACATGGCACTTCTAACACATCACCATGTACCAAATCCTTGGGAAACGACAACCGAAGCGCCGTGTAAACTCCACAACGAACAAAGGCCTCGTTTCGTCGCTCAGCCAATCATGTACAAGGCCTAGTTTATGTACTTCTTCACTTCGTTAGCTTTCTCTTCCTTCGTTCTGGTCGTTTCGGTGAATCGATCTCGCCCACCAAGCCCAAGGAGAAGTGTTGAGCCCGACAGACGTGCGGGGGAAGGAGGAAGATGGAAACGGAGCTAAAAGAATATTGTTTCAATGTATGAGGGGGGATGGGTTGCAAAAAAATAAAATGAACCACAACGTGTCATTTCTTTTCTAGACAAAGGGATTAATTCACTATGTATTTGAGTCGTCAACTTTATACAATTGCTCTACCGTTCCTCTGTCTGTACCTTTTGTTATTCTTATGTTTGTCTTATTTCAACCTTTTGACCATACATATCATGCATGAGAAAAAAAAGATCCGTTTGTTAAGTAGTGCCTCTTGGTTATGAGCATAACGTCCGCATCAACAAAGATGGTTCAGTTTTATTGGATTATAAGTAGTACTCCCTTTGTTCCTAAATATATGTTTTTAGATATTTCGAATTAATTACAACATACAGATGTATGTAGACATATTTTAGAGTGTGGATTCACTCATTTTGCTCCGTATGTAGTCACTTGTTGAAATCTTTAGAAAGACTTATATTTGGGAACTGAGGGAGTACTATATAATGATCAATACACATGCAACACCGTAGAGAAGAAGCTCAACCAATCAACTGATGGAAGCATACATTGTTGCAAGATATTCCCTCCGTCCCAAAATAAGTGTCTCAACTTTGTACTGACTATAGTACAAAATTGTACTGAGATTAAGACACTTCTTTTGGGTCGGAGGGAGTATGTTTTCCTCTCCACAAATTGGATGAGTTTGGAAATTTACAACATAGTAGAGATAGAGGTAATTTGAATCACCCCACGTGTAGAATTACAAGTAGTTACATTTAGATTCAAATTAGAAGGTTTATGTATTAAATTTTAAAATTCGACGAGACAATGCACGTGCACGCTTACTAGTTGTACTAAGAGATTATCTTTTTAATAAGAAAAGACAAACATTTTCTTATAATTTCTCTCTTCTCCACTCATCATTTATCCTACGTGACTCCCTAAGGCTGGTCATAGTGGGAGTAACATAGGTATTAACATAGATGTCATGTAAGCAAAAATGTTGATGTGGCAAGTAGTTAATGAGAAGAGAGACAAATAGAGTAACCTAATATATTACCATCACATAGCGTTTTTCCAATGCAAAATGAGTCTACAATACAATAAATGAACATGTGTTTGCTATTACATATATGACACTTCCCACTATAAGGGTAGTAACATAGAGTACTAACATATGCATGTTACTAGTCTAAGTTACTCCCCACTATGTGACTGGCCTATTTCTGTACCAAATCCTTGGAAATGGCAACCGAAGCGCCGTGTAAACTCCACGACCGACAAAGGCCTCGTTCCGTCGCAACACAACAAGGTCAGACCCATTCAAGTATGTGGGTCTACTCGGAACAAAGCCGCCGCCGAAGCATGGTGATCTAGGACAATGGCCCCCACCGGCCGCCACTTTGGCGGCGGTGCCGCCGCTGGTACTCCTTCTGACCCTCCATGGTGTGGTAGGTCGTGATTAGTTTTCATCCGACGATTACTCGATGTTTGTCTCCCGCTGCTTGGATCTGATCTGGTGAATGCAAGTGCAAGTCCTACATCTCTTGAAGGCTACGTACGCATGCAATCATAGTATAGGTGACTGTCTTGGATGTTGAGAGTTGGATGCTAGCTTGATGTTGTGACGAGGATTTTTTTCTGCTAGACCTGTTGTCCCCTAGTGTTAAAGCTAGGGTTTGCTGTCCTCCGGTGGCTACGGCTGTCTGAGAGTTTTTCGTTCATCATTCGCCGTCGTCTCCACCGACCGGACACAATGAAGCTAATCAGTTGGAACTGATGTGGTATGCTTTCGCCCACTGCAATTCGAGAGCTCTTGGATCTTCAAGGGTGTGTAAAAGCGGATGTGATTTTCTTGTCTGAATCCCATCTGAATACAGCTAAGGCAACTGAGCTAAGGGTGAAGCTAGGTTTTGATCTTTTTCGTATTGTTGTTAGTGATGGACGATCGGGAGGTCTTGTACTTTTTTACAACCTTTCAAATGAAGTGGTGTTAAATTATTCATCGCCTAATTTCATTGACGGTTTTGTCATGGATGGAATCAATGTGTCATGGTGGCTGACTGGTTTTTATGGAGAGCCAAACTGGGACATGAAACACTTGTCATGGAGGAATATGAGAACCCTTCATAACAACTCAATAGGACCATGGATGACCTTTGGAGATTTTAATGAGATACTAGTTGCTAGCGAGAAGGAGGGTGGAAACATCAGGCCGCAACAATATATGCAGAATTTTCGTGACTGTGTGGATGATTGTGGTTTACAAGAAATCATGTCTATAGGGGACCCTTTTACTTGGAGTAGAGGTGTGATCAGAGAAAGGCTGGATAGAGCCTTATGCAATGAAAAGTGGGATGATACTTTTCCTTATGTAGCGGTTATCCATGAACACCATGTACATTCAGACCACAGACCAATACTACTAGATGCAAAATATTATTCGGCAGTTATGGGACAGAAGCAAAGAAGTGAAAGAAGGTTTGAAGCAAGATGGTTGAGTGAATCTATAGTTGATGAAATTGTTAAAAGTGCCTGGGAAAGAGCGAAGCTGGCAGGGCTCGGTCCTTCGCTTGCGACCAGAACCAAGTCAGTTAAGGATGACATGTTCATTTGGGACCGTGATACACTCAAAGGTCCTAAGAAGAGAATTAATAAGTTCAAGAAAGAGCTAGAGAAGTTGAGAAGATGTACATTGACAGAAGAAGTAAGACAGAAAATCAAGGAGGCACAAATCCTAATAGAAAAACTATTGGATCAGGATGAACTAGTGTGGCTACAACGTGGACGAGCCACCTGGCTACTGATACGTCTCCAACGTATCTACAATTTATGAAGTATTTATGCTATTATATTATCCATCTTAGATGTTTTATATACATTTATATGCTATTTTATATGATTTTTGGGACTAACCTATTAACCTAGATCCCAATGTCAGTTTTTGTTTTTTCCTTGTTTTTGAGTTTTACAAAAAAGGAATACCAAACGGAGTCTAATTGACGTGCCAATTTTTGATGATTTTTTATGGACCAAAAGAAGCCCCTGGAGGAAAAGAGTTGGGCCAGAAGATTCTCGGGCTGTCCACGAGGGTGGGGGGCGTGCCACCCCCCTGGGCATGGGCCCTTATCTTGTGGACAACTCGGAGACCCCCTGGACTTGAGACCAACGCCAAAAATTCCTATAAATACAGAAACCTCTAGAAAATAACCTAGATCGGAAGTTCCGCCGCCACAAGCCTCTGTAACCACGAGAAATCAATCTAGGCCCTCTCTGGCACCCTGGCGGAGGGGGCCATCATCACCGGAGGCCACGGAGGAGGATCTAGGAGGGGCCATCATTGCCATGAAGGCCAAGGACCAGAGGGAGAACCTCTCCTCATCTAGGGGGGAGGCCATGGAGGAGGAAGCACAAGGGGGAGAACCTCTCCTCTCTCTCGGTGGTGCCGGAGTGACATCGGAAGGGGAATCATCACCGCGGTGATCGTCTTCATCAACATCGCCATCATCATCACCATCCTCGTATCTTTTATGCGGTCCACTCTCCCGCACCCCGCTGCAATCCCTACTTGAACATGGTGCTTTATGCCACATATTATGATCCAATGATGTGTTGCCATCCTATGATGTTTTGAGTAGATATCCTTTGTCTTTGGGTCGATTGATGATCTAGATTGGTACGAGTTGTATGTTTTATTTTGGTGTCGTCCTATGGTGCCCTCCGTGTCGCGCAAGCGTGAGGGATTCCCGCTGTAGGGTGTTGCAATATGTTCATGATTCGCTTATAGTGGGTTGCTTGAGCGACGGAAGCGTAAACCCGAGTAAGGGAATTATTGCGTATGGGATAAAGGGGACTTGATGCTTTAATGCTATGGTTGGGTTTTACCTTAATGATCTTTAGTAGTTGCGGATGCTTTCTAGAGTTCCAATCATAAGTGCATATGATCCAAGAAGAGAAAGTATGTTAGCTTATGCCTCTCCCTCATATGAAATTGCAATGACGACTACCGGTCTTGTTAACAATTGCCTAGGACAATTCCGCACACCGATCCATCATTATTCCACACTCGCTATTTATAATACTCCCTCCGTCCCAAAATTCTTGTCTTCAATTTGTCTAAATACGGATGTATCTAGTCATGTTTTTGTGTTAGATACTTCCCTATCTAGACAAATCTAAGACAAGAATTTTGGGACGGAGGGAGTATTTATTAATATATTCTAACTTTATGATAACGGCACCTACTTTTATATTTTAGCTCTCGGATATCATGCAAAGTTATCCTCTTCATAACAGCGCTTTCTTTAAAGCCATTAAGCTAGGCATATAGTGCTCAAGTAATGGATCCACCCGGGTCCCAAGGTATATCAAAGCCAATTTTACTTAGGAAAGATTTGGCATTTAGTAGTGAGCACAAAGTGATATGTGTCATGAAACAACGATGTCTAACTCTCTTCCTATGCATAGGCATGTCATACAAGAATAATTCATGCACATCAAGTAAAGGCCAATGCATAGTATACGCAGTTTCTTGCAATTTTATCGTGTTGGAAACATAGAGAGGCGGAGATGTAGTTCATCTCTCATAATAATTGCAAGTAGGAGCAGCAAGCACATGCATATTATACTCATCAAAATCATCATAACGAAAAAAGGCAACCCATCAATATAATCCTTAATAAGTGCAAACTTCTCTGATATAGTGTAGTTTGGAGAACTCAAAAAGATAATAGGACTATCATGCGCGGGTGCAATAGTAACAATCTCATGTTTAACATAAGGAACTATAGCAAGTTCATCTTCATAAGCATAATTCATATTGGCATCTTGGCCACAAGCATAGCAAGCATCATCAAAAAGGGATATTTCAAAAGAATCAACGGGATCATAGCAATCATCATAGCATTCATACTTCGGTAAGCACGAAGGGACATTAAACAATGTATGAGTTGAAGAGTTACTCTCATTAGAAGGTGGGCACGGGTACCTAATCCGCTCTTCCTCATTTTGTTCTTCGCTCTCCTCCTCATCTTTTTCATCCAATGAGCTCACAATGTCATTAATTTTTCTTCCATAGACTCCTGCAAAATATTAGTCTCTTCTTGGACAACGGAGACCTTCTCAATAAACGCATCAACATCGGAGTTATATTCATAATTCAAATAGCAATATTTCAATATAGCAAGATTTTCAGGCCTAGAAACATCGTCATCAAAAGCATCATTCTTTTTAAACAGATATTCAATTTCATAAGCACCCTTAAAAGCAAAGAATTCTTCTATTTGTTCCACATCATAATAATCATATATACCATTAGCATAAGAAGCTAAGGTTTTATTATCATTAAGTTTGCAAGAAAAGGGAAGGTGTGGAGCCTTCATCGTAGAGCAACAAGTATAATCATATCTCAAGCATAGTTGCCGAGCATACCAATGCAACATATGAATTTGATCACATAACAGTTTCCCTTTTTGTGTCAAGCGATAATCCCTAAAGTATTCACGTTGATCCAACGTTACTCCCATTACATAGTTGAATGTGGTTTTCTCAGGATTATCAAAGTAGTACATAATATCTTTCACATAATGAGCATCGAGGGTTTTAGGAGGTTCCCCATCTCCATGAGTAGCAAGTACACCTAAGTTTTTTGGTATTTCGTGTTCCATATCCATAACTAAAGATAGAGAACAACTTAGAACAGAAAATAAAATCTACTTAGTGATAAAGCAAACAAGCACACATGAGAATATTCACCCCACGCTATTGCTCCCCGGCAACGGCGCCAGAAAAAGGTCTTGATAACCCATAAGTGTAGGGGATCAGTTGTAGCCTCTTTCGATAAGTAAGAGTGTCGAACCCAATGAGGAGCTACAGGCAGAACAAATATTCCCTCAAGTTCTATCGACCACCGATACAACTCTACGCACGCTTGATGTTTACTTTACCTAGAACAAGTATGAAACTAGAAGTACTTTGTAGTTTTTGTGGGATAAATTTGCAAGAATAAAAAGAACACATAAATATAAACTAGGGGATGTTAAGATAAAGAAGCAATAAAGTTCATATAGCGAGTGTGGAAAAGTGGTGGTAGAAGTTGCGAAATTGCCCCTAAGCAATTGACTACGTTACTAGACCGATAGCAAGTTTTATGTGGGAGAGGCCACTTCTAGCATGTCATCCCTTACTTGGAATTCTATACACTTATGATTGGAACTATTAGCAAGCATCCGCAACTACTAACATTCCTTAAGGTAAAACACAACCATAGCATTAAGATATATTGGTCCCCCTTCAATCTCGTATGCCTCAATTTCTACGCTAGGTTGAAGCTTCTGTCACTCTTGCCCTCCAATACGTAGTCCTATCAACTTACAACTAACCCTATGGTGTGATCCACGCGCGCGCTCATAGGATGGGCACCAAAGGACATCAACATAACCACAAGCAATTTAAATCAATCATAGCAATTCACCAATCACCGATAGGACAACAATAATCTACTCAGACATCATAGGATGGCAACACATCATTGGATAATAATATGAAGCATAAAGCACCATGTTCAAGTAGAGGGTAGAGCGGGTTGGGGGAGAGTGGACCTCTGTAAATAGATGGGGGAAGGTGATGGATATGTTGGTGAAGATGATGGAGGTGTTTGTGTAGATCGCCGTCACACGATGATGGCCCCAGTGGCACTCCGTTGCCACCGGAAGTGAGGGGGAGAGAGCCCCCCTCCTTCTTCTTCTTCCTTGACCTTCTCCCTAGGTGGGAGAAGGATTTCCCCTCTGGTCCATGGCCTCCATGGTGGCGGAGGGGCGAGAGCCCCTCCGAGATTGGATATGTCTCTCTGTCTCTCTCTATTTCTGCATTCCCAGATTTTGTCCCTTCACCGTTTCTTATATTCCCGGAGATCCGTAACTCCGATTGGGCTGATTTTTTGACACGATTTTTACGCGGATATTAGCTTTCTTGCAGAGAAATAAGGGCATCAACCACCTTACGTTGTGGCCACAAGGGCCCAGGGCACGCCTGCCCCTGGTGGGCGCGCCCCCATGCCTCGTGGCCCACCCGGGCATCGTCTCATGTTGGTTCCACTTCCCAAAATTCACATATATTCCAAAAAAAATCTACATCCATTTTATTCCGCTTGGACTCCGTTTGATATGGATATTCTGCGAAACAAAAAACATGCAACAAACAGGAACTGGCACTGGGCACTGGATCAATATGTTAGTCCCAAAAAATAGTATAAAAGTGGCCAAAAGTATATGAAAGTTGTAGAATATTTGCATGGAACAATCAAAAATTATAGATACGACGGAGACGTATCAGCATCCCCAAGCTTAATTCATGCTCGTCCTCAAGTAGGTAAATGATAAAAAAGATAATTTTTGATGTGGAATGCTACCTAGCATATATTGATCATGTAATCTAATCATGGCATGAATATTAAGACACGAGTGATTCAAAGCAATAGTCTATCATTTGACATAAAAGAATTTAATACTCGGGCATCCCAACAAACAATCAAGTCTTTCAAAATATCAATGCTAAAGAACGTTATCCCTACAAAATCATATAGTCTTTTATGCTCCCTTTTCTTAACACAAGGTACCCCTCATGCCCATCCCGGTGTCAGCCAAGCAATTGTTTTCATACTTTACTTTTTCGAACCTTTTCAACTCTTCACGCAATACATGAGCGTGAGCCATGGATATAGCACTATGGGTGGAATAGAAGGTGGTAGTAGTTAAAAGTAGGGAGAAAGTCTCACATCGACTAGGCGTATCAATGGGCTATGGAGATGCCCATCAATAGATATCAATGTGTGTGAGTAGGGATTGCCATGTAACAGACACTAGAGTTATAAGTGTATGAAAGCTCAAAAGAAAACTAGTGGGTGTGCATCAACTTGCTTGCTCATGAAGACCTAGGGCATTTGAGGAAGCCCATCGTTGGAATATACAAGCCAAGTTCTATAATGAAAAATTCCCACTAGTATATGGAAGTGACAAAACAAGAGACTCGCTATTATGAAGATCATGGTGCTACTTTGAAGCACAAGTGTGGAAAAGGATAGTAGCATTGTCCCTTCTCTCTTTTCTCTCATTTTTTTGTTCTTTTTTGGAGGGGCTTTCCCTTTTTTTAGCCCCTCTCTATTTTTTTAAATATTTTTTAGGCCATATTTTTTTATTTGGCCTTTCCTCACATGGGACAATGCTCTAATAATGAAGATCATCACACTTTTATTTACTTACAACTCAAAGATTACAACTGGAAACTAGAACAAAATATGACTCTATGTGAATGCCTCCGGCGGTGTACCGGGATGTGCAATGATCTAGCATAGCAATGACATCAAAAAACGGACAAGCCATGGAAACATCATGCTAGCTATCTTACGATCATGCAAGACAATATGACAATGATGGTGCGTGTCATAATAAACGGAACGGTGGAGTTACATGGCAATATATCTCGGAATGGCTATGGAAATGCCATAATAGGTAGGTATGGTGGCTGTTTTGAGGAAGGTATATGGTGGGTGTATGGTACCGGCGAAAGTTGCACGGTACAAGAGAGGCTAGCAATGGTGGAAGGGTGAGAGTGTGTATAGTCAATGGACTCAACATTAATCATAAAGAACTCACATACTTATTGTGAAAAATCTATTAGCCCTCGAAGCAAAAAATACTACGACGCATGCTCCTAGGGGGAGGTTGGTAGGAGTTAACCATCGCACCCCCGACCTTCACGCAAAGATAAACAATCAAAATACAATGCGCGCCAATTTGGTTACATAGTTAGGAGACCATACGTGCATGCTTCGGGAATCACAAACCTTAACACCAATATTTTTACTGGACCACAATCATTCACTAGTACCTCCCACATATTAGCATCTCTATATCGCAAAACTATTGCAAGGAATCATACATATCATATTCAGCGATCTACAAGTTTATGTAGGATTTTATGACTAACCATGTGAATGACCAATTCCTGTCAACTCTCTAAATAGATATAAGTGAAGCAAGAGAGTTTTAGTTCTTTCTACAAAAGTTATGCCCACGCTCTAACAATTATAAGTGAAGCAAAAGAGCATTCTACAAATGGCGGTTTTCTATGCGAAGAGAAATAGGCAATCCAAACTTCAAAAGATATAAGTGAAGCACATGAAGCACTCTATAAAGCCACACTCAAAAGATATAAGTGAAGTGCAAAGAGCATTCTATAAATCAACCAAGGACTATCTCATACCAGCATGGTGCATTTATTAAAAGAAAAAGAAAAAGCACACGACGCTCCAAGAGTTTACGCATATCATGTGAATGAAACGAATCCGAAAACATACCGATACTTGTTGAAGAAAGATGGGATGCCTTCCGGGGCATCCCCAAGCTTAGACGCTTGAGTCTCCTTGAATATTTACTTGGGATGCCTTGGGCATCCCCAAGCTTGAGCTCTTGCCTCTCCTCCTTCTTCTCACATCGAGATCTCCTCGATCCTCGAACACTTCATCCAAACAAAACTTAACCGAACTTTTAGTGGTGGGGTTAGTGCATATGATCAATGAAATCTCATCATGTACTGCCCTAACATTATTGTG
Source organism: Secale cereale (assembly GCA_902687465.1). NCBI lineage: Eukaryota > Viridiplantae > Streptophyta > Magnoliopsida > Poales > Poaceae > Secale > Secale cereale. Next base: position 281,394,387 of record LR738714.1, on the reverse strand, counting down.
TAATTATGAACAAACATTACCCACTATATGCTATCAGAATTCTATGGCCCCAAGTCAAGGAGGCTTCAACAAGAATTCAAACATATGCAAATAATGAAGCTATAACAACAATCTGTGAAAACAGGATAGTCTGTAGTAATCTGAATATTAACCATACTTCTGTAACTCTAACAATTATGGAAAAATTAGGAAAATTCAACAATTTGTATAGCAAGACCTTGCAAAATGTTTCCGATCCTTTCGAAGTTCCAGTAAAAAAATGTAAAATCACGCACTACAGCCAAAGTTTCTGTTTTTGCACCGCACAAACCAACAAGCAGTTTAATCATCCTAAAGGAAACTCTTGGCACATTATTTCTATAATACAATGGGATTGCACAAGGGGATAATTATTTTTGATGAATTTTTTTATGTAATTCAAGATTTGCAAAGTCTCCATGGGCGTGAACAAAGTTCAAGGAGCTCCCCCATTTCAACGGTGCTCGTCCTTCTTACTTTCGCTTTTCTTTTTGAAAAAAGTTTTAGGTTCCCCTCTTTATTTATTTTTAAACTTTATAAAAGCACTCAATAGAAATAAATGACTCTCTAAAACTTCTGGGTTGTCTCCCTGGCAGCGCTTTCTTTAAAGCCATTAAGCTAGGCATATAGTGCTCAAGTAATGGATCCACCCGGATCCCAAGGTATATCAAAGCCAATTTTAATTAGCAAAGATTTGGCATTTAGTAGTGAGCACAAAGTGATACGTGTCATGAAACAACAAAGTCTAACTCTCTTCCTATGCATAGGCATGTCATACAAGAACAATTCATGCACATCAAGTAAAGTCCAATGCATAGTATAAGCAGTTTCTTGCAATTTTATCGTGTTGGAAACATAGAGAGGCGGAGATGTAGTTCATCTCTCATAATAATTGCAAGTAGGAGCAGCAAGCACATGCATATTATACTCATCAAAATCATCATGTGTAATGGAAAAAGGCAACCCATCAATATAATCCTTAATAAGTGCAAACTTCTCCGATATAGTGTAGTTTGGAGAACTCAAAAAGATAATAGGACTATCATGCGTGGGTGCAATAGCAACAATCTCATGTTTAACATCAGGAACTATAGCAAGTTCATCTTCATAAGCATAATTCATATTGGCATCTTGGTCACAAGCACAACAAGCATCATCAAAAAGGGATATTTCAAAAGAATCAACAGGATCATAGCAATCATCCTTCGGTAAGCACGAAGGGACATTAAACAATGTATGAGTTGAAGAGTTACTCTCATTAGAAGGTGGGCACGGGTAGCTAATCCGATCTTCCTCCTTTTGTTCTTCGCTCTCCTCCTCATCTTTTTCATCCAATGAGCTCACAATGTCATTAATTTCTTCTTCCATAGACTCCTGCAAAATATTAGTCTCTTCCTGGACAGCGGAGACCTTCTCAATAAACGCATAAATACCGGAGTTATATTCATAATTCAAATAGCAATATTTCAATATAGCAAGATTTTCAGGCCTAAAAACATCATCATCGAAAGCATCATTCTTTTTAAACAGAGATTCAATTTCATAAGCACCCTTAAAAGCAACGAATTCTTCTATTTGTTCCACATCATAATAATCATATATACCATTAGCATAAGAAGCTAAGGTTTTATTATCATTAAGTTTGAAAGAAAAGGGAAGGTGTGGAGCCTTCATCTTAGAGCAACAAGTATAATCATATCTCAAGCATAGTTGCCGAGCATACCAATGCAACATATGAATTTGATCCCATAACAATTTCCCTTTTTGTGTTAAGCAATAATCCCTAAAGTATTCACGTTGATCCAACGTTACTCCCATTACATAGTTGAATGGGGTTTTCTCAGGATTATCAAAGTAGTACATAATATCTTTCACATAATGAGCATCGAGGGTTTTAGGAGGTTCCCCATCTCCATGGGTAGCAAGTACAACTAAGTTTTTTGGTATTTCATGTTCCATATTCATAACTAAAGATACAGAACAACTTAGAACGGCAAATAAAATCTACTTGGTGATAAAGCAAACAAGCACACACGAGAATATTCACCCCACGTTATTGCTCCTGATAGAGGCAAAGGTGTCCCGTCTTTCGATGAGATAGTGGCTATCGTTTGGATGAAGTCGACTTTGACGATCCGACTACGAACGTGCGTGGACGTCGCGCCTTAGCAATCGCTAAACCAACTCCGAGAGGTTATCGACCACGCCGGAGCACGATCAACCTGACCACGAAGGTCTGTTTCCTGCAGGCAAACGAAGAACAAGCAAGAAACTAAGATTGCAATCTGGATATTGCGAATATAAGAGGAAAGCTTTATTGATCAAGGTGGGGTTCTGTGACGCCTTTGTCTGGTCGTTGAACACAAACGAAGTACGCGAAGTTGCAGCTATGGCGAACTTTTAATCTAAACAAAACTCAAAGTCTAAATGACGCCCTAAGGGTTGTATATATGAGGGAAAGAGGGGGGAATTTCGTGGCCCTTGGTGGAGGGGTCCGAAACCAACCCTAACTCTTGTTTCCCCACACATACGGACTCTAAAAATATCCTATACTCAAGTATTTCGAAATTACATGGGCCTGGCCCAATAATAAGGTGACGCAACACCTATAATAGCCTCTGGACGAAATTTATGAAGTGGCATCTTGTATATTTCGTCCAAGGCTTCTCGCACTCATTATGGTGGCTTCAAAGTCCTGAAATCATTAATTGAAACTCCATTCTTGTTCCCCTTGCGCATGCCATCATCTCCATGCTTGATCTTGCTCCAATGTTCATCCTTCTTGTCCAAGCTAGGCCCTACATTTGTAAGCAAGACAAATGTATCCAATTTAGGCAGCATCATATTCTCATGAACATTAGATTCATTACCAAGAAACGAAAGTACCTGGTAATTTAATTGGCGTGCGCGAGCTCTAGTAATTGGTCCTGTATATGTGTCAGTTGGAGCTGTGGGTGTAACCTTGTTAGTGATGTCCTCATCATCCTCCCCTTCTTGAATTGAAGTCGTCCTCGACGGAAGCTCATCTTCCTCACCCAAGTAAGGCTTCAAATCTGCAATGTTAAATGTGGGACTAACCCCAAAATCTGCACGCAGCTCAAGTTTATATGCATTATCATTTATTTCTCTAACACCTTGAAAGGACCATCAGCACGTGGCATTAGCTTTGACTTGCGCAAATTAGGAAACCTATCCTTACGCAAATGTAACCAAACAAGATCTCCAGGTGCAAAGACAACACGTTTTCTACCCTTATCTCCAACAAGTTTATATTTAGCATTCATGCGCTCAATATTTTCCTTAGTTAACTCATGCATTTTTAAGATCAATTCAGCACGTTGTTTAGCATCAAAATTAACCTTCTCCGAAGATGGAAGAGGCAACAAATCAATAGGTGCACGAGGTAGGAAACCATAGACAATTTCAAAAGGGCACATCTTAGTAGTAGAATGCAACGAACGATTATAAGCAAATTCAATATGAGGCAAGCATTCTTCCCACATTTTCTTATTATTCTTCAAAACAGCCCTAAGCATAGTAGACAAAGTTCTGTTGACTACTTCAGTTTGTCCATCAGTTTGGGGGTGACAAGTAGTACTAAAAAGCAGTTTAGTCCCCAACTTAGCCCATAAACATCTCCAAAAGTGGCTAAGAAATTTAGTATCACGATCTGAAACAATAGTATTTGGCACACCATGCAAGCGAATAATTTCACGAAAGAACAAATCAGCAACATTAGCAGCATCATCGCTTTTATGACATGGTATAAAGTGTGCCATCTTCGAGAACCTATCCACGACAACAAATATGCGATCCCTCCCCTTCTTTGTTCGAGGTAAACCCAAAACAAAGTCCATAGACGCTAGGGACATGCAAAGGCATATATAAACCATGAGGATTGAGTCGTGACTTACCTTTTTGACATGTAGTGCAGCGAGCAACAAAACGCTCAACATCCCGTCGCATCTTTGGCCAAAAGAAATGTGTAGCATGTACGTCCTCCGTCTTCTTCACGCCAAAGTGTCCCATTAATCCTCCTCCATGCGCCTCCTGCAACAACAAAAGACGAACAGAGCTAGCTGGAATGCATAGCTTGTTAGCTCGAAACACAAATCCATCACTAACGACGAACTTGTTCCATGTTCTCCCTTCTTTACAATTCTGCAATACATCTTTAAATTCAGCATCATGCACATATTGATCTTTGATGGTCTCCAAACCAAATATTTTAAAGTCAAGTTGTGAAAGCATAGTGTAACGACGAGACAATGCATCAGCAATAACATTTTCTTTTCCCTTCTTGTGTTTAATAACATAAGGGAAAGTCTCTATGAATTCAACCCATTTAGCATGTCTACGGTTCAGTTTTGCTTGACTTTTAATGTGCTTTAAAGATTCATGATCAGAATGTATAACAAATTCTTTGGGCCATAAATAATGTTGCCATGTCTCCAAAGTCCGAACAAGAGCATATAATTCCTTATCATAAGTAGAATAATTCAGACTAGGCCCACTCAATTTTTCAGAAAAATATGCAACAGGTTTACCATCTTGTAATAACACACCTCCTAACCCAATTCCACTAGCATCACATTCAACCTCAAAAGTCTTATTAAAATCAGGAAGTTGGAGTAAAGGAGCATGTGTCAACTTATCTTTCAATACCGTGAATGCTTCTTCCTGTGCAGTACCCCAAACAAAAGGCACATCCTTCTTTGTAAGCTCATTGAGAGGTGCAGCAATGGTGCTGAAATCTCTCACAAAACGCCGATAGAATCCAGCGAGGCCAAGGAAACTCCTCACGTGTGTGACCGTTTTGGGCTGCGGCCAACTCTCAATAGCTTCAATCTTGGCTTTATCAACCTCAATTCCCTGTGGAGTAACAACATAGCCAAGAAAAGAGACTCGGTCGGTGCAAAAGGTGCACTTTCCAAGGTTACCAAATAAACGTGCATCACGTAGAGCAATAAAAACAGCACGTAAATGTTCCAAATGTTCCTCCAAAGATCTGCTAAAAATCAATATATCATCAAAGTATACTACCACAAATCGTCTAATGAAAGCACGTAAAAGTTCATTCATTAATCTCATGAAAGTACTAGGTGCATTAGTTAACCCAAAAGGCATGACTAACCACTCATATAATCCAAACTTAGTTTTAAATGTTGTTTTCCATTCATCTCCCAATTTCATACGAATTTGATGGTATCCACTACGCAAATCAACTTTGGAGAATATTGTAGAGCCACTCAATTCATCAAGCATATCATCTAGCCTAGGAATAGGATGACGATAACGAATAGTAATATTATTAATGGCTCTACAATCAACACACATATGTGATGTACCATCCTTTTTCGGCACTAGAATAATAGGAACAGCACAAGGGCTAAGGGATTCGCGTATATAACCTTTGTCGAGTAGCTCATGTACTTGACGCATAATCTCCTTCGTCTCTTCTGGATTGGTACAGTATGGTGCGCGGTTGGGTAGCGGTGCACCGGGAATTAAGTCAATCTGATGCTCAATCCCTCGAATAGGTGGTAATCCCGGTGGCACGTCTTGTGGAAAGACGTCGGCGAACTCCTGCAAAATGTTAGTGACAGCAGGAGGCAAAGAGGAAGGCACGTCCTCGAATGAAAATAATGCCTCTTTGCACACAAAACCATAGCAAACAGATTTGCTAAAATCTAGCTCATCAATATCAGATTTGGTGGCAAATAAACATGCACTTTTCAATTTAATTTCAGAAGCAACAATAGATGGTTTATTATTAGGCTTCATTTGTTGCTCAAATTCTTTTGCCACAATCTGATTTTCACTCTTATTTTTCTCCTGTTTTGCTTTATTAGCTCTATTAATATCATCTTTCAAAATGGAATCAGGAGTCATAGGAAGCAAAGTAATATTTTTATCCTTATGAACAAGAGTATACTGATTGTTTCTACCATGGTGTACAGAATTTTTATCAAATTGCCATGGCCTACCAAGTAATAAGGAACATGCTTGCATAGGTACCACATCACAATCAACATAATCAGCATATGTAGAGATACTAAAATGCACACGAACAGTACGTGTTACCTTAACCTTGCCGCTGTTGTTGAACCATTGGATGTAGTAAGGATGTGGATGTGGTCTTGTGGTGAGAGATAGCTTCTCCACCATCTCCATGCTAGCCAAGTTGTTGCAACTCCCTCCATCTATGATCACGCGAACAGAACGTTCCTTCACAACTCCCTTTGTATGGAACAAATTATGCCTCTGATTTTGCTCAGCTTGTGTAACCTGCACACTCAAAACACGTTGAGCAACTAAACATTCATACCTGTCAGCATCTTCAGGAGCCATGTATTGCGTCTCATGATCAGAATCGTCTCCGCCGTGTTCTTCACGTGTAATAAGAGCCAAAGTCTCCTCATCATAGTCACTAGCGGATTCATATCCACCATCCTCAGTAGCAATCATCACACGCTGAGATTTGCAATCTCTCGCAAAATGTCCTTGATACGGTGTATCCTAGGGCCATCCCCATGGACCCTCCTTCACCCCCTCAAGTGCCTCAAGGACCGATGACACGTGCTCATACTAGAGCTTTCGAGACCGAGGTGACGTCACTCCTAGCTCTACTTCCTTATGAATCTTGCGAGACATGGTTGCTACCTCAAGCGAGTGTGCTTTGTGTACTCAGGTGTGAAGGAGACCACTTCGGAGAAGAGCTTGAAGATGGACAAGTCCCCAAGGTCGTGGACGAGCCAATGCATCGAGAAGAGCAGAAGAGAGCTCCAGGCCCCGGACATCCGGCCCCCTGGCCCGGACATCCGGCCCCTGGGCGTTCAGCTACAGAAGGCCGCGTGCAGCAGAAGCTACAGGGCCCGGACATCCGGCCAGGGCCCGGACATCCGGCCAAGCACGGCCCGGACATCCGGCCCCGGGCCCGGAAATCCGGCGCCTCTGTCCAGAGAGCGCCCGAGGCTCGACTGCCCCAGCCCGGACATCCGGGCCCCCGCCCCGGACATCCGGCCCGCCGCCCGGACGTCCGGCCCCTGAATTGCCTGCGCGCATCCCCCGGGCCGAGGCCCATGTACCCATTCGCCCCGTAGACTATATATACTCCTCTCCTCATTCCGTTTAGGGTTAGCTGTGGTTTTAGCTCATTTGACACTTGTGTGGATTTCTCCCACGAGACCGGTGCGCCTCTACGGAGAAGATCCACCTCTGGATTCAAGACCCCTAACGGGAAGATCCCACGGGATTCCAAGACCTCCTCCGGGAGAAGACTATCTGTATCACCGTTGTTGACTTTGGATCATGTATCTCGACCTTGTATCGCGAATCTAGCACTTGTGTGATTGCTTCCGTGTTGATTTGAGTGTTCTCTCTTGTGTTTTCCCCATCTTTCTCCGTGTTTTCCCCGTGTTCATCGTGTGCCAACCTCCAAACGTGAAAGATCCGCTGATTAGGGTTCCACCCTGCATCACACGTCCTCGAATGAAAATAATGCCTCTTTGCATACAACAGCATAGCAAACAGATTTGCTAAAATCTAGCTCATCAATATCAGATTTGGTGGCAAATAAACATGCACTTTTCAATTTAATTTCAGAAGCAACAGTAGATGGTTTATTATTAGGCTTCATTTGTTGCTCAAATTCTTTTGCCACAATCTGATTTTCACTCTTATTTTTCTCCTGTTTTGCTTTATTAGCTCTATTAATATCATCTTTCAAAATGGAATCAGGAGTCATAGGAAGCAAAGTAATATTTTTATCCTTATGAACAAGAGTATACTGATTGTTTCTACCATGGTGTACAGAATTTTTATCAAATTGCCATGGTCTACCAAGTAATAAGGAACATGCTTGCATAGGTACCACATCACAATCAACATAATCAGCATATGTAGAGATACTAAAATGCACACGAACAGTACGTGTTACCTTAACCTTGCCGCTGTTGTTGAACCATTGGATGTAGTAAGGATGTGGATGTGGCCTTGTGGTGAGAGATAGCTTCTCCACCATCTCCATGCTAGCCAAGTTGTTGCAACTCCCTCCATCTATGATCACGCGAACAGAACGTTCCTTCACAACTCCCTTTGTATGGAACAAATTATGCCTCTGATTTTGCTCGGCTTGTGTAACCTGCACACTCAAAACACGTTGAGCAACTAAACATTCATACCTGTCAGCATCTTCAGGAGCCATGTATTGCGTCTCATGATCAGAATCATCTCCGCCGTGTTCTTCACGTGTAATAAGAGCCAAAGTCTCCTCATCATAGTCACTAGCGGATTCATATCCACCATCCTCAGTAGCAATCATCACACGCTGAGATTTGCAATCTCTCGCAAAATGTCCTCTTCCTTTACCTCGACGACAAATAATATCACTGGTGTGCCCTGTTGATGCCATGGAAGAAGAAGAACTCTGTGTAGGCCCAATAGGTGTGCTCTTGGCAGATAATGGTGGTTGTGCCTGCTTCCTTGTATCACGGCTGGAGGTAATAGCTGATGGAGGTGTCGGTGCAGTAGAATGTGAGGAAGTAGAGGATGCACGCGGTGTCCATGATGAAGGTCGTCCTGCAGAAAAGTTAGTCCGCGCCAATGCCTATCGATCCTGCACTTCACGTTCAGCTTTACAAGCAAGATGGAATAAACGAGTGATATTAGTATAATCCTTATACTCTGGAATGGTCTGAATCTCTCTATTTAATCCACCCATAAAACGTGCAAGCATAGCTTCATTCTCCTCAACAATACCACATCTAATCAGGCCAGTTTGTAATTGCTGATAATATTCTTCTACAGAATTTTTTCCTTGTCTTAAGCGCTGCAGTTTTTGAAGTAATTCACGTTGATAATATGGTGGAACCCAACGAGTACGCATAGCAGTTTTCAAAGCAGTCCAAGTAGCTGGAATAGGATATAATCTACAATGTTCAGACCACCAAACACATGCAAAACTAGTGAAAGCACAAACAGCAGCAGGAACACGTCTCTCCTCGGGATAGTTTAAACATGTAAAACGTTGTTCAGTTTGTAACTCCCAAGTAAGATATATATCAGGAACATATCTACCCTCAAATGATGGAATATTCAATTTCAGTTTAGGAAGATGGTCATGTACCTCAGGTGGTGGTGCAGCCCTACCGTTGCGATGATATGCATGAGGACGACCTGGTGGTGGTGGTGCTGGTTGTTGCACGTAGTTCAGATTTTGGTCAACCTCATCCTCATAATGGTCCTCCACCTCTGCAGTAGGAGCAAGAGCTACAGAAACATCAACAGCAGCACCAGAAGCTTGACCAGTCTCAAGGGGAACGCGTTGTGCTCGTCCCACTTGATTTGGAAGGCGACGTTGTTGTTGTTGTTGTTGTTGTTGAGGTGGGACAGCTGCAGCAGCCGGTGGTGGTGGAAAACGCGAAAGCAATTCAGCAAACTTGTTATCCAGCTTTGTTTCAAACGTCTTCTCCATTGCATCTATCTTCTCCATGGCCTCGTCCAATGTGTTTAGCACATCTTGCACCTGTACACTCATCATTTCCTGAAACTTATCATGAAGCTCCTTGTTCGTCAAGTTCTCCCAGTCAGTATCGTCGACTTGTGATCCTGGCATGGTTAGCAGCAATAGAAACACACAAGAATATGATCCTACAGACTACTAACAAGTGGTGGTGGTGGCCGGTGTCACAAATCCGTCAAGCAAATCCCAAATTCTTACCAGTTCTTACCCAGCAGCAGGTGGTGATCGGCAACCGATGTAGTCAAAACTCTCAAAGCTTGGATAGAGCGATTACCAGGGAGAGTCAAACGCACGATGTAGATGTATGTGGAGCTGGGAAGGCTTATAATATGGTAGCAAAAAGGATCAGCAATAATCAATTCAGAGATGCAAAGGTGAATAAACGCTCAACGACGGTACTGTGCTGGTCCTAGGCTAGACCGTACTAGAGACGCGAGCCTAGAACACTAACAAAATCATGGAGCTGCACGTAATCAAGGGAAAAGCACACTCTGAATTTTTTTTCGCCTCTTTTTTTTTGCGCTCTTTTTTTTTGCGCTGCTTTTTTTTTGCCGAAAATCACTATAATGGCGAGTGTCTCAAAACACTTCCCAAGTCAAACTAAGATGATAGGCACGAAATTTTTTTGACGAATTTTTTTTTTCGGAATCAGGGCAGCGACGACGAAAAAGTGCGGTAAAAAAACAGTATTATGGCACGTGTCTCAAAAGACTCAGAAAAGCCCAAAAATAGGATAGGGAAAAAATATTTTCACCTGCCGAAATTTTGGCCTAAAAACTGCACGGGGGTCTCCAGACTTTTTTTTTCTTCCGAGACCTACGCAGGCAAGGAAACACAAATCCGAATCCTAGATGGATTTCGAGAACAAACCTAATATGAAAAGAACTCGGATTGGTGGTGGATATATGGTGGTAGGATATGGCAACGGTGGTAGGTTATGGCAGCGGTGGTGGTATATGGATACGGATTGGTGGTGGTATATGGCAGTAGCGATGAAGATGTTGCGGCGGCGGCGTGACAACTTATGACCAGAACTCGAAACTCTAAAAGACTAGACGCTAAGACCAGCAACTTGACACGACGATGCAACCGCAAATTCAACAAAGCAAATACAGAAAAGATTATGCAAAGGCTCAGATTGGTTCGGATGGGATGAACTAACCCTAATTTTTTTTTGGCTTTTTCGTGGACTGTAGGTATGAAGAACAGACTCGATCTAATCTACGAAAAACTGTAAAATCTCACCGAGCAACCTGGAAATCTGATACCACTTGATAGAGGCAAAGGTGTCCCGTCTTTCGATGAGATAGTGGCTATCGTTTGGATGAAGTCGACTTTGACGATCGGACTACGAACGTGTGTGGACGTCGCGCCTTAGCAATCGCTAAACCAACTCCGAGAGGTTATCGACCACGCCGGAGCACGATCAACCTGACCACGAAGGTCTGTTTCCTGCAGGCAAACGAAGAACAAGCAAGAAACTAAGATTGCAATCTGGATATTGCGAATATAAGAGGAAAGCTTTATTGATCAAGGTGGGGTTCTGTGACGCCTTTGTCTGGTCGTTGAACACAAACGAAGTACGCGAAGTTGCAGCTATGGCGAACTTTTAATCTAAACAAAACCCAAAGTCTAAACGACGCCCTAAGGGCTGTATATATGAGGGAAAGAGGGGGGAATTTCGTGGCCCTTGGTGGAGGGGTCCGAAACCAACCCTAACTCTTGTTTCCCCACACATACGGACTCTAAAAACAGCCTATACTCAAGTATTTCGAAATTACATGGGCATGGCCCAATAATAAGGTGACGCAGCACCTATAATAGCCTCTGGACGAAATTTATGAAGTGGCATCTTGTATATTTCGTCCAAGGCTTCTCGCACTCATTATGGTGGCTTCAAAGTCCTGAAATCATCAATTGAAACTCCATTCTTGTTCCCCTTGCGCATGCCATCATCTCCATGCTTGATCTTGCTCCAATGTTCATCCTTCTTGTCCAAGCTAGGCCCTTCATTTGTAAGCAAGACAAATGTATCCAATTTAGGCAGCATCATATTCTCATGAACATTAGATTCATTACCAAGAAACGAAAGTACCTGGTAATTTAATTGGCGTGCGCGAGCTCTAGTAATTGGTCCTGTATATGTGTCAGTTGGAGCTGTGGGTGTAACCTTGTTAGTGATGTCCTCATCAGCTCCCTGGCAACGGCGCCAGAAAATGGTCTTGATAACCCACAAGTGTAGGGGATCAGTTGTAGCCTCTTTTGATAAGTAAGAGTGTCGAACCCAACGAGGAGCTAAAGGCAGAACAAATATTTCCTCAAGTTCTATCGACCACCGATACAACTCTACGCACGCTTGACGTTTACTTTACATAGAACAAGTATGAAACTAGAAGTACTTTGTAGTTTTTGTGGGATAGGTTTGCAAGAATAAAAAGAACACGTAAATATAAACTAGGGGTTGTTAAGATAAAGAAGCAATAAAGTTAATATAGCGAGTGTGGAAAAGTGGTGGTAGGAGTTGCGAAATTGCCCCTAAGCAATTTACTAAGTTACTAGACCGATAGCAAGTTTTATGTGGGAGAGGCCGCTGCTAGCATGTCATCCCTTACTTTGAATTCTATGCACTTATGATTGGAACTATTAGCAAGCATCCGCAACTACTAACGTTCATTAAGGTAAAACCCAACCATAGCATTAAGATATATTGGTCCCCCTTCAATCCCGTATGCATCAATTTCTACGCTAGGTTGAAGCTTCTGTCACTCTTGCCCTCCAATACGTAGTCCTATCAACATACAACTAACCCTATGGTGTGATCCACGCGCGCGCTCATAGGATGGGCACCAAAGGACAGCAACATAACCACAAGCAATTTAAATCAATCATAGCAATTCACCAATCACCGATAGGACAACGATAATCTACTCAGACATCATAGGATGGCAACGCATCATTGAATAATAATATGAAGCATAAAGCACCATGTTCAAGTAGAGGGTAGAGTGGGTTGTGGGAGAGTGGACCGCTGTAAATAGATGGGGGAAGGTGATGGAGATGTTGGTGAAGATGACGGAGGTGTTGGTGTAGATTGTCGTCACACGATGATGGCCCCGGTGGCACTCCGGTGCCACCGGAAGCGAGGGGGAGAGAGCCCCCTCCTTATTCTTCTTCCTTGACCTTCTCCCTAGGTGGGAGAAGGGTTTACCCTCTGGTCCATGGCCTCCATGGCGGTGGAGGGGCGAGAGCCCTCTCTCTGTCTCTCTCTGTTTCTGCGTTCCCAGATTCTGTCCCTTCACCGTTTCTTATATTCCCGGAGATCCGTAACTCCGATTGGGCCGATTTTTTGACACGATTTTTATCCGGATGTTAGCTTTCCTGCAGCGGAAGAATGGCATCAACCGCCTTACGATGTGACCCAGAGGGCCCAGGGCGCGCCTGCCCCTGGTGGGCGCGCCCCTTGCCTCGTGGCCCACCCGGGCATCGTCTCTTGTTGGTTCCGCTTCCCAAAATTCACATATATTCCAAAAAAAATCTCCATCCGTTTTTATTCCATTTGGACTCCGTTTGATATGGATATTATGCGAAACAAAAAACATGCAACAAACAGGAACTGGCACTGGGCACTGGATCAATATGTTAGTCCCAAAAAATAGTATAAAAAGTGGCTAAAAGTATATGAAACTTGTAGAATATTGGCATGGAACAATCAAAAATTATAGATACGACGGAGACGTATCACGGTCGACCTTGAGCACTTGTGTTCATGCTCACGAAAACAATGTAGAATTTTTCATGGAAGTTTCTCTGTAGATAATTATCCCCTTGTATATATCCATTGTATTATAAAAATAATGTGCCAAGTTTTGGTTTTAGGATGATTAGATTGCTTGTTTTCTATGTGCAGAACAAAAAACAGAAACTTTGGTCGTAGCGCGTGATTTTACAATTTTTTACTGGAAGGTCAAATGGGTCTGAAACTTTTTGCACATTACTTCTGTAATAAATTGTTCAAATTGTCATATTTTTTAGATTTTTTAGAGTTACAGAAGTTTACTAAACTTCCAGATTACTACAAACTATCCTATTTTTGACACATTCTGTTTTCTATGTGTTGATCGCTTATTTTGATAAATCTATGGGTAGTATCGGGGGGTATGAACCATGGTGAAGTTGGAACACAGTAGATACAGTGCTAATATGAAATTGGAATAAGTTTGCAACAGTACCTGAAGGTAGTGATTTGCTTTATTATAGTAACGGATCTCACAAAGTTTTTGTTAAAGTTTTGTGTGGATGAAGTGTTCAAAGATCGAGGAGCTATCAATATGAGAAGAATAAAGAGAGGCAAGAGTTCAAGCTTGGGGATGCCCAAGGCACCCCAAGTAAATATTTCAAGGATACTCAAGCATCTAAGCATGGGGATGCCCCGGTTGGCATCCCATCTTTCTTCTTCAACAATTATCGGTATACCTTGGTTTTTCTTTTGTTCACATGATTTGTGTCCCTTGTGTTTTTTTCTTTTTTTTCTTTAAGAACCATGCTAGTATGAGATAGCCCTTCCTTGATTTATAGAATTCTTCATGTGCTTCACTTATATCTTTTGAGTATGATCTTATAGAATGATCTTTGTGCTTCACTTAAATCTTTTGAGTACGGTTTTATAGAATGCTTCGTGTGCTTCACTTATATATTTTGAGCTTGGATATTTGCTAGTCGATATTAATCCTAGAATACTCCATGAACTTCACTTATATCTTTTGGAGTATGAATAATACTATCATCTAAAGTGGATTTGGAAGAGTGTCACCTTTAGTTAGTAATGATTCCACTATTTCGGTTTGCTCCCACTATTCTGAATGAGAAGAATTTTGCTTATGTGGAGAGTAGTAAAATTTCTATGCTTGTAGATCATGCAAAGAATGCTTTATGTGATGGTTATATTGTTGAACCCATTCATGATGCTACTGAAATTTTTTATGAGGGAGGAATACATGCTTGTAGAAGTTGCAATAATATCAAGTTTCCTCTCTATGTGCTTAAAGTTTTGAAGTTATACTTGTCTTGCCTTCCTATGCTAGTTGATTCTTGTTCCTATAAATTATGTGCTCACAAAATACCTAGGCATAGGAAGTGGGTTAGATTTAAATATGCTAGTCATATTCTTCATGATGCTCTCTTTATGTTTCAATTCTTATCTTTTATGTGAGCATCATTTTAATCATCATGCCTAGCTAAAAGGCATTAAAGAAAAGTGCTTGTTGGGAGACAACCCAATATTTACCCTTACTGTTTTTGTGTGTTTACATGATTAAGATACTGTAGTAATCATGTTTTATAGCTTTTTTCAATAAAGTGCCAAGTAAGACCTTTGGGAAGACTTGGGGTGAAAGTTAATGTGATATTGCTGTAAAAAAACAGAAACTTTGCGCTCACGGGATTAGTTACCATTTTTTACATAAGAGTGATTTTGAGTTGATTCTTTTTGCAGAAGATTAACAGACAAATTCCTCATGTCCACCAATTTATTTCATAATTTTTAGAGTAGCAGAAGTATGGTTGTTGCTCAAATCATTACAGACTGTTCTGTTTCTAACAGATTCTGTTTTCATTACGTAGTTTGCTTGTTTTCTAGTTTCTATGGCTTATATTTCTCAATATAAATTGCAGAAATGATATGGTACAGTAGGCATTGTGTGAGAAAAATTATGAACCTTGTCTTTAACAGTACCAAAGTGAATGGTTTACTCTTTATCATACTAACCTATCTCACGAAGTTACGTTAAGTTTTGTGTGGTTGAAGTTTTCAAGCTTTGGGTGAGATATCGATATGGGGAGAATAAGGAGTGGAAAGACCCTAAGCTTGGGGATGCCCAAGGAACCTCAAGGTAATATTCAAGGAAGACTCAAGCGCCTAAGTTTGGGGATGCCCCGAAAGGCATCCCCTCTTTCGTCTTCAAAACTATCGGTATACCTTACTCAGAGCTATATTTTTATTCGTCACATGATATGTGTTTTACTTGGAGCTTATTTTCAATTTTACTTGTTGTTTGAATAAAATCTTTGGATCTTAAATCTTGAATGAAAAAGAATCCTCCCATGGCTAGTTAATTATTTGACTACTCAGTGTCCTTCACTTATATCTTTTGGAGTAGTTTGTCATTTACTCATGTGCTTCACGTACATCCTATGAGTAAATGGCTGAATGAATTGAATATCATAAATCTGAATTTATATATGTTTCATATGCTTATACCATGGGGAGTAATGACTTCACACAGAATAAGTATAGGTAGTAAACTTATTGAAAGTTAGCAAACACAGAATTGGTCACTTGAACAATTCATGAAATAATATTGAAGGAAGAGAGATTTCACATATAAATATACTATCTTGGACATATTTTGTAATTGTGAGCACTCATTAAAATATGACATGCTAAAAGGTTGATGTTAGACAAGGAAGACAACTTAATGGGTTATGTTTTCCTATATCTGAAATGTTATATTGTCTTGGATCATCCAACATGTTGGGCTGGCCTTTCCCTCTCATGCTAGCCAAATTCTTTGCACCAAGTAGAAATACTACTTGTACTTCCAAACATCCCTTAAACCAGTTTTGCCATGAGAGTCCATCATACCTACCTAAGGACTGAGTAAGATCCTTCAAGTAAGTTGTCATCGGTGCATGCAATAAAAATTGCTTTCTATATATGTATGATCTATTAGTGGGAAGAAAATAAGCTTTATACGAACTTGTGATAGGGAAGAAATAAAAGCGACGGACTGCATAATAAAGGTCTTTATCACAAGCGGCAATATAAAGTGATGTTCTTTTGCATTAAGATTTTGTGCATCCAACCATAAAAGCGCATGACAACCTCTGCTTCCCTCGGCGAAGGGCCTATCTTCTACTTTTATCTTCTACCCTTATACAAGAGTCATGGTGATCATCTGATGTAGGGTGGAACCCTACGTGGCCGATCTTGCACGAAAAGGAGGGATCCCGAGGAAGAACACGAGGGGCACGAGGAAAAACACAAGAGGGACAAGGAGAAAACACTCAAATCAACAAGCTTAGGTCACACAAATGCTAGATCCGGGTACACAAAGTGCGATACACGATACACGATCAACTAAGGACGATACAAGTGGCGGCATTCATCTCCGTGAGGAGGTCTTGATGTTCTTCTCCGTAAAGGAGGTCTTGAATCCGGTGGATCTTCTCCGAGGAGGCCGCGGTCTCGTAGGAGAGGAACCACTAAGGTTTTGGATGAGCTAACACAAAGCTAAAGCTAGAAAGTATTGGTGGAGACATATATATAGGCTAGGGGGGCGAAGGGGTACATGGGCCTCGGCCCAAAGTCATGCATGTAGGCACTGTCCGGATGATCCAGATGTTGGTCCTGATGATCCGGGCTTCGGTGGTCCGGATGATCCGGGGCGGCGTCCGGATGATCCGGACATGTCTTTTCTGCTGCGGGTAGTCCGGATATCCGGGTCTTGGTCCGGATGTCTGGGTGCGTTCGGATGATCCGGGCTGGGGTCCGGATGATCCGGCTTTGGCATGGAGCTCTCGGATGTCCGCGGACACATTATCCGGATCGTCCGGACGTTGGTACGGATCATCCGGGCTCTGTCTGGATCATCCGGGTCTTCGTCCGGATCATGCAGGCTGTCTGAGCCTTGGCTGTTTTCTCCTCCTTCTTCCTTCTTCGATTCCTCTTGTCCCATGGCTTCTCCATGGTTGCTCCCGAGGTGCCTGAGTATGCAAAGAGTTTCGGATGAGGGTAGCAGCCATGTATCGTATGAATCGAAACGACATAGAGAGAGGAGTGAAGTCACCTCGGTCTCGAGAGCTCGTGCTCGAGCGCATGTCATGGGTCCACTAGGCACTTGATGAGACGATGGTTGGTCCATGGGGATGACCTTGGGATGCTCCGCATCATCTCCCCTCCCTTGGGAAAGATCCGACCTCAGATCGAAATCTTCATCACCATGGAAAGTGGAGAGATCCTTGACGTTGAAGACATCGCTCACGTTGTACTTGTCGCGTGGAAGGTCGATCTTGTATGCATTGTTGTTGTAGCGTGCTAGCACCTTGAAGGGTCCGTCGGCCCAAGGTAGTAGTTTGGACTTGCGCTCGTGGGGAAAACGGTCCTTGCGAAGATGTAGCCATACGAGATCTCCCGGTTGGAACACCATGGGTTTCTTGTTGGCGTTGAGCTTGGACGCTAGTCGATGTACTTGCCGCTCGATCGTTGCCCTTGTATATTCATGCACCTTCTTGAGATAGCTTGCACGAGCACTTGCGTCCAAGTTGATGCGTTCTTGTAGAGGTAGAGGTAGAATGTCCAATGGGGACAACGGGTTGAAGCCGTAGACGACTCGAAAGGTGACTTGCCAGTAGTCAAATGTCTTGCGCGGTTGTAGGCGTACTCGGTGATGGGAAAGCATTGCTCCCATTCCTTGATGTTCTTCTTGATCAACACGCGAAGAAGCGTCGAAAGTGTGCGGTTTGTCACCTCCGTTTGGCCGTCGGTTTGTGGATGACATGCCGAAGAGAAGAGGAGCTTGATGCCGAGTTTGGCGCATAGAGTCTTCCAAAAGTAGCTCAAGAACTTGACGTCCCGGTCCGACACGATCGTCTTGGGCACTCCATGTAGATGAATGATTTCCCTACAAAAGAGATTTGCCACATGTGAAGCATCGTCGATCTTGTTACAAGGAATGAAATGAGTCATTTTAGAGAATCTATCCACGACAACAAACAAGGAATATTTTCCATTTTGAGTCCGAGCCAATCCAAGTATAAAGTCCATGCTTATATCTTCCCATGGATGGTATGGAATAGGAACTGGCATGTAAAGACCATGAGATTGAGCTTTTGACTTAGCTTTGCGACATGTAGAGCATCGGTTGGTGAGGCGTGAGACGTCACGGAGCATCTTGGGCCAAAAGTAGTTCTTGGAGAGCGTAGCAAATGTCTTGTCGCGACCAAAGTGTCCCATGAGTCCTCCTCCATGAGATTCCTGCAAAAGGAGCAAACGGAGCGAAGACTCGGGAATGCAAAGTTTGTTAGCTCTCATAAGATATCCATCCTTGATGTAGTAATGTTCCCAAGAAGTGTGAGTCAAACACTTAGCATAAAGATTGGCAAAGAAATGATCATGCTCATATAAGTCTTTTATGTGCTCAAAGCCAATAACATTCAACTCAAGTTTTGTGACAAGCATGCATTTGCGGGAAAGCGCATCCGCCACAACATTTTCTTTGCCTTTGATGTACTTGATGACATAGGGGAAAGACTCGATGAACTCACTTCACTTAGCATGACGCTTGTTCAACTTTTGACCCTTGAGATACTTGAGCGTCTCATGGTCCGTATGAAGAATGAATTCATGAGGTCTAAGGTAATGTTCCCAAACACGCAAGACTCTCACCAAGGCATATAACTCTTTATCATAGATGGGGTAGTTAAGTTGCGCTCCGGATAGCTTCTCGCTAAAGTACGCAATTGGGCGCTTTTCTTGCATGAGCACGCCACATATGCCGGTACCACTAGCATCACAATGAATCTCAAAAGGTTTATCAAAGTTTGGCTGGGCAAGAAGTGGTGCGTGGGTGAGAAAGTCTTTGAGCTTAATGAACGCGGTGTCTTGCGAAGGACCCCAAACAAAGGGTGCGTTCTTCTTGCTCAAGGCGTGTAGAGGCATAGCAATTGTGCTAAAGTCCTTCACAAAACGTCGATAGAAACCGGCTAAACCAATAAAGCTACGCACTTGTTGAAGGTTCGTTGGTTGAGGCCAAGTTTTAATTGCTTCAATTTTAGTTTCATCAACGTGAACACCTTGGGAAGAAACGATAAATCCTAGGAAAACGACCTTGTCGACACCAAAATTGCATTTTTCCATGTTAGCATATAAGAGCTCTTTCCGAAGGGTTTGCAAAACCATAGGATGTGTGTCACATGGTCCTCAAGCGACTTGCTAAAAACGAGGATGTCATCAAAGCAAACCACTACAAAGACGCCTATGTAGGGTCGTAGAACAAAATGCATGAGACGCATAAATGAACCAGGCGCTTCGGATAAACCCATTGGCATGACGAGCCACTCATATAACCCAAACTTGGTTTTGAAAGCCGTTTTCCACTCATCACCCTCTTGAATGCGAATTTGGTAGTAGCCACTTTTAAGATCTATTTTCGAAAAGATGGTGGCACCACATAATTCATCAAGCATGTCGTCTAAGCGTGGGATAGGGTGACGGTATCTAACGGTTATAGCATTTATCGAGCGACAATCGGAGCACATGCGGAAACTTCCATCTTTCTTAGGCACGAGAATAACCGGAACGGCACAAGGGCTCAAGCTTTCACGTACATGACCTTTGTCGATGAGTTGTTGTACTTGCCGTTGTATCTCCTTGGTTTCCTCGGGGTTGACGTGGTAAGGAGACTTGTTTGGAAGTGGTGCGCCGGGTATGAGGTCGGTGCGGTGTTCGATTCCGCGAAGTGGAGGTAGACCCGATGGTAGCTCATCGGGGAAGACGTCTGAGAATTCCTGCAACAATTGAGACAACACTAAAGGTGGAGGTGGTGAAGTGTTAGTAGGTTTGGCTTCCCCTTTGCATAAAAGCATAAGGTGAAAGACACTCGAGGGATTCTCACACACTTCTCTCATCTCACTTTTGGAGGCGAATAGCACTAGTTGTTTCTTGTCACTCGTCGTGGAGTCGCTCATATTTGGCTTGTGGCTGTCACTCTCCTTTTGGTGGTTCACTCTCTCACCACTCTCTCCACGATGGTTGGTAGGTAAGTGTTTGTCGGCGGCTACTTGACTTGGTGACATTGGGCGTAGCACAAACTCCTTTCCTTTCATCTTGAAGCTATAATGGTTCGTCCTTCCATTCTGTGTGACTCCACGATCATATTGCCATGGTCGTCCAAGAAGAAGGTGGCACATGGACATAGGGACCACATCACACTCAAGTGTGTCCTCGTAGGCGCCTATCTTGAAGGAGACTTGCACGGTGTGCTCGACTCGAAGAGTTCCGGCGTCGCTAAGCCATTGGACCTTGTAGGGATGAGGGTGCTTTGACTTCACCAAGTTTAGCTTGTCGCATAGCTCTTCGCTTGCCAAGTTATGACAACTTCCTCCATCGATGATAACCTTGATGGAGTGTCCATTGATGCCGGCCTTGGTATGGATAATGTGACATCGTTGGTCGTCATCTTGTTGATGTTGGAGTGTCAAGACCTTGGAGACAACGAGATTGGGACTCGAGTCATTGTCGCAAAACACTTGGTGGTCTTCATCTTCATTCACTTGGCGATGCATAGCTACATGTTCAAGGGCTTCCGTCTCATCATCGCTCATTGAGTCATAAGAACCGCCATCATTGATGATCATGGTACGAACAGTCTTGCACTCAAATGACTTGTGGCCTCGCCCTTGGCATTTGAAACACTTGATGGAACTCATCTTTGAGTTGTCCTCGGTTGGAGTTGTAGATGATGAAGTTCTTGTCTTGAAGTTGCTCGTAGAAGGTGGCCGACTTGATGTAGTCGCATTCTTGTAGCTTGACTTGTCACCGAAGTTTGTAGATGGCTTGATAGAGGTAGGAGGGGCCGAAGTCATTGAAGCTTGGTTGTAGGAGCCGGAGTTCTTGGAGGTGAACTTGGAGTACTTGTAGTCCTCTTGAACTTGTCGCTCCGCTTTGGTGGCTTGATGTACTAGCTTGAGAAGATTGGTGTATGGTTGAAAGTCCGCAATCTTCTTGATAGGATAGTTGAGTCCATTCAAGAATCTCGCCATCATTTGTTCTTCATCTTCCGTGATGTTTGCTCGTATCATGACAATCTCCATCTCCTTGTAGTACTCTTCAACGGACTTGGTACCTTGCTTGAGGAGTTGTAGCTTCTTGAACAAGTCACGGTTGTAGTGTGTTGGCACGAAGCGTGCTCTCATGAATTCCTTCATTTGAGCCCAAGTAGTGATAGGAGGTTCACCTTTTGCTTCTCTTCTCTCAATGATTTGCTCCCACCAAATGAGAACATAGTCTTGGAACTCAAGGGAGGCCATTGCAATTTTCTTCTCTTCATCAAAGTTGTGTAGGCGGAAGATCTTGTCGACCTTCAATGCCCATGAGAGGTAGTCTTCGGGATCAATGCTTCCGAAAAACTTTGGCATGGTGAACTTAAGCTTGACATAGTGATGCTCTTCATTGTTTGCTTGCCTATTGGGATGGAGTTCTTGATTTGGACGGTTGTCAATTTCATGTTGCTCTTGGCGAAGTAGATGTTCATTGTCATGGTGTACTTGCCAAGCTTGTGGTTCTTGTTGAGGTTGTTGCTCTGGTCGTGCTTGAGGAGGAACTTCTTGTTGCATTCGTGCTTGGTGGCGCCTCTCATGCAACTCATCTCGAAGTAAATCCTCTTCTTGACGAGTGTGTCGATTGCGAGTTGCCACATTGCGATGTGAATCACGTAATGCTCGTTGCGCCTCAAGAGCTTGAGCTTATCGGCGGTGTTGTGCTTGACGATGAGCTTCGACATCTTGTTCTTCTTGGTGTTGACGTGCTCTCTCTTGTTGTTGTTGGCGTAGTCTTTTCCGTTCTTGTGCTTGCTCAAGTGTAGCTTGGTTTTGACGATGTCGACTTTCTTGTTTGACAAGTAGCTCTTGGGAGATCTTATCATGAAGTGGATTCCGGTTGTCATGTCGAGCTTGACGTGCGGCTTGACGAAGAGTGTTCGATGTAGGGGTACTTGAGCCGTCCGTGGAGTCGGTGTGGCGACTTGAGCGGCTTCGTCTTTGAGAAGATCTAGAAGAAGAGCGTCGCTTGACTATCAAAGTTCGTAGCGCATCGACATTGAGTAGCCATGTTGGTTTTGATGATGTCGAATTGCTCTCTTGTTCTTGCTTCAAATTGTCGTGCGTCGGCGGCGACTTGCTCAATGTGCTCTCGCATAGCTTCACTCTCTTGATGTAGAGCTCGTTGGACACCGAAGAGATGTAGTTTGGTGATGTAGTTGTTCAATTCTTGAGGATCATCGAAGAGCGGGTTCGTAGATGTACTTGGCCTATCCATCGTCACAAGCAAGTATGTGAGTGGGAGAAAGGAGAAGACAATACCAAATGTACCTTGACCGAAGTTGTCAATGGATCAATGATCACTCAATAATGTAACCCGGAAATAGCACTATTGGTACCAAGTCTTGTCGATTCTCACACCTACACAAATAAAGCTTTGAGAGGAGCTTGGTTAGGACGGTGGCAAAATTCAATGCAAAAAGTGAGTAAGATTCAATAATGTTGAAAATGATTAACAATTGGCTCATGCAACAAGTAGATCACAAGCAATAAGTAGCACACGGAACACACGCACGGATAGATAAATGTGGTTGTGCAACCAAAATTGAGCGAAAATGTGGAAACCACGGAAAAAGCTCGTGTTGCACAACGCTAGAGAGACGCTAACCGATTGCTTAATAGGCGGATACGCACTTGTGCACGACCTATAAGAGCAATGTAACGACTTCCTATCACAAGTATGCTATGAGTGTATGATGTGCCGATGCTTTAGCACAAGATGATGTATTGCTATCTCATATGATCTCTTTCGATGCAAGGCATGTGATGCTATTGTGCTTTTGTTTATAAGCTTTGGATGGCTCTTTTGCTTAAAAGCTTGTGAGCTCTTTCTTTGGCCACTTATGCATGCTTCTCGGATCAAGGTAGCTATTGTGTATGCGGAACACTCTTGTGTCACACGGAGATACGATGATGTCGTATGTAATGTCTATGACTATCACTAATGTGCACAAGTGTCGTGGCCCGGCAATACTCAAATGGCTAGTCTCGGTAGGAAAGCTACGCAAAAATGGTCGATGAGGGTTTATCAATGCAAGTGCAAGGTAGTAAACGAAGTGTCGTCGATGTTACCGTCCTTGTCGCGGTTGAGAGGTGGTCTTGTCGATGTCGTTCCGCTCCGAGATAGCCGAAACACAAACGGAAACGGAGAAACCACAACTCAAATGATCCAAGACACAAAGAGGTAAGCCCAGAGGGTTTTGGGTAGGCAAGGATGGTGATGGTGGTGGATATGTCGAGGGTGTAGCGGAAGGGGTGTCGAGGGTTGTTGCGGTGGCGGAAAGGTGGCGAAGAAAAACTGCAAAATGCAGTTTCGTCAGGGCAGGCCGGATGATCCGGACGTCTGGACGGATGATCCGGGTCGGAGCCGGATGATCCGGGTGGATGTCTGGATGATCTGGGTTTGTCAAATTCGGTCGGGATGAACTCGTGGAGAAGGGGAAAATTCAGTGGAAAATGTATTTTTCTGGGTTTTTGGGCGGATTGAGGGTGGGGGAGGTGGGGAAAAGGATAATCCACTTGTCACACAACTCAACCACGGACCACAATCAACAAAATCTCATCAAAACACACAAATCACAAAAATAATTGTAGGGCTATTTTTGTGGGGATTTTCGAATTTGGACGAAAAACAACAAAAACAAGCTAGAAAACAAGGTGTGGGGCTCCAAATTCGTGATCAACCAAGGCTCATGATACCACTGATGATGTAGGGTGGAACGCTACGTGGCCGATCTTTCACGAAAAGGAGGGATCCCGAGGAAGAACACAAGGGGCACGAGGAAAAACACAAGAGGGACAAGGAGAAAACACTCAAATCAACAAGCTTAGGTCACACAAATGCTAGATCCGGGTACACAAAGTGTGATACACGATACACGATCAACTAAGGACGATACAAGTGGCGGTAGTCATCTCCGTGAGGAGGTCTTGATGTTCTTCTCCGTAAAGGAGGTCTTGAATCCGATGGATCTTCTCCGAGGAGGCTGCGGTCTCGTAGGAGAGGAACCACTAAGGTTTTGGATGAGCTAACACAAAGCTAAACCTAGAAAGTATGGGTGGAGACATATATATAGGCTAGGAGGGGCGAAGGGGTACATGGGCCTCGGCCCAAAGTCATGCATGTAGGCACAGTCCGGATGATCCAGGCTTCGGTGGTCCGGATGATCCGAGGCGACGTCCGGATGATCCGGACTGCGGGTAGTCCGGATATCTGGGTCTTGGTCCGGACGTCCGGGTGCGTCCGGATGATCCGGGCTGGGGTCCAGATGATCCGGCTTCGTCGTGGAGCTCTCGGGTGTCCGCGGACAGATTATCCGGATCGTCCGGACGTTGGTCTGGATCATCTGGGCTCTGTCCGGATCATCCGGGTCTTCGTCCGGATCATCCGGGATGTGTGAGCCTTGGTTGTTTTCTCCTTCTTCTTCCTTCTTCGATTCCTCTTGTCCCTTGGCTTCTCCATGGTTGCTCCCGAGGTGCCTGAGTATGCAAAGAGTTTCGGATGAGGGTAGCGGCCATGTCTCGTATGAATCAAAACGACGTAGAGAGAGGAGTTAAGTCACCTTGGTCTCGAGAGCTCATGCTCGAGCGCGTGTCATGGGTCCACTTGGCACTTGATGAGACGATGGTAGGTCCATGGAGATGACCTTGGGATGCTCCGCATCATCATCACCTTTCCTTTTTACACTTTTTCCTTTGGCAAGCACTTTGTGTTGGAGCGATCCGGATATATATATCCACTTGGATGTAGGTTTTCATAAATTATTATTGTTGACATTACCCTTGAGGTAAAAGGTTGGGAGGCGAAACTATAAGCCCCTATCTTTCTCTCTATCTGATTAAAACTTTGAACCCATAAATATCACATGAGTGTTAGCAATTGTGAAAGATTAAATGATAGTTGAGTATGTGGAGTTTGTTGAATCAAAGCTCTTACATAGACCCTTCCCGAAAATAATATGAATTGCAATTGTTTGATGACTAAGAGCATTGTTTGTTAGTTTTCAAGAAAGTTTATGATCTATACTTTAACATGTGAATATATTGTTACTTGATCATGAAAAGTTTTATGAGATGAGCCACTGTTATGACACATAATGATGCTAGAAAAGGTGATTGAAATAATCATTGATCAAACTTGTGCACCTGCTAGCATTCACACTTCATAAATTATTTCTTTTATCATTTACCTACTCGAGGACGAGCAGGAATTAAGCTTGGAGATGCTGATATGTCTCCAATGTATCTATAATTTATGAAG
Organism: Secale cereale; assembly: GCA_902687465.1. NCBI lineage: Eukaryota > Viridiplantae > Streptophyta > Magnoliopsida > Poales > Poaceae > Secale > Secale cereale. The sequence goes on along the minus strand of LR738714.1, from coordinate 281,368,714 downwards.
TATTCATGATATTATATTGTCCATCTTAGATGTTTAATATACATTTATATTCTATTTTATATGATTTTTGGGACTAACCTATTAACCTAGAGCCCAGTGCCAGTTTATGTTTTTTCCTTGTTTTTGAGTTTTACAGAAAAGGAATACCAAGCGGAGTCCAATTGACGTGCCAATTTTTGATGATTTTTATGAACCAAAAGAAGCCCCTGGAGTAAAAGAGTTGGGCCAGAAGAGTCACGGGTTGTCCACGAGGGTGGGGGGCGCGCCCACCCCCTGGGTGTGGGCCCCTATCTCGTGGACAACTCGGAGACCCTCTGGACGTGAGACCAACGCCAAAAATTCCTATAAAACAGAAACCTCTAGAAAATAACCTAGATCGGAAGTTACGCCACCACAAGCCTCTGTAACCATGAGAAATCAATCTAGGCCCTCTCTCGCACCCTGCCGGAGGGGCCCATCATCACCGGAGGCCATGGAGGAGGATCCCGGAGGGGCCATCATTGCCATGAAGGCCAAGGACCAGATGGAGAACCTCTCCCCATCTAGGGGGGGGGCCATGGAGGAGGAAGCACAAGGGGGAGAACCTCTCCTCTCTCTCGGTGGCGCTGGAGTGCCATCGGGAGGGGAATCATCGACGCGGTGATCGTCTTCATCAACATCACCATCATCATCACCATCCTCATCTCCTTTACGCGGTCCACTCTCCCGCACCCCGCTGCAATCCCTACTTGAACATGGTGCTTTATGCCACATATTATGATCCAATGATGTGTTGCCATCCTATGATGTTTTGAGTAGATATCTTTGTCTTTGGGTTGATTGATGATCTAGATTGGTACGAGTTGTATGTTTTATTTTGGTGATGTCCTATGGTGCCCTCCGTGTCGCGCAAGCGTGAGGGATTCCCGTTGTAGGGTGTTGCAATACGTTCATGATTCGCTTATAGTGGGTTGCTTGAGTGACAGAAGCATAAACCCGAGTAAGGGAATTGTTGCGTATGGGATAAAGGGGACTTGATGCTTTAATGCTATGGTTGGGTTTTACCTTAATGACCTTTAGTAGTTGTGGATGCTTGCTAGAGTTCCAATCATAAGTGCATATGATCCAAGAAGAGAAAGTATGTTAGCTTATGCCTCTCCCTCATATGAAATTGCAATGACGACTATCGGTCTTGTTAACAATTGCCTAGGACAATTCCGCACACCGATCCATCATTATTCCACACTCGCTATTTATAATATTTAGTAATATATTCTAACTTTATGATAACAGCACCTACTTTTATATTTTAGCTCCCCGATATTATGCAAAGTTATCCTCTTCATACCCACAACGTAGTTTTATTTCTCGTTTCTAGTTGGAAGCAAACGTTCGGTGTACGTAGAGTCGTATCAGTGGCAGATAGGACTTGAGAGAATATTGATCTTACCTTTAGCTCCTTGTGGGTTCGACACTCCATACTTATCACTTCCACCATTGGGAATTGCTACGATGATTCCCTGCACTTGGGGACCATCAGCTACAACATGGTGACAGAAATACATCTTATTTCCACGGAGCAGCTACAGCCCGTAAGAAAATGAATTGTATCCGAAGATTGCTTGACAACACAAGGGTTTGGAAGGAGGAGTTGGATGATATAAACAGTATTATTACGAGTTATTTCAAAGACCTTTTTACATCCCACGTGACCGTACCCGATATTAATGTTTTGAGTAACGTCCATACGCGAGTTTAAGAAGCAATGAATACGTCCCTGATGGCGCCATATACGACCGAGGAGGTACGGAAGGCTCTTTTCAATTGGAGATTTCAAGGCACCAGGACCAGATGGTCTTCACGCGGTCTTTTATAAACGGTTCTGGTCTATGTTGGGTGATGACATGGTCATGGAAGTTCTGAATGCGATCAATTCTCGGGTTATGCCACAAGGGTGGAATGATACTACTATTGTCATGATCCCAAAAGTAAATTCCCCGGAGAAAGTTACTCAATTCAGATCGATCAGTTTATGCAATGTGGTATACAAGGTAATTTCTAAGATGATAGCTTCGAGACTCAGGGTGTTACTCCCGGAGATCACTAGCCCTACCCAGAGTGCCTTTGTTCCTGGTCGATTCATTACGGATAATGTGCTAATAGCTTACGAGAGTTTACATGCAATAAAACAAGAAAAAGTGGGCAAAGATGGTTGGTGTGCGGTGAAACATGATATGCATAAAGCCTATGACAGAGTTGAGTGGGTTTTCCTGGAAGCAATGTTGTTGAAGCTGGGAATCCATGAGGACTGGGTTAAGATGATAATGTTGTGTGTGTCTTCCGTTGAATATAAGGTGAGATATAATTCAGTGGAAACGGAATCTTTCACACCCTCCAGAGGTCTTCGACAGGGTAACCCACTCTCCCCGTATCTATTTCTCCTATGTACGGAGGGATTGACAGCCCTACTTTCTCATGCAGAACAGAGTGGAGACTTAATGGGGGTCAAGGTCTGTAGAGATGCACCCGCGGTAACAAATCTACTCTTTGCTGATGATTCATTAATTTTGATGGAAGCTAATATACAGAATGCAATGTGCTTGAGATCAATTCTGGATTTATGTTGTGTTGCGTCCGGGCAACTTGTTAGTGTGAAAAAATCAAGTATCTTTTTTAGTCCCAGCACCAAGGTAACTACGTAGGCTCAGATTTGCTCTTGTTTGAATATCATGGCCGAGGCCTTAAATGACAAGTATCTGGGACTGCCTGCTACTCTTGGACTTGAAAAAAGTGACAGTTTTCAATACCTAATAGATCGGTTAATTATGAAGCTTACGAGGTGGAAGGAAAAGTGTCTCTCTTCAGGAGGGAAAGAAGTTCTTATTAAGTATGTTGCTCAAGCAATACCAACTTATGCGATGTCAGTCTTTCAAATTCCTAAGAAAATTTGTAAAGGAATCACAGATGCGATATCTCGTTTTTGGTGGGGTGATGACGCAACTCATAAGAGGATGCACTGGTTTTGCATGGTGGAAGATGTGTATTCCCAAGAAAAAGGGGGTATGGGCTTCAGAGATATTCACTGCTTTAATCTTGCACTTCCAGCAAAACAAGCATGGCGCCTTATTGACAACCCAGACTCTTTGTGTGCGTTGATCCTAAAGGCGAAATATTTTCCTGATGGAGATCTCATGAATGCAACTTTAGAAAACAAGGCTTCATATACATGGCGGAGTATTATGGCCGGAGTTGATACGCTCAGATGTGGGTATATTTGGAGAGTTGGTGATGGTGAGAAAATTAGAATATGGGATGATCCCTGGATACCGTAGAGCCCGACAAGAAAGGTGATTTCACCAAGGGGCAACAATCTTCTATCTAGAGTTTCTGACCTCATTGATCCGGTGATAGAGAGTTGGGATGAGCAGCTGGTTAACCAAACGTTCTCGCAAGTGGATTCTCGAAGGATTTTGGCCATTCCACTACCATTACATGAGATGACAGATTTTCTGGCATGGAACATGACAAAGTCAGGGGCTTTCACGGTGCGATCAACATACCATACAAAATGGGAATTTCAATTTGGGCATAAGTTGGAATCAACGACTGGAGCTTCAAACCCATCTTCTACATGGGACTTGGTATGGAACTTAGTCTGCCCAGCAAAGATAAACATGTGGCGCGCGCTTCATAGTGCTATTCCCTATCGATCTATCCTGGTTAATAAGCACTTGAAAATAAATCCGAGTTGCCCAGCATGTCACCAGGGGCCTGATGACATAAGACATATGTTGTTCGAATGCAAATTGGAAATGGACGTGTGGAAGATGCTCGGTCTTGAGCTTGTTATCAAACATGCACTGAAAGTTGACAAGGCAGGTGAGCTTGTGTTGGCACATCTTCTATGCCTTCCAGAACAACAAATCCAAGTGTTGGGTTTGCCGAAGTTCAGAGCAACAATGGCAACGACGGCTTGGTATTTGTGGTATGAAAGGCATAAATTGACACATGACGAAGAAACTCAAAGCGCATGTCAAATCAATATGTCAGTGAGAGGTTTAGTAGCAAATTATGCCATCTCTTATAGCCCAAAGGCTCACATTCGATCAGATGCTTGGCTAAAACCAAAGCATGGTTACGTGAAATTAAACATTGACGCGGGTTTTGATAGTGACACACTCGCAGCAACATTTGGAGCAGTTATCCGGGACCACGGGGGGAAATTTATAGCGGCTGCTAATGAAAAGATGGACCTTTGCTTCGACTCGTTCACAGCGGAAGCAATTGCAGTGAGGTTTGGTTTGAATCTTGCTAATACCGTCGGATGCAATAAGATTGAAGTGAATTCGGATAGCGTGGAGGTGGTGAATGCGTTGAGCCAAGGCTACTCTTCTTCAGTCGCTTCATCCATTATAGATGACTGTTATTTCATGTCATTGGGTTTTTCCCATGTCACTTATGATCATTATAATAGGGAACGTAATCGAGTCGCTCATGAACTGTATGTCGGGGCGTCAGTTTACTTGGGCGAACAACCGATCTGTGCCGACATACGAGAAGCTCGATAGGGTACTAATGGATACCGAATGGGAATTAAAATTTCCTCTGGTAACCGTGCGAGCCCTAGAGCGTATCGAGGCCTTATCGGATCATGCACCCATCATTCTGGATTCTAACTCTACAAACCCACCCACCCGACGCCCTTTCAAATTTGAATTGGGATGGCTGCATAGGGACGGATTCGTAGACATAATCAAGAATGTTTGGGAGAGGCCCGCTGTTGGTCGTACACCTATTCAGCGATGGATCTTTAAAATAAGAGCCATTAGGCGACACCTCTCTGGATGGGCAAAGCACACCAACGGAATTTATAAAAAAGAAAAGCAAAGGCTCTGTACCATCATTGATGACCTCGACAAAATTGCAGAGACGCGCATATTATCTCAGCAAGACATTGAATTGAAAAATAAATCTAATGAGATGGTTGCCCGTCTACTGCGAGAAGAGGAGATCAAATACTACCAGGGATCCAAAGCTGATTTCATTTTGATGGGTGATAGTAATACAAGATACTTCCAATTGGTCGCCAATGGGCGGCATAGGAAGAAATGTATTTACAGTCTCCAACAAGATGAGGGGAGGATCGAAGGTCAGGAGGAACTCACAAAGTATATCACCAAATACTACAAATCTCTTTTCGGAGCACCGACTGAAGGGAATTTCACCCTTGATGAGACCCGAACAGATGATATTCCACATGTCACGGCAGAAGAAAATGATATCCTAACGGCACCATTCTCAGAAGAAGAGGTGCGAGTTGCGGTGTTCCAAATGGAACATAACAAAGCTCCAGGCCCTGATGGTTTCCCCGCAGAATTCTATCAGAATTTCTGGGATATCATCAAGTCTGACCTTTTGGAGTTGTTCAATTGTTTTCATGCCGACCGACTTGACCTATTCAGGCTTAATTTTGGCGAGATTGTATTGTTGCCGAAGATTAAGGAGGCCGAACGGATTCAACAGTTCAGAACCATATGCCTCCTTAATGTCAGCTTCAAGATTTTCACCAAAGTGGCGACGAATAGATTAAACTCGGTAGCTGACCATGTTGTCCGTCCATCTCAAACAGCTTTCATGCAAGGAAGGAACAAACTCGATGGTGTAGTAATCCTACATGAGACCGTCCATGAGATGCACCGGAAAAACATGAGTGGAGTAGTTTTCAAAATAGACTTTGAAAAAGCTTATGACAAGGTCAAATGGTCTTTCCTCCAACAGGCCCTAAGGATGAAAGGCTTCTCCGATAAATGGCGCAAGTGGATCCAAAATTTTGTAACTGGAGGTAGTGTGGCCATCAAAGTCAATGATGATGTCGGCCATTACTTTCAGACAAAAAAAGGACTACGACAGGGTGACTCCATATCACCAATGTTATTTAACATTGTGGCTGACATGTTGGTTATTCTGATTGAGCGCGCCAAGCAGGACGGACAGATTACAGGAGTAGTACCACATCTAGTGGATGGCGGTCTCTCTATTCTGCAATATGCCGATGACACAATTCTCTTTATGGAACATGACCTAGACAAGGCTAGAAACCTGAAACTTCTGTTGTCAGCGTTTGAGCAAATGTCGGGTCTTAAGATTAACTTCCATAAAAGTGAATTGTTCTGCTTTGGAGAAGCCGTTAAGGCAGCGGCCGATTATGTTGACCTTTTTGGTTGTTCACATGGACAATTCCCAATTAAATATCTGGGAATACCAATTCATTTTCGGCATCTCACCATTGCGGAGTGGAAGCATGTAGAGGAGCGGCTAGAGAAACGCTTGAGCAGTTGGAAAGGCAAGTTGCTCTCAGTTGGAGGACGATTGGTTTTAATAAACTCTGTCCTCACAAATATGGTTCTCTATATGCTTTCTTTCTTCCAGCTCCCAAAAGGGGTCTTGCAAAGATTGGACTATTTTAGGTCCAGGTTCTTTTGGCAAGGAGACGGTGAAAAGAAAAAATATAGGCTGGCCAAATGGAACGTGGTTTGTAGGCCGAAAGACCAGGGTGGCCTCGGTATTCATGACCTTCAGATTAAGAATGAGGCCCTACTTAGTAAATGGTTGTTCAAACTTCTTACTGAGGATGGTGTTTGGCAAACTATGTTGCGTAATAAGTATATAGGCCAAAAGGCAGTGTCTCAGGTATTTTGGAAACCTGGAGACTCACACTTTTGGGCCGGCCTAATGGCGGCAAAGAAACATCTCTTTCGCTTTGGGTCTTTCGCGATAAAGGATGGGTCGGAGATTCGTTTTTGGGAAGACATCTGGCTAGGCACTGCTAGTCTCCGAGAACAATACCCAGCCTTATATAACATTGCACGCGATAAGAATACTACTATTGCGCAAGTGCTCAGCTCATCCCCGCCAAATATTTCGTTCAGGCGGGATTTGATTGGCACCAGACTTATGTCATGGAATAATCTCTTGTCCCGTTTGGATTCGATTAACCTGACACATGGTCGTGATGTGTTTCGATGGAACCTTACTACATCGGGGTCTTTCACGGTAGACTCTATGTATCGTGCACTCACGCATTCTGAGGTACCGGTGAGTAATAACAAAAAAATTTGGAAAGCGAAGATACCACTTAAAATCAAAATATTCATGTGGTATCTCCGTAGGGGAGTTGTGCTAACAAAAGACAACCTCGCACGACGCAACTGGTCGGGAAGTAAGAAGTGTTGTTTTTGTATTCATGACGAGACAATTAAACACCTCTTTTTTCACTGTAAGTTTGCGCGTTCTACGTGGTCAGTCATCCAAATAGCGTCAAATTTGAAACCACCCACAAGTGTTGCCAATATTTTTGGTCATTGGCTGGACGGTATTTCAAATAGGTACAAAACGCTAATTAGGGTGGGAGCGTATGCCTTACTATGGTCGCTTTGACTCTGTAGAAATGATGTTGTTTTTAATGACAAAAATGCTTCTCCTTTGCAGGTTATTTTCCGTTGTACGCACTCGCTTCGTATGTGGTGTACGCTACAACGAGCGGAGTATCAACCGCTGTTCAAGGCGGTGTGTACGCTATTGGAGCAGGTGGCTACGGAGGTTTTTACCCAACATGGGTGGCAGCATAATCTCCGGATCGGTCCACCATCTGTTTCGACATAGGCATAGTGTCGGTCTATGGACTCTACTGTTGCTGAATTGTCGGCCGTTTATCTTTCAGTTTATCAGACTACTGGTGTTTGGCTGTGTGCATCCTAGTTATGCAGAGGCTGGGTGACACTCTTAATGCTTTGTATCACTTTGATGCTACATTTTGAGATAATAAAAGCGCCCTTTATCGAAAAAAATGAACTAGCAAGGTTAGCTAGGTTTTTTCTTCGAGTGTTTGGATGGATAACGCCCCTGATGAGGTTATCCCTTTACTTGTAAACGATACTAATTTACTTATCTATATCTCTACTTATCTCTACTTATATCTAAAACAAACCAACATTTTCTTTCCTAGAACCACCCCACGAACGTACACGGGAAGACTAACATCACCGAATTAGACCACTTGATTAAATTTGACCACTAAGATAATTTAGTCCCCCAACAAATGTGTGCTTAGCAATTTCATTAAGCGGACGATACTCTGCCGACACAGGAAAAAAATCATCACGTGCGTTCGTAACTCCACTCTTCGCAGGTAAATCCCGTAAGACCCGGCGAACGTATTCCTGTAATCTCGCACTAATCCTAGCTACCGGTGTTTAACAAAAAAAGAATCTGCATTCCTCACACATACGCTACCTACCGCGGCCGCTTCCTCGCGGCTCAAGATGGCAACGGGGACGAAACCCATCGGGTTTTGCCTTCCCAAACCCATCCCCACGAGAAAATCGTAAACCCGTCCCCATCCCCATCATCGTGCGCGGGGCTAGTTTTCCGCCCGTCCCTCGGGTTTCGGGGAACCCACAGGGAACCCACGAGAAAATTAAAATATTTAAACAAACATAGAGGGGACAAAGAACAATATTTCAGCAACAAAACAAGCACATTTCAGTAGCATAACTTGAGAACATTTCAACAAAAAAACTATAGTAAATGGTTCAACACCTATATAGAGTGTCAGGCGGAGGGAGACGTGGAGCGAGGAGGCTCGCCAGCGTAGATCATGGTCGGCGGCTCTTGCAATATGGGATCGAGTCAGGTGGCAGCTGGGGTCCTAGGTTTAGGTTTAGGTATTCTGAGGGAGAGAGTTGAGGGCTCGAGTGAGGGGGAAAGAGCAAGCGATATTGTGGCCACCCAGCGAGGGGTTGCTTTGGCCTCGACGCTGGGGGGGGGCTCGGTCGCATTGGGTTGGGCCGGATCAGTGCTCGGTAAAAAAATTGTAATTTTGCAGGTATTGTCGGGTTTCGGGTTTGGGGACTATCGAAATGGATGTAAACCCACGAAACGTGTCAGGTTGTATAATGTCCCCAATAACAGCCCCGCGGGGATGAAAAGATGCCCATCCCCATCCCCTAATAGGGTAAAAACCCACGGGGATGCGGGTTTCGGGGGCCCGTTGCCATCTTGACTCGCGGCCCGTACAATCATGCGCCACCGACGAACTGGCCACCGCCGCAGGAGGTGGTGCTGCCCGGGGGTAAGCTCCTACGCCCCTCTATGGCACGGCTCGCCATCCTCCACCCACTGCCGGAGGGAGCGCATGTCTTATCTAGCCGTCACCACCTGGCCGTGGCCTCATATCCACAAACCTGGTCTCGACGCGGCAGAGCCTATCCGGTGTACGCTCCACTGCGCCCAGCGCTTACGCGGCCGCCGCTGACCTCTCATCTGCCACCGCCAATAACCATGTCCGCCTCCCTCTGCGCCGAGTTTGGCCACCGCCCTTGGTTGAAGCTACGCCACCATCAAACGACGTTCGCATGACTTAGGGAGTCATCTTTTCCGATTCATGTGCGGGAACCTGGAGAGATGTTTAGATGCAACATAATTATGTCCAGAAACTTGTGTAGCAACCATACCAAATCTACTAACATAAGTTGATTTCTATTACTGTATTTCAGTTCGCTGGTAGTACTTGCATAATTAACGTTTATGTTACAGGCTTCTCCAGAACCATTCCTCACAAAAGATATCTCAACCACTCATAAATTAGCCTGACGACATAAGGTGCATATATTCTTGCTTGGTATACTACCGTAGTCCACAGTCGATATACTTTCGACTAAGCAGTAAGCACACATGTAATGTTACATTTGAGTAAGGGATTACCCTGTTCTCTAAATTTTGTACCCGACGTATATGTTCAACTATATTTAGGGCATTATACATCTCTAATCTGCATATTTGAGACCAGCATGATAATGTTCCGTACTTAAGCCATTTTGGTGCCACCTATTTTACCATCATTCTTTTCCTTCAGGTATTCTCCTTATTTCCGAACAATTCCACTATCTTCGCATTGTCTACTCACATGTGTTTTTTTAGCCTTCCTCTCTCTGTAGGTAATTGATCTGCGCACATACTATTTTGTTAGTCTTTTGATCTTCTACAGAAGTGATGTCTGCCTGCTATGTTTACCCTTCTGAATAATACCCGTTTCAGGTTTCCAGCTTTTAATGCAAAACCTTAACCAATTACGCACGTGTTACCCAAATTTTGGAGTTTTTCACTTTTTCTTGTCCTGTCGTGGATCCAAAAAACTTATGCATAATCATTACGTCTCCAGACGAGCAGTGCAGATTTGAGAGCTAGGTTATTTGTCAACAAGTTTATGTTTTTATCCATACAATAGAAAATTTAGTTTTACATAATTTGAATGTGTGCTCACGTGAGCTTGTAAACTTCTGTCAAGTGTCCACACAAGGGCGGAGGGAAGATTCTTTCTGTGAAGAAAACTATTTTTTATGAAGTTGTAGTTGATTTTGTCGGACTGGGAAGTGATGGATGCACCAAGTAGGTGTTCTTTATTTCTGGAATACAAATTTCAAAATGACTGTTTCTTCTCACCTTGATCTTGTGATCTAATGAAACTTATTCCTGATTTTGATCAGGGACACCACAGTAAAGATGTTTTAAAATTTCGTGCTCTGGCTAAATGGTGAAGTTTTCACTTTTTTCTCATAACCTTTTATTGTCTCATGATTTATTGATTTTTTTTCTGCTGATATTTCTGTTTGCAGGACGGTTATTAGATATTGGAGAATTAACAAGGTATGCCTAATGCCAAGTATGCTTTCAGAAGTACTCGATTCAAGAGATTTTCTATTTTGGTAGAAGTTGGTGTGCCTACTAACAAGTGTGCTCTGAAAATTAGTCAATTACTACATCTAAATAACTCATATACTCCATGAAGGTGGTATTTGGTGTAAGAGAATATAATCACCAGCTGGACTTACAGATCGGTTCACAAGGTTCTTTCTGGGCAGTAGTTATGGTTTAATACATATATTAAAACATATATGGTTATTTGATTCATGAAGAAAACAAATCTATTCTCTTTTGCGCTTTGGGCATTTCACATATTAAACCATTGTATTGTTGCACTACTACTAGGACCTATGTGAAAGGTAAATAGACCTTTTGCAACATATGTTGGTATAACTCTCTCCCAACTAGCATTAATATGTCATATATAGTTGGTTTTTTACTGAAATGTTAGGAGCCTCACGTATAAGATATGCAGAAGTTCCGACTTTGGGGAAGTGATTAATTCTTCATGTGCGGTAACCTGGAGAGATGGTGTTGGTGGATTCTAGCCGCAATGTGAGTGGCTTGATCCTTGAATAATCATGTTTAATTTGAAATGAATGTGAAGTGATTGCCCTAGATTAATGGGTGATTTATGTGCAGCTGCTACAGTAGAAGACATGTAGTTGCTTGCCGTCGATGAAGCGACATCAACATGGGTAGCTGATCCAGTCATGTGTTAGTCTGTTCATCTTTCTTCCTTGCACTTTGTTCTTCAGTCATGTGTTGGACATCCTTTCCCATGGTTATGACTATACGATGTCGCTGGCCCATGCTTCCGACTCTCCAAAAATATAACTTCTTAGAAATTCCATGGTAATTGCTTTTATGTGAATTGTGGTTAGTATTTATGATGCTTCTGGCCTCATTGCTCTGAATGTACTACCACACCGCAGGATAAAATCAACATTGACTTTGCAGGCCTGTAGTTGTCATTTCATTAAGAAGGAAGTTCTTAATGCATGTAAATTATCGCTTCTCTGTAATGTTTGATGTGAATTTACTTCATGGCAATGGTGCAAACTAGGATCTGACCTGCCGGCCGCGCTGTCATCCCAGTCTACCGCGCCCCTGCCCGTGTCAGCACGCCCATGCAAGCCCACTGATGGTGCAGTTGCCAAGCAACAAGATGGACGACCTGGATTGATAATTTTTTGCATTAACATTTATCTCCATAATGAGAGAACTTTTGATAATTTTAATAACTTTTGAAGATGTTTATATAGACATCAGTTATAACGAATATTATGTGCTTTAAGAATATGGTTTTCGGTGCTAACATTTGCATGATTAGATCACCATTCAAACATGATTTGGAGATAATGCAAAGCTGCTTTCCAATCGGAACTAGATTTAATCTTCTTTTACAACCTATCAGTACACAGGCCGAATGAAACGTCATCTATCTCTATGCAGCTATATTGTCACAATGATGTCTCACTTCTAAGAACACACCACTTGAGCGACATCACAACACCGCCCATCCAATTAAATTTTGTTACTCATATTATTGGACATTTTCAAGACTTTTTATTTGCTTGACTCTTGGTCAATATTGACCAACTCTTTCTTTTTATCAATCAAGGGAAAAGTATATTTTTCGTCCCTTAACTATTTCAGAAGTATAGAAATGGTCCTCTAACTTCAAAACCAGCAAATCTCAGTCCCTCAACTTTTAAATCCGGATAAGTTTAGTCCCTCGTGTCTCTTTGGGTGGTTTCATGCTGATGTGGGCACGGTTTTAACGAAACCAGACATGTCACATAGTTTTGACCGCCATGTCAATAATATCCATGAACTTGCCGTGGCCGCTGTCATCGAGCCATGACTCCTGCAGGACTAGCGGTAACGGGCGCCCGCCCGAAGTTGTCGTGCTGCAGCAGCAGCAACACCTCGTCGGCAGCTCGTCTCTTCTTCTTTGCAATGGTAGCTAGCTTGTCTCGGCAGCAGTACTTTTCGTCGAGATTGCGTATGTAGTACTTATGTTGTACATACTGAAGCTTACAGGTAGAGCAGCTAGATCGATTCACAAAGAGGTCAGCTAGCTACGTACTAAATGGAATTTCGCCGGATTGAAAAACGCACAGAAACAACACACGTAAGCGTCCCACCGGCGTAGTAGAGGTAGTCGTCGATGATAGTCGCCGCCGTCCTCCGACACACCCTTTCGCCCGTAGTGGAGCCCCTGCCTCAGCCGCGTATGCCTGCAGCTCGATTAGCACCCGATTCATTTTCCGCGCGCTGTATCTGTCCATGTCCTTGAGCACCTCGATAATGTGGAGCGCGGAGACGGACTGCCGATGCCGGAGTTGAGCCCGGATGTGGATTCGCCCAGCAGCAGCCGGTAGGGTCGTGCACGAGATCGCCGATGGACATACTCCGCTCTCGCCCGGGCACATCGGCGACCCTCGAGTTCGCGACAGGCCACAACCCGCATGCTGTACAGCAGCTACTACTCCCAGCGGGGTGGGGTGTAATCGAGCGCGGTGGTGCTGGTCTGAAAGATGACTAGCTGGCAGCGCATACGTCTGGTTGTGCACGCGGTGAGGCAGGAGGCCACGGACTGCCACCTTGCGATGAGGGCAGGGAGCGGCGCTTGGAAAAGCAGGGCAGGAGTGGAGGCAGGGTGTTGGACATGGCCTCAAGGTCGACGAAAGGCACGCCGTTGACCTGCTGTGCGGCCCTCTACACCACCGGCCGAAAATGTGCCAGGCGCACGGTAGGTGTTCGATAAAATGCCAACTAAAACCATGCCACGTCATCAACAAAACCACTTGAAGCAGTACGAGGGACTAAAAGTATCTGGTTTGAAAAGTTGAGGGACTACGATTTACTGGTTTTAGAGTTGAGGGACAATTTCTGTACTTTCAAAAGAATTGAAGGACGAAAAATATACTTATTCCATCAATCAATATTGACTAACTGTGCTGGACATTTTGTACCCTTCATATTGTTTAGACTAACACTTATGTTTAATGAAACATTTTGTATTTCCTTCTACACCAAATACCCTAGACTTCGACAACTTTGCACGCTGCAATGAAATTGATACCTTTCACCGCATGTAAAATGGTACCTACATTGCAGAGTGGCAGACAAAAATATGCTCGGTTTTATTGAGAAAATATGAGCATCTTTAGGACCAAAATTTAGCATTTTGAATCAAAAGAAGGGCAGTGATGAATAAAAGCTATAACTCAAGAAAAAAATGTAGAGTTTAAATACGTTTATTGGGATTTGTGAAGACGTGCACGTGCATTGCACATGCACACTAACTAGTGAATGAATAAAGGAGAAGAAGTTTATATAAAAAAGGAAAAAATCCAAAACAAACCTTGAACTTATACACGAAAGCTAAATTAAATCCTGAACTTCGAATCCCTGAAATCAGCACATTGAACTATCTAATCCCGGTCTATTTTAAACCTTGAGTGCATTCCTAAACAGGGATGGTGGTTGAACCCGGGATTGTTGGCTGCGGCTGACTGGGCCGGCCCATAAGGCAGGGACGAAGTTTGTTCTTTTTCTTTTTTTGCAACATTTTTTCCGAACAGCGCTACATAAAAACGATGAAAAAAGAAGAGCCCCGCGAATCGATCTTGCGACCTGACGCTTGTCAAGTCCCCCTGCTAGCCGCTCTAATTGTTGGCGATGAAAGTGTACCACGAATATATTTAAACACAAGCAGCGTGGAGATTTGAAAACATTTTCTTGTAATTGCTTGAAACATTTTCTTGAAAATTGTCAATAATTTTGAAATCCGAATATTCTAACTACCAAAAAATAAAATTTTGAATTCCAATTTTTTTAATAAATGAACAATTTTTTGGAGTTACGAACAATTTTTGAAAAACATACATTTTTTTAAAACATGAACCATTTTTAAAGCCCAGAATATTCTTTAACGTGTGAACACATTTTGGCAAAAACAAATTGTTGAAAACACGAACGCTTTTGAAACCGGAACAAAATTTTAAAGTTTGAACAAATTTTCCCATTTTTAAATATTGTTCAGGTTTCAAAATGATAGAGGCGAGGGGGGCCGATCTTTCGATGAGATGGTAACTATCGATTTGGTGGATACAACTTTGACGATCCGACTACAAACGTGCACGACGTTGCGCCTTAGCAATCGCTAAACCAATCTCCAGAGGTTACTGACGATGCGAGAAGCACGATCAACCTGACCACGAAGGTCTATTCCTACATGCAATCGAATAATAAGCAAGAATATGATAAAGCAATCTGAATATTGCAAATATAGATGAAGTATTGATAAAGATGGGGATCCGTAAGCGGTCTTGGTCTGGTCGTTGGACACAAACGAAGTAAACGAAGTTGCAATGGCTAACTTTTGACTAAACAAATCCCAAAGGAAAAGCTACTAGATGGATCTACTTATATAGGAGCAAGGGGTGGCGGCCAAGGAGGTGGGAGGACGTCCCAAGGCAGCCTAAAAGTAACCCTGAGTCGTACAAGGCTCATGGGACCAAGTGGAGGTGATGCAACACCTTTGGACTTGTAGTTTGACTCAGATTCTGCTGCAGTGTCAGATTGTTTCGTCGATATCTCAACGCTCCGGGCGAATTTGAAGGTGAATCAAACAGGGTTGGAAAGTGTACGAAATCTAGTTTCCAACAAAAAAAGAATTACCCAATTCAAAGTCCGTATGAAGAAGTTCTTGCCGTTTTGAGTCAGGTATGTCTGTTCAGTCCGAATCTGAATGCAGAACGTGAGAGACTTGGACTCTATCTTCTCTTGGCCCAAAGTGACGTGAGAGAATTTTTTGAACAGCACCTAAACTTCTCTTTTCCCCTTATCTTCATATGTGGATTGTACAAATGTCCCATACACCTGGAATTAGACATGACACAAAAGTCTGTGAAGTATTTTTGTCCTAGATGACATAAATAAATTGTTGCATAGTTTGCATTACAAATCACCTCACAAATATACATGTATGCAATATTTTTGGTCGTATCCAAGATAGTCATGCCCTCATCACAAAATGTTTTATCATTTTTTCAAAATATGTTTGTCTTTAAAACTGTTCATGTTTTCAAAACAAAAACACTATAAAATTTAGTTCAGGTTTCAATAATTGTTGGTGATCTGAAAATTTTATTCACGTTTAATAAATGGTTCATGTATAAAACATATTCAGGGATTTAAAAAAATCGTTCACATTTGAAAATTTGTTTGTGTTTCTTTTAAATCGTAATTCCAAGAATTGTTAATTTTTTTGCAAAACATGTTTGAACGAAAAAACTGTTTGTTGCTTTTAAGAATATCCGAATTTCAAAATTGTTGATTATTTTCAACAATTTTTTTAAAAAATCTGAAATGTTTTCAAACCTCTATGCTAAGTGCTCTGGTTATATACATCTGTGCTACCCATTTGTCACAAAAAATTATCTGCTGGAGTGGCTACGACACTAGTTCAGCAGTGCCAGATCTTAAGTTCGATCCCTCCTTGGTGTTTTCGGTATTTTTAATTCGAAAAATCATGTTTCGCGTTTGGTGGGCCGGCCCAGTCGCCAATAATCCTTGTTCGATCTGCTGCAACATCAAAAATCCCTTCGAAAATGCGCTCAAGGTTTAAAACAGACCGGGATTAGATAGTTCGGTGTGCTGATTTCAGGATTCAAAATTCAGGATTTGATTTAGCTTTCGCGTACAAGTTAAGGTTCGTTCCTTCGCTCAGCCCACCACGTACAAGGCCTATTTCTGTACGTCTTCGCTTCCTTCGTTTTCTCTTCCTTCGTTCTGGCCGTTTCGGTGAATCGATCTCGCCCACCAAACCCGACCACCCGATCCCCCGGACAGCCGGAGAGCGAGGCAAAGCGGCGACGCCTACCGTAACCATGCTCAGGATCGCAGGTCGACGCGTATCCTCCCACTTCGCATGGCGCCCCGCCGCGGCCGCCTCCGCCGGCAGGAGCCCCCTCGCCGGCGGCCTCCCTGGCGACGACTTCCCCCGGGACCAGAACCCGCGCGTCGCCATCGAATCCCCCTTCTACGTCGTTGCCAGAGGTGCACTTCCTGCCGTCCCGGTCTAGGTCAATCTCTCCCACCGATCTGCGAAACCATGGGGAACCCATCCCTGTTCCTAGGGTTTTATATAGAGCCAGCGTTGGGCGTGGCCATCTAGTTGCTGATCTATGGTCACTGATGTGAGGAGGGCTCTTTAGATTTTGTTTTTTGAATTACTCACTCCATGCCCGATTGCCTTACGAGTCCTCATATGGTTTAGCGGCTGGATTTTTTTTTTAAACTGTCACCCGGGGGGAAGACTCCCATCTGAATATATATATATATATATATATATATATATTTCGAGTTCTACAGAGTTAGGGAGTTTTAGAGGAGAAGTAGTCACGCCAAAGAGTAGCATGACCATTTAGGTTGGCAGTTTTAGCCGATGAGACCAGAGTTACGTCTGAGATTACATTATGAATTACATGCAGTGGATCCACATTGATCCCCTGAAAAACCTCCGCGTTGTGTGCATCCCATATTTTCCAAAGGATTAGGAGGAGGATAAATGGCCAAATGGATGTTGCCAAACCGTTTGGGAGAGGTGATGTCTACCAGCTGGGCACGTCAATAACAAGTGAGCCCTGTCCTCCAAGGCGGCCCAACACCGAGGGCAACTGGCTGAATCCATCAGGGTCTTGCGATGGAGGTTTGACTTGGTGTTGAGCCTATCGAGGTAGAATAGTCATCAAAAACACATACCCTACTTGGGACCTTTGAGTTCCAGATGTTTGCAAGGTTTGCATCAGCGAGCTGGGAAGCAAACGCCTCGTATGCTCCTTTTGCGGAGAAAGGGGAGCCATTTAGTAATGACCGCAGGTCTGCATCCGTGGTTAGAAACACCCTGCAGCAAAGATTTCAAGGAAGCAAGCTCCGCATCAGTGGTTAAGGTTAGTTGATTAAGCAAATCCAAATCGATCCCATCCAGCATAATTCGATCTAGAATGCATTTTGCTGTAGGTTGTGGGTGAATAAGGCGGGGAAAGCAATGCAAGGTGGCTCAGGAAGTAGCCATCTATATCAAGCCAAAAGGAGGTAGAGGAGTTATACCATTAACTGCTTATGAAATATCTCTAAGCTTTTGTAAGTGCTTATAAATGACTGCCAAGAAAAGAGGCATTTGCTCCTAGTCCTTATAGCGGTGAGTGTTGAGTAACCCAATGAGGTTTGTGGACTGGAGGAATTTGAATGCAAATTTCAACATGAGACAACTGTTTTTGTGCTTTTAAGTTTTCGACCCCAAGACCACTTTGCTGCTTTAGGTATTTGCACTCCCATGCAACCAATCATTTAGCACCTAAGAAGGTGTCAACGTTAGACCAGAAGGAAATCCTCCTATGTTTGTCTAGCTCCTAAAGAATGCTCTTAGGAAGGGTAAATCATAGCCTGAAGTAAGTGGGTAGGTTGTGAAGCACTCCAGAGAGCAGTATGAGTCTGCCATCGCGTGAGAGAAGCAGCACACACCATTCAGAGAGGTAGGGGTCAATGACTGGCTGGAAGGTTGTTGGGTGTAATTTGTGTGGTGATAGTGGGAGACCTAGGTATCTTTGGGGAAAGGAAGCAATATCAATAGCCAAAAAGGCTGCCATGGTAGTCTAAACGCCGTAGTCTACATTGATGGGAATGAGGGTGCTTTTGGAGAATTTATATTGTGCCCGGTGACGACAACAAAGTCATTTATGATTTTTTGTATGTTGGAGGCAGCGTGTCACCCGCATATCACATGCTTGCATGATCAAGCATTGTAGCACGTCTAGCCACAATGATAAATAGGAATGGGGAGAGGGGGTCTCCCTGTCTAAGACCATTTTTGCATCGAATCCAAGGTCTCGGAGAGCCATTTAGTATGATTGCAACATTGCTTGAATTTAGCAGGGCTTCAATCCATGCAATCCATTTGTCGGAAAATCCCCTGGTGCGAAGAATTGGGAGGAAAGAGGGGCAAAGGCTTTTGCTAAAATCTAGTTCTATGGCCATCATAGGTGATTTTAAGGTGCCTTCAAAGATGGAATGGTCACCCTTACTTGTGGTTGGTCGACTTAATGTAGCCGTCGTAGCTTCCTCTTGTCGATACACGATGCGCTCTTCATCTTGGAGGTGGCGGTCTTCTTGTCGGCACGGTTCTTCATGACGGACTTGGAGTGCATGAGCATGCTCTTCATTTTGTCGTTGCTCTTGAGCTTCAGGGTGGCGATGGCATCGAGGCCGATGTGAACTTGAAGGAGATGGTAGCTGAAAGTATGTGCACTTGAGCGTCGTCATGAAGATGATCTTGAAGAGGACGATGACTTGCAGTTGTTGAGCATGTTTTTGATGAGCTCCATTTGTGCATTCAACTTGGCGTCGAAGTTGTCCATCTTGTCATCAAAGTAGTTCTTTTAGGCGTAGACTGGATGCAATGTGCCTTCCCTATCCATAGTGACACTCGAGCAAGAATTACCTCTTTTTGATCTTGGTGAAGGATCAAGTGATCTGTCAATTGACATTGTAAAATGAGCGCACTTGGTGGAGCTCGATAGGGAATTATTGGCACGATTCAAGCGATGTGAAGTTCAAGATATGTAAAAGCTGGAAGCAAACCATAAGGAACACAAAATGCGACGTGTTAGAGGTTGTGTCGGATAATCCTATCGGAGTCGTTGCAAGAGTGGAACTCACCGATCACTATGTACTCATCATCTTGATGCTTTATATGGCCACTCTTCAATGTTGCTACTCCATCCATGAGGTGTATCATGCAACAACAAGGAGACAACAATGAAAGTGTAGCCCATTCTCGAAGCTCATATCAAGATGGTGCAAAGGGAAGAGTTCACCTTAGGAAGATTCTCAAAGAACGTGTCGGCTAGCATACTGTATGTCTTGTCGCGACCAATATGTCCCATGATGGCATTGCCTTGTTATTCCTTCAAAATGAGCACATGTAACAAACACTTGGAAACACAAGGGGGTTAGCGTGAACACAATATTCATTCATGTGTGATTCACGCAACAAGTGTCGTCATCATGCTTGGCATAAGATGTGACAAGGAAATGTGGCATAAAAGTATGTGATGTGAGGACAACCAAAGGCATTGGGCTCCATGGTCGAGAAGCAATATAACTTTATGATAAGAAGCATGCAAATGTGAGGTAGTGGTTATCCTATCAAAAGTACGCATGTGCATGAAATAATCATCAGAAGGTTTGTGAGTAGGAAGGTGCAATCAAAGTGAAGAACAACAAAGTTGCGAATGAGGTGCCTAAACACATGTGTCATTAACTGCATGAGGATATAAGGTTAATTACACAATCTCAAGTGCATGACAAGCCATTCATATTTTGCGAAGGCGGTGGTGTAAGGAGTGTTTACACAATGGAAAGAGCAATTGTTTCACATGTGTGGGGCAACAAATGAACAAGCATGATAGCTTGACATGTATAATGCAAGGGCATTTTTGCAATCAAACATATGGTCAACACAAGGAATCAACAAGTTTGAGGCAACACTCAAGGCTTTTGTATCAAAAGACATGGAGAAGTGGTAATAGTGAGTCAAATCAATATCGTCACCTGGGCAAGTAATTATTCTAAAGGAACAAATGTGCGATATTGTACATGCAACACATGTGGTGTCACCCATAATTTCCACTCTCAAGTTTGTAGGATTCTCAAAAGAGAAAGATTTCACCTTGAAAAGTTGTCCTTCTGCGTACTTTGCAATGTCAAGGCGGAAGCAAGTGTGGTTACTTCCAATTACGTAAATCAATGCCCAACAGATTTTTATGTGCCGGCGTTTATTTAGGGCCTGAAACAACCCGTAGCAACATCCCCGGATAAGCCTTATGGCCGGGAGGCCAGTAAAGCCTACAAGTAGACCAAATATGGAGATGGCGACTAAAGTTGTTGCCATTTTTATAGGATTTCAAGATTACGGGGGCATTCTCAATATCAATAAATAAAGCATTGTTGCATTCGACATGTACCAAATAACAAATTTTCAATATGAGAGATGCAAAAAAGGGAAACTTATGACCACATTCAGTACCAATCATGTGCAAAAGGAGGAGGTAGATTGAGCAAAGCTCCCTTAAGATTTAGTTTATACTTTGCTAACCCTAGATATGATGATGAGTACGGCCACGAAGAGGTAGGTAGGTAGGGAAAGTTACACGGGCCTGTGGCCACATACACTGCATGCAGGCAAGTTGGACACTTCAACATGTCGGACATCCTGACCTAGTGTCCAACCTGGTACACAGAGGGCTTTGGGTAAGTCAGGAATGGGTTAGATGTCCTGCCTGATGTGTTCGAGGTTGTGTCGGACATTCTGACGCTTGGACTATTCGACTTGGTAGGTTTCAATAGACTTAGCTGTTGATGATGATCCCCGGTTCCGCTCGACTACCTTCTCCTTGCTTGCAGTGGCGGAGCGTGACAAGCAATCAAGGGGGGGGGGCAATTTGTGAAGTAAAAGTACAATATGTATGATATAGATGCGAATCACACAAAATTACATAGTAATTGAATATATCTTGCACCCTCCATCCTTTCGCAGTTCATCGGCTGTCGACTTGTCATATTGGCAGTTGCGCGCAACATCATAGAACATGCATGCATGTGCAGCAGCAAGCTGACGACAAATCGATCAAATGCCAACAGGTGCAGCAAGCAGTCGACGAATCCATCTAATGAAGCAGCAAACGAGCATTCCATTCATATGCAACAAAGAAGAAGAAGCTGCTTATACAAGAACCAATCAAGCTGTTTGTAAGTAGCTTAAGTAGATAGCTAGCTTTGTACATACAATCAATCAAGTTGCCTGTTGCAGCTAGCTAGCTTTGTAGTACGAGTGCGTGTATATCCTTCGGGTGAATCGATCTAATGCTCTAAACCATACTAATTAACTGGATTGGACGTGAAATTATCCACCAATGGGCTGGGACAAAACGCTTATGTATACATAGTAAATAAAATCTACAGTTTTGGAAGGGGGGGTCACGACCCCCTTTGGCCTCCAAGAGACTCCGCCAGTGCTTGCTTGAACATCCTCCTTTTCCAAGCTTACCTCGTGGATGGTGTGGCCGCTTCCTTGTTCATGCCCTCGTCCATTGCATGTTCGTCATTTGTCTCAAACCTAAAGGTGCAAAGAGCAGGAGGGTCATGTAGACACACATAATGGATAGAATTCACCTTAATAAATGTGATGCTTGTGTCCCTTCGCAATGGAACCGAGGCCAGGGGATGACCCTATGGTGGTCCACACCAGAGAGGGAGCGTGCTCTCCGATGTTAAGCCAAGAATTGAGGATCCTTGGTCGTGAAGTTTGGGGCCGTTGATGGGCTAGGCTTCAAATTTGATCGGTGTAGGGGGCGTAGACGGGAGAGGGCAGCAATTTGAAATTCCCAGATCTCGCGCACAGTTTAGGATTGGATGTGATCCGTGTAGTTGGGTTAGGCTGGAGAGGGCAACAATTTGATATTCCCAGATCTTGCGCGCAGTTTAGGATTCGGCCTAGGTATAGGAATAGGCCACGAAGCCGAATAGGGAACCATTGGAGGATTTCCACTCCAATTTTTTTCCGAATAGGGGACCGTCGATGAGTTGATCCTGACAGTGAAGAGTTGGAAGGGAGGATTCGTCCACAAGTGAGATATAATAGCTGTGGTGCAAGATGGTGTCTTTCAAGGAGAATGATATCTCGGATGTGTTGCTAGACAATCTTAAACGAGAAGAGTTGTGGAGAGATGGATCTGACCCTATACTCGTATGCCGAGTCACCAAAACAAGCTTGGAGGAGAGCAGCGTTGAGATCATCGGCGGAGCTTTAGCACGGCTGAAAGGGCCATGGCCCGCCGGCCCGCCCTTGGCTGGAGCAAAAAGGAAGTTCTATATGAAGTCTAGCCCACAATAATATTGATTTTTTACTTTGTTACCATTCTTTATATTATCCGACCCGCCCAATATTCTTTTTGGTAGCTCCGCCACTGGTTGAGATTGTCATTGAAGATGAGCCGGAGGTGATGTGGACGTGGAGGCCACACCAGATATGATCATGGAATTCCAGCCCCATGGCGACCCTGCACCCCAGCACGGTGCGGAGTGCGACCCTGCACCTCAGCACGGTGTGGAGTGCGACGGCTGTGGCATTGAGGTAGCGTCAGAGTTCATTGTCATGAGATCCGTCCAAGACAGAGGTGACCAGTGAGCTTTTGGTAGTGGAAGACACGTTTTGAGGGGTTGGGGGCATTGGTGGTGACTGTCGGAGCCAAGTCGAGAGTTATGGTGGGAGAGTCATGTGTGGTGATTCCTGGGAGGCAGCATGGGCTATGGGTGTGGGCCTAGGGCTGGAGCTGGCCGCCGGGAGTTTGGCGGCAATCGATGATGGAGGGCTGGGAGGGAGAGAGCCGTCCACCCTGTCCGGCCACTGTTTTAGCTGCTGGATTGGATGGTTGTAGTTGTATGTTTTTTTCTATGTAGATTATTGAAGTTATGGTTTTGATTATGGTGGTTTCTTGTTTATTCCTGAACAGTTTTGTCTGATGGTTTTCATTATTATGGGCTTATGTCCGGTTTGTTTCTAATATGTTAAGCTTCATGCGCTAGCCAACTCAACCAAAAGTCTGAACTGATGCTTCATGCATGCACTAGCGAACGCAACCAAAAGTCCGAACTGGTGGAAAGGGCTAGGCATCCGCATATACACTTCAACACCCATCTTTGGGATGTCTCTGTAGTACCCTACTTTGCACACACATCTTGTATCAACATTGTTCTGAAATTTCCTGTGACCATATGCATCATACCAGTGTGATGGTTCTTGTAGGAATTTTCTGTTCTCTTTCTGATTCCCTAAAGGAGAAGGACAGGCAGATTTATGTTTTGGATGTTTATTTTTTCCTCTTATTAGCTAGCAAGTATTTCCCAAACCATAGAAAACCTGTTAATTTGTTTAGGAACAGCTATTATCTGGGCTCCGTCAGTAGATAACTTGGTTTATGTAATGAAATTGATAATTCTAACAAGAATTTAATGTTTATCCATTTTGTCCTTTGATACGCAATGAGACAGTTCTCATTACTTATGTTATTTAAATAAGTGGGCGGCAGCTTAATTTCTTATCATGAATGAACTCCTTAGTGCATGTTGCCTGAATAACTGGATATGGTGTAAGCTCTTTAAATGTAACCATTTAGTAGAATGGGCCTTTTGTAATATGTACTGGTCATGCTGAAACAACTTCTGTCTCAACCTTCCCACGTACATATCAACCATCTATGAGATATTCCTCAAAGTTACAATCTGTGGTCTCATATTTTACATTCTTTATAAGTAGTATCATTTATTCTACTTCGTATGTTGCTGTTAAATTCTGACAAGTTGCTGTTGTGTTTCAATGTACTACATTGGATAAAGAAAACCATTGTAGAAGGCATGCAGTGGTGTTTTTTGTTTGCAATGCTCCAGGCTAGGATTTTTTTTTTTTGAATTGTAAGGTCACATGTAGTGATTTTTGAAGTGTCATACAATGGACGGTTGCCACCGGAATTTGTTGGACTAATGGTTGTAAAGTATTCACAGCATATATTTCAGTAATCTGTTGTGATAATTCTGAAGTGCAACTTTTATTGTGTGGTTGGTTGGCATGTATGGTTTTCTTGCTTGGAAGTGCAACTTTGGTTGTGTGGGTTGGTCTGTTCTTCCCTGTGCTGCTTTGTAATATTACAACATAAAATTGTGAAGACATAATACTGCTATTGCCATTTTGGTTTCTTGTTTCTTTTGGTATTTCAGACATCTTATGTATTTGCTTTCTTGTGCAGGCTTTTCGGCTGAATCCCTTGTTCCGAGGAACCAGGATGTAGGGTTGGCTGAGCTCCCACCAACTACGGCAGCTCTGAAGAATCCCTGTGCCAAAATTGTCTACGACGAGTATAACCATGAGAGGTACCCACCTGGTGACCCCAGCAAGCGTGCCTTTGCCTACTTTGTGTTGAGTGGTGGGAGATTTGTGTACGCCTCCTTGTTGCGTTTGCTCGTCTTAAAGTTTGTCCTGAGTATGTCAGCAAGTAAGGATGTGCTTGCCCTTGCTTCCCTTGAGGTTGACCTGTCAAGTATTGAGCCCGGTACCACTGTGACTGTAAAGTGGCGGGGCAAGCCAGTTTTCATCAGGCGCAGGACTGAAGATGATGTGAAGCTGGCCAACAGTGTTGATGTTGCATCTCTCCGCGATCCACAGGAGGATGCGGTGCGTGTCAAGAACCCTGAGTGGCTTGTTGTCATTGGTGTCTGCACTCACCTGGGCTGCATTCCCCTCCCCAACTCTGGGGACTTCGGTGGCTGGTTCTGCCCATGTCATGGCTCACACTACGACATCTCAGGTAGAATCAGGAAGGGCCCAGCACCCTACAACCTGGAGGTCCCGACCTACATTTTCTTGGAGGATAACAAAATGCTTATTGGCTAAGAGCACTGGCAGTAGGATTAATCCCTATGGTGCTGTGCTGCCATTTTGTGTTGGTTTGACCATTCACCCTTTTGTTGCTCGGATAGTCCTTTGATGGACTGTTATCTTAGTGCAGTACTCTTACTAGCACTGGATAGTAGAGAATAATCTGCTGCTACTTTGGTACTGTTAATTAATTTCAAATATGGCTATGTTGCTGATATGTTTGGATGTGAGACGAAATATTTCTCCATGAGCCGTCTTTATGATGTGTGGATGATGTTAGTGACGGGCATGACAATATGGAACGAAAGGAACGCTAGAGTTTTTCGCCACAAAGAGACGCCGCCGCCAATCCTTCTCAAGCTTATTCTCGATGAGGCCAAACTTTGGGTTACTGCAGGGGCCAAGCAATTAGGGAAAATTA
The DNA here is from genome assembly GCA_902687465.1 of Secale cereale. Taxonomy (NCBI): domain Eukaryota; kingdom Viridiplantae; phylum Streptophyta; class Magnoliopsida; order Poales; family Poaceae; genus Secale; species Secale cereale. The sequence goes on along the minus strand of LR738714.1, from coordinate 281,343,107 downwards.
TACCTCGTGAGTAACTGTCATGCCGTTCGAGGGACTCTGTAACCATGCAAAACTCTACCCCCCTATTTTAATATATGAGGCAAATCTTTTGCCACCGTTTCGAAAAAAATAAATAAGAAGGTATGTAGAGTCTTGGCCAAAGGCCGAATTACATGCATCACTCTTGTGTCATTACGTTACACAAATATTTGGCCCGGACGAGGCACCACAAACGAAGCTTCTATCCCAGCACATTGCCAAAATAGCCAGTAGCAGGAGCCTGAGACCGAGCCCAGCTTTATCCACATCTGTTGCACTTATTATCCCATATATAAAACACAGGTTCCATGACCTGAAGTTAATATTTCAAGCTAATGTTCGGGTTGAGAGATATGAAGTCTCAAACAAATTCTATAGCTGCAAGATGAAGGAGAATAGGGGTCAGTTCTTTTGGCGGCTTAAAAAATAAGCCGCATCCTCCTCAACTTTTCCCATAAGCCGCGTTTCTCATCCGTTGGGGCTTCTGAACTAGTATTGGGCTTACTAATCTAGAAGCCTCAGAAAATTTTGGAAGCCGTTTATTTTTTAAGCTGGGGAGAGGTAGCTTATTTTTTAAGCGGCACAAAAGAACTGGCCCTAGTTCTATTAGTGAACAAATACTCAAAATGTCTGGGTATCATAACCACTTGACTCAGCTGGTCATGCGGAGCATCTCACGAGCATCCACATGGATGTATCTTGATCGCCTACGACACCACTTGGACCAATGACAAGAGCTCGAGCAAGGGCTATCGAATATAAGGTGAACTTGCTCCTCTTCGAACTACCACTTTCTTCACATGAGACATGGCTACTAAAGGTGATACAGGGTGAAACCCTAATCAGCGGATCTTTCACGAAATGGAGGGGATTCCACGATGAACACGAAGAACACGAGAGGGAACACGAGGGGAAACACGAGAGAATCACTCAAACCAACAAGAACAAGTCACACATATGCTAGATCCTCGAAACACAAAGAGATACAAGATCCATGATCAACAAGGGACGATACAAAGGGTAACCGGTTCTTCTCCGTGAGGAGGTCTTGATATCCCTGGGGATCTTCTCCGATGAAGGAGGTCCTGAATCCGTAGTGGATCTTCTCCGTGGAGGGGCCGCAGTCACTCACAAGGAGATGAACCACTAGATAGTATCAAATGAGCTATCACTAAGCTAACCCTCATTAGGAGGAGGTGGAGGAGTATATATAGTCTAGGGCCACGAAGGGGTAAGTGGGAGAGGGATACATGGGCCTCTGGCCCGATAACTGTGCGCAGACAGCAGGTAGCGGACGTCCGACGGCTACCGGACGTCCGGTGGCTCGCGAGGGTCCGGACGTCCGGAAGTCTTCGGACTTCCGCTATTTTCCTTCTGTTGTCGAAGTCACGGACGTCCGGTGGCCTCCGGTCGTCCGGTCGGCTGGGGGTCGCCGGTCGTCCGATAGATGCCGGACGTCCGGAGCCTGAAGCTTTTCCAGCAGCTTCTCTTGTTCCTTGTACTTGGTGTCCTCGCCGTCTTGTCCAACGCTCCTAGCTGTTCCATGGCCTCCCTCTTGGTTCCTGGTCATGCATAGCACATATATTTGAGGTAGTAGCCATGTCTCACATGTAGAAAGTGGGGGTTCAGAGAGGAGCGAGTGAACCTTGTGTCCAATTGTGTGTGGTTGAGGTCTCGTCGAGTGAACATGGGGATGATCATGGGATACACCGTATCATATTTCTACATCGTGTTACGTACGTTCACCTGGCAATCGCTTTACTCAATCTTTGGAGTTATTTGACACCGCTGGTTGTGATACAGGGTGGAACCCTAATCAGCGGATCTTTCACGTTTGGAGGTTGGCACACGATGAACACGGGGAAAACACAAGGGGAAGACGGGGAAAACACAAGAGAGAACACTCAAATCAACACGGAAGCAATCACACAAGTGCTAGATTCGCGATACAAGGTCGAGGTACATGATCCAAAGTCAACAACGGTGATACAGATAGTCTTCTCCCGGAGGAGGTCTTGGAATCCCGTGGGATCTTCCCGTTAGGGGTCTTGAATCCAGAGGTGGATCTTCTCCGTAGAGGCGCACCGGTCTCGTGGGAGAAATCCACACAAGTGTCAAATGAGCTAAACCACAGCTGCGTCTAAAGGGAGGAGGTCAACAGTATTTATATTACACACGCGGTCGCCGTCGTAGCGGACGTCCGGGGGTTACCGGACGTCCGGTGGTTCCGGAGGGACCGGACGTCCGGTAATCCTCAGATTTCCGCTATTTAGCTTCTGTTGCCGAAGTCACGGACGTCCGGTGGCTTCCGGTCGTCCGGTCGTCTGGGAGGGGCCGGACGTCCGGTGTTTTCCGGTCGTCCGGTGCCTGGGAGTCGCCGGTCGTCCGGTGCAGGCCGGACGTCCGGTGCCTGTAGCATCTTCAGCATTCCTTCTTCTTGTCTCGAGCACTTGTCGGTCCTGTCCTCTTGAGCATCATGTAGAGCTGTCCCGCGGCCTTCGTCCAAGTACCTGAGTATGCATAGAGTCTCTGATGAAGGTAGAGGCCGTACCTCAAGTGAATCCGAAAGATGTAAAGAGAGGAGCGAGGTCACCTCGGTCTCAAAAGCTCTTGCACGTGCTCTAGTCATGGGTCCTTTGGGCACTTGGTGAGGCGATGAAGGGTCCATGGTGATGGCCCTAGGATACACCGTATCACGCGGGATTTTTCACTCCAGGAGCCGGATGTCCGGCCCGATGGCCCGGATGTCCGGCCAGTGGCCCGGATGTCCGGCCCGAAGTTTCCAGATCTGAATCGGGACGAACTTTTCGAATTGTGGGCGGAAATTGATGATTTGGGGCTCAAAATTTGAGGGATTTTGTGGAGGAAAGATGGGGAAACTTGGGGAAATGCTAGATCCACTTGAAACCAAGCAAATCCACGGATCAAAATCAACAAAATGTCATCAAACCAACAGATCACAAAATTTTTTGGGGCTATTTTTGGTGGGGAATTTTCGAATTTGGGGAAGAACACAACAAAACAAGGCTAGAAAACGGTGGGGAGGCTCCAAATTCGTGAGAAACCGTGGCTCATGATACCATATGATACAGGGTGGAACCCTAATCAGCGGATCTTTCACGAAATGGAGGGGATCCCACGATGAACACGAAGAACACAAAGGGAAACGGGGGAAACACGAGAGGAAGCACGAGGGAAAACACGAGAGAATCACTCAAACCAACAAGAACAAGTCACACATATGCTAGATCCTCGAAACACAAAGAGATACAAGATCCATGATCAACAAGGGACGATACAAAGGGTAACCGGTTCTTCTCCGTGAGGAGGTCTTGATATCCCTGGGGATCTTCTCCGATGAAGGAGGTCCTGAATCCGTAGTGGATCTTCTCCGTGGAGGGGCCGCAGTCACTCACAAGGAGATGAACCACTAGATAGTATCAAATGAGCTAAACCTAAGCTAACCCTCATTAGGAGGAGGTGGAGGAGTATATATAGTCTAGGACCACGAAGGGGTAAGTGGGAGAGGGATACATGGGCCTCTGGCCCGATAACTGTGCGCAGACAGCAGGTAGCGGACGTCCGACGGCTACCGGACGTCCGGTGGCTCGCGAGGGTCCGGACGTCCGGAAGTCTTCGGACTTCCGCTATTTTCCTTCTGTCGTCGAAGTCACGGACGTCCGGTGGCCTCCGGTCGTCCGGTCGCCTAGGAGTCGTCGGTCGTCCGGTAGATGCCGGACGTCCGGAGCCTGAAGCTTTTCCAGCAGCTTCTCTTGTTCCTTGTAATTCGTGTCCTCGCCGTCTTGTCCAACGCTCCCAGCTGTCCCATGGCCTCCCTCTTGGTTCCTGGTCATGCATAGCACATATATTTGAGGTAGTAGCCATGTCTCACATGTAGAAAGTGGGGGTTCAGAGAGGAGCGAGTGAACCTTGTGTCCAATTGTGTGTGGTTGAGGTCTCGTCGAGTGAACATGGGGATGATCATGGGATACACCGTATCATCTCCCCTCCCTTGGGAAAGATCCGACCTCGGATCAAAAACCTCATCACCATGGAAACGGTAGTCGTGAACGGACTTGTAGTTGGACGAAGTTGAGGTCATGTCGCACTCCAAGTACTCCAAGGTGTCTCCGGTATGTGGTACATGCAAAATGAGCAAACACAAAGTACACAATGCTCGATGTCGTGGCAATAGTGGTAGACCGGTGGTGAATCCATAGGGTCCATCTTTAATGTCGGTCCTCCATTCCGTAGATGTATCATGTAGACAACAAGAAGGAAGCAACAATGAAAGTATGGCCCATCCAATATGCATATGTGAGGATGGCTCACAAAGAAGGAATTCACCTTATGTATGTTCTCGAAGGTGTTGGTGTCGCGCAACGTGTATGCCTTCACATGCCCAAGATGCCTCGTGATGGTACCGCCTTGTGAATCCTTCAAAATGAAAGAACATGACAAACACTCGGAAAAACAAATGAGGTTAGCCATAATGCGAAACCTAGCATTCGTGCGGGAAAATACCCAACAAGTGCTTGCATCATTCTTATCATAAGAAAGTATAAGGGTGTGGTGCATGGTATGTAGGCATAAGATGCGAGAACAACCAAATGCAATAGGCTCAATCAAGCAAGTATGCATCACAAGAAAGGTGTCAAAGTCTCCAAGATCAACAAACATAGTATTGTTGCACTCAATACAAGTGATGAGAGATGCAACTAGTGGAGACAAATGACAATGATCAATGTATATCATGTGAGTGGCATGAGCATATATGTCATCAACCCAAGAAAGCAAGTAAGAGAGGAACATGGGTGATGCAACATAGCAAGCAAGCATAGTGATCAAGTCAAGCAAGCTAGTAGTGCAAAGATGCAACATACTAGAAGTAATCATGGCAATCATGGCATGTGTGCAAATAGTGAGAATACATGATGCACATGGCATAGCACAAGCATGAAAGCAAGATATGAACAAAATAGCATCAATGTGTTGATGAGAGGCCATATGGAAATAGCAATGGGATATCATCTCTCTCTCAACACAAGAATCAACAATAGCATGGGGCACAAAGAAATCATGGCAATAGCTACAAGTATCTCCACCAAGCATGCAAATACACATAAGAGTATCATAATGGTGAATCATGTGTAAAGGCAAGCAAGGGTCACAATTGCATGGCAAAGTCATAGCAAGAGGCATAACATGCAAAGTGAACACGATAGTATGTGCAGAATGTGAGAAGTGGCAAATAGCCCATAGCCGTGTGAGAGCCAAGTAAAAGACATGCGCGTAGTGGTTGCGCGAAGAGAATGGTGGTAAGGAGATTCCACGGAAACCCAAGTCATCGTTGCTCTCAAGAGCTCTTTTCGTCAACTCATGGGATTGTGAGGTTGACGAGTTTGCAAAAGTACCTACACAAGACAAAGGCAAAGGAAAAATTGTATGTGCGTGGTATATGTACACATCATCCATCATGATGCGCACGTGCAAGTGTTGGTTAGCACATAATATCCAATGCTCAAATAAATGAGATGCGTGGTAAAGAAACATGTCATCCATCATGAGAGGTTTGTTGTTATGTATAGCATAATGGAGACTCAAATTGTGTAATGCATCATGACAAGTAGGTATAGCATTGTTATTCATGGAATGCATATGGTGCACACAATCATGGTAATCATGCAAGGTATGGAATGCATCAAGATCTCCTAGTATGTATGAGGAAACTATGGGGGTCTCCTCAATAGCATTCAAGGGAACATCACATGGAGAATATTGATAACATCCAAAGCAAAGCATATTTGGAACAATGTGTTCATGGCATGGCATAATAGATGAATTGCGCAAATCATGTAAAGGAAGCATTGCCATATCATCGCAAGAGAAACACAAGCCAATGACCATCATCTTGTCATCTATGCCACATGTGCAAATAGGATTCACTTTAATTTGGCATGCATAGTTACTATGTTGAGATTGATATGAAACAATATGAGAAATCTCACTCATAGCATATGACAAGTTCAAAGGATTATCAAACATGATGTGACCAAAAGAATTTTCACATGATATCCTATGGAGCATAGCATCACAACTAGGCAACTCAACATGCTCATCATCATATTCATCATAAATAGGTAAGTCAAGACATGAGGAAGTTGCACTAGCATGAAGCATGGTCATAGGTGAATCAACATCATGCAAACAATCATTGGTGATATAGTCCACAAGTGGGACGAAAGAAGCACCATCACCTATTTTACCTTTAGAGCTCCGCTCATGTGTTGTAGGTGAGGTTGCAACTTGATGGTACCATGTGGGGGGTGCATCTTCTTCCACCATGGCCATCGGGTTATCCAATGGAGGGACGGACTCATCGAGGGTAGGCATGTCCTCTTGTAGGAGACCTAGCACCAAATAGAACACACTCGGAGTAGAGGTTAAGTCGTTAGAAATCATAGTGGCCTCACATGCCCTATCAACTACCTCACTCACTAAGTGGTGTGGCTCACTCACTCCCTCGTGGATGCTCTCACTCGTATGGTTGGTGGAGTCACTCAAATGGCTCTCAGCCTCACATAGGATGTGTGGCATGCTCTCATGTGTGGGGCTAGTGGTGGTCACACTCATCCTCTCATAGGAAATGCACTCAATGTCACATATTGTGGAGTCAATCATGTCACTCATGTGGTGGTGGCTCTCCTCACATGGAAATTGGGGCATCTCATCATATGTGGGTGTCGGAGAGATGTAGGTGCAAACGTCTCCATGCTCAACTCCAATCGTCTCCTCATCCATAACGCCTCCAAAGATGAATGCCGTAGGAGGTGGCAAATCATCACTCTCCTCCGAGGTCAAAGAGAAGGTCTCATGCTTGCTTGCGTAGCTTGACCCGGAGTAGTAGTCCAATATGGGCGCCGTCTTCATGGTGTCGAAGAGGTTCATGCTCGTCGCCTTGGTCGAAGGGGATGGCCCATGCTCGACCGTCTTGTCGCCGTCTAGATGTGGGGAGCTTCCGAAGATGGAAGTGTCACCCTCGCTCGTAGGTGCTCGCCTTGTAGTTGGAGATGTCGATGTAGGCGAACTCATGGGAAGTAGGCGAAGATGCCGTACGTCCGAAGGCGAAGATGCCTTGATAGCACTTGGCGAAGATGCCGAAGTGGTGGTTGTAGCCGTAGCTCCATCTTGGGTGTGCTTGTCTCGTGGTCTTCTCTTTTGCTCTTGAAGCTTGGCATTGGCGTGATGTAGAGCTTCTTCGGACTTGGAGATATGCGTTTGTCGAGCATCTTCATGATGATGATGTCGTTGTCGTGCTTGAGCTCTTGGTAGATGTCGTTCGTCGTCGTCGTGCACAAGATGCTTGGAGGTGACTTGCCCTTCATGACGATGTCGATGGTCGCCATGTCGGTGTGGACGTGGAAGACTTGTACTTGCATCATGTTTGTGCTCCGAAGACTTGTGACTTGAACGTCGCCACCGAGAGGATGACGAAGGGGAAGAAGACTTGTAATCGACCACCAAGTGTCGGAGCTCCGCCATTTGTTTGTTGAAGGAGTCGCACATGTCGTCGAAGGAAGCCATTGTCCTTGTCTCGAAGTGTCGTTGTTCGATGGCGATGTGGCCCAAGCACTCTTGCATTTCTCGTTGTAGTCCGATGGTTTTCGCGTGGATGTCCTTGTTCGCGCCGTCGATGTCGAAGACCGGAGATGAAATGCCTTGCCTATCCATCACAAGACGCTAGCAAGTATGAGTGGGAGAAAGAGAAGAACTAGACCAAATGTACCTTGACCGATGTTGAAGATGGATCAATGATCACTCAAATATGGAACAAGGAAATAGCACAATTGGTACCAATTCTTGTCGGTTTCTCACACCTACACAAGTAAAGCTTATGGTGGAGCTCGGTGAGGATAGTGGCACAAAAATTTGATGCAAAATGTTAGCAAGAGTCAATAAAGTTGAAAAAGATTCACAAATTCGCAAGTGAAACAAGTAGACCAATAGCAATATGGGGTGGCACACGGAAACACACACACGGATAGATAGATGGGGTCGTGCAACCAAGGAATGAGCCAAAATGTGGAATCCACGAAAATGCTCGTGTTGCACAACACTAGAGAGACGCTAGCACGATTGCACAATAGGCGGATACGAACTTGTGCATAACCTACTATGCAAAATGCAACGACTTCTATCCCAAGTATGCTATATGTATGGTATTCCGGTGGTATGATCCAAAATGATCGAGTATGACAATCTTAATGTAGTATGATGCTATGGTTCTTGCTTAAAAGCTCTTTGCGTATCTTTTTCTTTGTGCTTAAAAGCTTGTTTGGCTCTTTCTCTTTTGAGCTCTTTTCTCATGCAAAACTTCACGAACCAAGATAGCAATTGAGTATATGCGATGACAACCTTGTGTCACAAGAGATGATACCAAGATATGCACCACGGTGATATGGTATGTATGCTATGGGAAGTATGATCACTAATGTGCACAAGTGACGTTGCCGGCAATACTCGAAGGCTAGTCTCGATGGGTAAGTGACGCAAAAATGGGCTAGGGGTTAACAATACAATTGCAAGGGGAATATACAAAGATGTCGTCGAAGTTACCGTCCGAGTCGATGATGAGAGGCGGTATTCTTGATGTAGACCCGTTCCTAATTAGCCGAAACACCTTAGGAAACGGAAAAACCACAACTCAAAATCTCAAGGACAAATGTCAAATGGTGGTAGCGGCAATGCCGTGGTGGTTGCGGAAGTGGAAAGATGGGCTATACACGATGTCGGAGTTGAAGTCACGGTCCCTAAGTAGCCGAAACACCTTAGGAGACACAAGCCACCACTCAAACAAGCTCAACAAAATTGGGTTAGGTTGAGTGGAAATGTATAGTGGGCAATGGGTATGCGGAAGTGGTGGAGGTGGTTGATGAAGAAGCAACGGTCCCTAAGTAGCCTAAACACCTTAGGAGACTCAAATCACTACTCAAGCAACCACAAATGCTATGGGAACAAAAATGGTTAGGTTGCGGAAGTCGGTGGTGGTATAGCGGATGATGTGGTGGAGGCCCTAGGCAAAGATGCCAAAATCCACAAAATATGATGGAGTCAAATGATGATGGTAGTATTTTTGTGGTAAGGGGAATGTCAAGAGCTTCGAAACGAGCTAAAGAACGTCCAAATCGGAGTTCGTATGAATTAGTTATGGACAAAACAAAAATCAGCCGAAGTCAAAATCTGGGGATACCGGACGTCCGGAAAAGACCGGAAATCCGGTAATTTTTGCTGTATAGGTGGTTCCGGTCGTCCGGTGAATTCCGGACGTCCGGTGCTTCGTGAGGGTCCGGACGTCCGGTAAAAGGCCGGTCGTCCGGTGGGTCGGGGTCAACGCGAGATTTGAGATCCGGGACGCGATTTTGGGCGGAATTTGATGATTTTGGGGTCAAAATTGATGAGATTTCGTGGATGAAAGATGGGGAAACTTGGGGAAGTGCTAGATCCACTTGAAACCAAGCAAATCCATGGATCAAAATCAACAAAACATCATCAAACCAACAGATCACAAAATTTTTTGGGGCTATTTTTGGTGGGGATTTTCGAAATTGGGGAAGAACACAACAAAAACAAGGGTAGAAAACGGTGGAGGGGGCTCCAAATTCGTGAGAAACCGTGGCTCTTGATACCATATGATACAGGGTGAAACCCTAATCAGCGGATCTTTCACGAAATGGAGGGGATCCCACGATGAACACGAAGAACACGAGAGGGAACACGAGGGGAAACACGAGAGAATCACTCAAACCAACAAGAACAAGTCACACATATGCTAGATCCTCGAAACACAAAGAGATACAAGATCCATGATCAACAAGGGACGATACAAAGGGTAACCGGTTCTTCTCCGTGAGGAGGTCTTGATATCCCTGGGGATCTTCTCCGATGAAGGAGGTCCTGAATCCGTAGTGGATCTTCTCCGTGGAGGGGCCGCAGTCACTCACAAGGAGATGAACCACTAGATAGTATCAAATGAGCTATCACTAAGCTAACCCTCATTAGGAGGAGGTGGAGGAGTACATATAGTCTAGGGCCACGAAGGGGTAAGTTGGAGAGGGATACATGGGCCTCTGGCCCGATAACTGTGCGCAGACAGCAGGTAGCGGACGTCCGACGGCTACCGGACGTCCGGTGGCTCGCGAGGGTCCGGACGTCCGGAAGTCTTCGGACTTCCGCTATTTTCCTTCTGTCGTCGAAGTCACGGACGTCCGGTGGCCTCCGGTCGTCCGGTCGCCTAGGAGTCGTCGGTCGTCCGGTAGATGCCGGACGTCCGGAGCCTGAAGCTTTTCCAGCAGCTTCTCTTGTTCCTTGTAATTCGTGTCCTCGCCGTCTTGTCCAACGCTCCCAGCTGTCCCATGGCCTCCCTCTTGGTTCCTGGTCATGCATAGCACATATATTTGAGGTAGTAGCCATGTCTCACATGTAGAAAGTGGGGGTTCAGAGAGGAGCGAGTGAACCTTGTGTCCAATTGTGTGTGGTTGAGGTCTCGTCGAGTGAACATGGGGATGATCATGGGATACACCGTATCAAAAGGCAGAGATCCTATGCATGATCAGGTATCAAGAGGACGAACGTGAAGGTGCTACGCCAAGTGATCAAGCCGACGAGGACAAATGCGAGGGCCAAGAAAAGTCCCAGCCACCGGACGATCGGCCGTGACCGGACATCCGACGCTTGAAGGATGCATCGGTCAGAAGAGACCAGGTCAGAGCACGCTACAGCGGCCAGATGTCCGACGCCGATCGGACGATCGACACCCTCTAGCCACCAGACGACCGACGCCTTCCGGACGACCGGTGCCACCACGCCAGAGCCAAAACGTCGGAAGTATGGAGACTTTCGGACGACCGGAGCACCGGACGACCGACCACGACCGGACGTCTGATGAAGCCCCAACAGAACCAAAACATCAGACGACTGACCCTGGTCGGACATCCGATCTGATGCGGAGCATCCCAAGGTCATCCCCATGGACCTACCATCGCCTCACCAAGTGCCCCAAGGACCAATGACACATGCTCGTGCTAGAGCTCTTGAGACCGAGGTGACATCTCTCCTAGTTCAACTTCCATATGAATCATGTGAGACATGGCTACTGTTGAGATTAATTAACCCATGTGTTAATTATGGAGAATCTCCACTATTCCTAACCGCCATGTACAAGGGACACGACTGTTCGCTCATGTCTCTTCGGACCATCGCGTCTGTTGGATGCATCCCCTCGGGGCTATATATACTTGTACTCAATCATCAATAAAGACAACCTTTCACTTTACATTCCTGTTGATGGTCTTTTAGTTTTACTTTCTAACACGTTATCAGCACGAGTCTCTCCGCTGAGAGAAAAGGCCATCGCTAGCGGCGGCGATCAATGATTCACGGTGACAACAACATCGCTAGCGAAGCACGCTCTCTGTGGAGCAATCTCATCGATTTATTTTCCCTACGAGAACGCGGAAACCAGCGGCCTTCTATGCCCTCCGGTGGATGGTGCAAATTGATGATCAAGCAATCGATTGACTTCTCTTGTACGCACATGCATGTGCAGGATCGTTTTCTCCCCAAGCGGTTACCAAGAAGAGAACGAACAATGCGTCCGTGGCTATCATCCATGGCAGCAACTCCAGCGGTCCCAATCTCCTGGGATTTCAAGTCCATGGGATTGGCCTCGAGGAAAAGAGAAATCAGGGCGAGGGAAGACCAAGAAACAAATCAAGCAACCACGTACATACAAGGTCTTGATCTAATTGCTACAAGAATAAGGTGCTACTTTCCGATTTAAATCATGTATGCTGCAAGTGCTATCTTCAGAAACTAGTACTTTAGCATACCTGAATGTGCGCATCTCCGACGCCTGCCGTCGTAGACGATGCTATGTCACCGGGATTCCAGCGCCTGCCGTCAGCGGGATTTTGGGAGGGCGACGCCTATGCTTCGCGTCGCCACCAATGATGTGTGAGGCCGAGCTCTCGCCATCGAGCAGCCGCGGCCGCCGCTCTGCCGCGCCGCGCCCGTCCGCGCTGCGACGCGCCCCGCGCCCGGCCGCCCGGCTGCGCGCCCTCCTGCCCATGGCTGCTGCCTGGCCGCGCCGCGCTCCCGCGCTCAGCCGCGCCGAGCGCGCCTATCCCGCACCCGTGCAGCCATGCGGCGCTCGCAGAACACGCGGACGCCAACGCGGGCTGGGGCAGCCTCGCAGAGAGGCTTTACGGCTGCACCACGGCCGTCATCGATCGCTGCGCCGGAACTTGAGCACCGACCAGCCGGATGAGGTCGTCATAATCGACGACGACGGCGACGAGGCCGCGGCGCCGCCATCTCCAAACCTTGCGGTTGTTGAAGCCGAAGCCAGCCATGTGGTTGTCGACACGGATGTTGTCGGGCCGTCGCGCCTGCCATCCCCGACGGCCGCCACTCCTCTGCCTGGGCCACGCTCCGGCGCCCGCCGCCTTCTTATGGCCCTCGGCTTTCTCCTAACGACCTCGCCGTCGAGCAGCTGCTCCGGCCATACTGGTACATGGAGGATGGAGCCCCTAGAGCGAGTGTGATTTCTATGCACCGAGGGATCGAGCGCCGGAGATTTCCATCTCTGGTGGTGACTTGTTTGCTTATCTCTTCGGTTGACCAGACCATGGACTGCCACGCTTCACGTCGCATACGCGCATGTGGCTGGTAATTAAGCCATGGCCCATAAGCGGCTAAAACATGCCGTCTAGCACATTTCAGCTTTTAGTTGATTTGTGTTTTAACAGTATTTTTAATAGTTGATTGGTGTTTTAACAGTATTTTTAAGCGATGATTTATTCCCGCTTTAAACTGTTAAAATCAGTACATTTAGTACTACCTTCTGTTGAGTATCAATATATTCCAGATCCTAAATTGATATTATATATCTTCACGTTTATCACGTGTTGAGATTACTTACATGTATTTGCAATTGAGATTTTCAATCTCTAGCAAAGATAAATTTAGTACCTCTAGAGTACTGATTTTCGATTGAGAATTTTCTGCTCTCGCAAGACAATCTCATTGCGATTGAGATTAATTTTCTCTCGCAAAATATTAATTCACTTTGCTGAATTACCTTGCAACTTGATACAACATCATCTCAATTAATTTGAGGTCTACAATTCAAGTTCTCATTTGAACATCAAGTTTACAACATCATTACTATTCATTATAATAGTAGTGTATTTCCGTTGAGTACGATGTACTCCGAAATGTATGTATCTCCATGTTCACTACATGTCGAGATTAATACGCCTATTTGCAATTGAGATTTTCAATTTCTTGCAAATACATATGCACAATTCAAGGTGTCATCCTTAGCAATTTGAGACTCACACTAATGATTTCGAGCTACCTTCTTGAAATCTATTAATTTTGCAACATTAAGATGTATTTATATTACGCAATATGTAATATAAATAAATTACCGGTTTTTCACCGGGATGATATGTTCTATGTGTTTACCACATTGACATTATTCATGGACAAGTCACAGCGGTCGAGATTGATTTCTCCCGCACAAAAAACTTGTAAATTTTTGACAATAACATCTCCCTCATTATATTAGGAAAACACAAGGTATTGAGTTGGATCTCCTGCCCATGTGCAGACTATCCCTATTACTGTGAGATCTGTATGATCTTCAATGTGTTATATTCCCACAATTGAGGTGGAGCATTTTCAAGTTATACACTTGAGTCAAATTTTTGCATTCTTATTACAAAACCATGATAATTTTTAATTTACTTCTTGTAAATTAATTATCTCTGGCTTGTCCCTATAAGTAATCGATGGCTAACAATTTGAGGCTATTGCCCTCAATGGCCACAACTTACTTAAGCGGGTTACGGACATCAAGATCAGTCTTGCATCCCATGGGATAGCGTGTGCAATCCAATCCACACCATCGGGACGCAAAGGACCTCAAGGGTAATGGTTTGAAACTCACTTCAAACCCTCAACCTGACACCATCAAGCTGTCACGAGACCCTATGAGGATGGAGAGCATGGTGGTTGAATATGCATCAACCGACATGTTTGGAGACTACATTTAGTCCCTCAATCTTCTTAGTGATCAATTTGTTTATGTCCATTTATGATGTTCTATTATGAACATGATTATTGTTGTCATCATATATTGTATTTCACAATATATTGTATCAGCACTTTGGTACAAATTCATTTGTATGTATTCTATATATCTGACAGTGACTTTCTTGAGAATGTTCATGTCTATATATAGATTTCTACGGGGGTCAATCTGATGAAAGATGATTTGTGCCATATGGACATATGCACCACAAACTCTATACTCAGGGAAGCGAAATGTTTCCACTCTCATTGAGAGAAAGGAGATATTTTAAAATCGCTAGACGCGATGAGGTATTTGTTGGCTCAACTCGAGTCATATTTACTATCCCTATGGGTACTCGAGTAACGTCGGGATGCTTCATTGCTTCTCAGGTTTAACTCGTACCCTACTAGACTATGGAGGTATCCGTCAAAATAGTTTCCATATTGAAACTTATGATGAAAACAAAGAGAAATAACTTCTCTTTACCATATGCAACGGATATGGCAAGCACATTCTCTGTGTATCATCTGGATTGTACTACACATACAACACAACCCTAGCACATGTTGCGTATGAGATAGTTTTCCAGAGTGTCTTGTACATGACAAACTTGGCACTCTCGCCTTGGTCATTGACATTGGGTTGAAACCGAAACTATCAGCAATTCCAATGGTTTATGATTATTATGATGCTAAATTCTAACAACATTTGGATTTTATGTGCACTACAAGTGACACAGGGAAGCTAATTTTAAGGCCCGCACACCTTAAAGTCTATGCTGAACCACTCAGACTCCTTGAATGCATCAAGTTGAGGTAAGTGGCTCTTCCTATCCATTGACTAGCCTATTCAGGTACTCCATGGTTCTAAAAGACATATCTACATGATGGTCTTAAGTGTGTGATTTATTCACACGAAACCATTGGCTTTTTCCTGACATCGATTTCAAGCAAATCGGATGGACAACATTGCAGAATTCTCCTTGAGTGCTTCCTCTATGGCTCTCGGATTGAAGTTTAGCAATTTGTCTTAATGTCTAGACTCAAAATGGTTTGGTAGAATCCCATCCAAAGAATTGAGCTCATTGCATGATCTTTACTTTGAATTGCAACTTACCAACTTTATGTTGGAGTCATGTAGTCTTACACACTCATGATCAAACTGCATATATTATTCCCCTCTATCTTTGATACGTGGAAATCTACCAAGTATTTCCCATCTGTAGTACTTCGGTTGCATACCGATATCACCACCCGGCATACATCATTGGCCCCTCAACCTATAGTTGGGATCTATGTGAGGAATAACTGTATTACCGTCAATACCTCAAGCCCCTCACATGGGGAGTTATTCAAGGCCAGTATGCTGATTCAACGAGGAACATTTCCAGGCATTAGGGGGAGATTTCAAGTACCATAAAGAATGCCAGGAAATTAGTGGAATGTTCAACACATTTCGGCCTCAAATTCACGTACTGAAAGATCTGAACCATGCGTTCAGAATATTTGCAACACATTGCAAATAACCCGCCAAATTCATTTACTGACTATAAAGGTGTCACACAATCCTATAATCCTGCAAAAATATGCCGGAAAGAGTAGAGGTACCAACTAAAACCACTCAACTCCCCGTTCTAAGCAACAGGGGGAGAAGTACGACAATAGTACGTCAGGATTCAGCTTCTTGCAAGCAAGGATATCAAGGCCTCTGAATCAGTAAATGCATGTCAACTTTACGTTGACAGACACCTAATGGGTAATATACACCCAGTGGAAGGAAAACCTCCACCAACCTAGGTCATAGTGCACGCAATGACCTAGACATCGGAATACCCGACTCGGTCGCATTGGGAAATCGCGAGCGGTCACCATGGGTAACGGTATTTCCATCAACTATATATTGATATATAGGTTCTGGAGAAACATATAACTGGAAGTCTACAACTGTCGACATACATTTCTCAACTAGATTGAAAAAACCTTTCAAGTGATTCAGATCCAAAGACCATGGCCATGGCAAAGTGTGATCAACACTCGGACTGAACTCAAGCAAAGGGTATAATCTAGGTAGAAATGTTCTTGCTCAATAATGGGAAGGTATTCATAAGCAATACCTACACCAGTTTTCTTCTGGAAACAGAATTGAGAACAACGAGGTGGTGAAACAAAGAGCAAGTATTGTAGCACAAGGGTTCACGCAGATACCCAACTATTCTCCAGAGGTGGAATCTCTTTCCGATTACTTATATCATTGGCAGTTCAAAATCATCTATCTCTGCAGTTGATAGATGTAGTGATTACATATCCATGTGGATCACTAGATTCAGACATATATGATTGATTTCCAATGGAATCTCAATTCTGAATCGAAATACAAAATGCAACATACATTGTGTAAAATCAATAAGTCACCATATGACTTATTATTATCGTCGGTACATTTGGTACAACCGACGTAGTGAGTTCCTTATACACAAGGATTACTCCTACAATGATGATTATCCATGTTTGTGTGTCTGCAATGACGACACATGTAATCATCTAATGACGGAGTTTAAATGAAGGATTTGGCTAAACCAAAACACCGCTCGTTACTACAACTTGAGCACCTTCATTCATGCATTATGGTATACTATGTTGTCTATATCCATGATATATTGGAGAAATTCATTGTGGACAAATCTTATCCATCCATAACTCTCGTGGTAGTTCATTCTCTAGACGTAGAGAAAGATCTACATAGACCAAGAGATGATGGAAATGAGATATTGGGACTCAACGTTCCATATGCCATTGGATCGACCAAACACAATTGGTTGGTACTCAAGAATATCTTTCGATATCTCCAAGGCATGAAACATCTTGTCCTGGTTTTTCAGTTTCGGAGAAATCTGAACACCAATATCATTGGATACATCGATCAGATCCCCACTATGTCAGATCGTGGACAAGTTTAGTATTCCTACTAGGTGTGGTAGTCCTCTCATGAAGAGTCTTCGAAACAGACCTCATGACTACATTCACCAACCATTATCTCAACGATAATGTTTCTCGTGTTGCCCGGATGCAAACAGGTTACATAATAAGCAATATCACTATATTGCATATCTTGCAAGTCAAATCATGCGACTGATTTGTTCAGCGGGTCTCTACCAACTTCTATGTTTTGGTAGGTGATGACTTCGAATTTTGCAAGAATCAGGGGGAGTATCTTCCTGAATTGTTCCTGTTCAATGCATCATATTATACTCTTTTTCCCTTCATGAGTTTACTTTATAGGTTCTCATAAAGGTTTTTAATGAGGTAATATCAACATGAGATCATATGTCATACTTTCTGTTTTCCCCACCGGGGTTTTTGGGAAAGTATATATGACATATTTATTGTGCTCTAAACTCTATGAGTTTTCTCGTATTGAGTTAAAAGAGACAATGACCATTATATGTTGTACCATTTTCTCCTTATTTTTCCCATTGGGTTTGAAGGAGTTTTAACAACATATTAAACACTATACTCCTCACATTTTTCCCACAGGGTTTTTGAGGAGCTTTTATTTAAGATGATGATGTCTACAAGGATAGCGTAGATTAGGGGGAGTGTTGAGATTAATTAACCCATGTGTTAATTATGGAGAATCTCCACTATCCCTAACCGCCATGTACAAGGGACACGACTGTTCGCTCATGTCTCTTCGGACCATCGCGTCTGTTGGATGCATCCCCTCGGGGCTATATATACTTGTACTCAATCATCAATAAAGACAACCTTTCACTTTACATTCCTGTTGATGGTCTTTTAGTTTTACTTTCTAACAGCTACTACCTCAGACGGATGTGTTTTGTGTACTCAGGTATCAAGAAGACTCCATCGGAGAGGTGCATGAAGATGGACAAGTCCCCACGTTCACGGATGAAGCATTGCATCGAGGAAAGCTGAAGAAAGTTCCAGGCCACGGACATCCGCCCCCTGGACCAACAACTACAGAAGAGCACCCGCAGCCGAAGCTACAGGGCCCGGACATCCGGCCCGGCAGGCCCTAGACATCCGGCCTCGGGCCCGGAAATCCGGCGCCACATCACAGAAGCACCCCGTGGCTAGACCCCGCTAGCCCGGACATCCGACGAAATGCCCGGACATCCGGCCCGACCGCCGGACATCCGGCCCTGCCTGCGCGCAACCACTTGGGTTTCGACCCCTCTATCCCTTTTCCGTTCCCTAGACTATAAGTACTCCCTCCCCTCCTATTTTCTAGGGGTTAGCTTTGTGATAGCTCATTTGATACCTAGAGCTTTGCTCATCTAGTGGTTCATCTCCTCGAGAGTGACTGCGGCCCCTCTTCGGAGAAGATCCACACGGATTCAAGACCTCCACTACAGAGAAGATCCTACGGGATACCCTCAAGACCTTCTTCCGGCGAAGACTACCTTTGTATTGTCCTTTGTTGACCATGGATCGTGTATCTCGTTATGTATCGTGGATCTAGCACTTGTGTGACCATCTTCGTGTTGATTTGAGTGTTCCTCTTGTGTTTTTCCCCGTGTTCCCCTTTGTATTCTTTGTGTTCTTCGTGGGATCCACTCCATTTCGTGAAAGATCAGCCTAGATCGGGTTGACCCCGCATCATATGGTATCAAGAGCCACGGTTTCTCATGAAATTGGAGCCCCTACCCGTGTTTTCTAGCCTGTTTGTGTTGTGTTCATCCCAATTTTGAAAATTCCCCACCAAAAATAGCCCCAATTTTTTTTGTGATCTGTTGATTTGATGAGATTTTGTTGAATTTGTTCCATGGATTTGCTGTGCCACGAGTGGATCTAGCTTTTCCCCACTTTTTCCCCAATTTTGATCCGCAAAATCCGACGAATTTGGCCCCGTAAGTCATCTAGTCCACGGAGTTTGATGTAGGGTGGAACCCTAATCGGCAGATCTTTCACGAAAGGAGGTTATCCCACAACGAACACGGAGAACACAATGAAGATACGGAGGAAAACACGAGGGAAAACACTCAAATCAACACAAATACGGTCACACAGGTGCTAGATCCACAATACACATCAAGTCACACGATCCATAGTCAACAACGGTGGTACAAAGATAGTCTTCTCCTGGAGGAGGTCTTGGGTTATCCCTTGGGATCTTCTCCACGAAGGAGGTCTTGAATCCGAGGTGGATCTTCTCCGAAGAGGCCACAGTCTCGTAGGAGAGGAACCACAAAGGTCTATGATGAGCTATCCAAAAGCTGCCTCCAAAGGATGGAAGTCAACGAGTATATATTACATGGGATGACACCGTCGGGGCGGACGTCCGCTGGTCACCGGACGTCCGGTGGTTCCGGAGGGATCGGTCGTCCGGTAATCCTCGGATTTCCGCTAATTACGTTTTGTGGTCGGTGTCACGGACGTCCGGTGGCTTCCGGTCGTCCGGTTGTGTGGGAGTCGCCGGTCGTCCGGTGCCTGGAAGTCGCCGGTCTACTGGTGTGGGCCGGACGTCCGGTGCGTGTAGCATCTTCAGCCTTCCTTCTTCTTGTTCCAAGCACTTGTCGATCTCGCCGTCTTGACCGCTGTGCAGAGCTGTCCCGTGGCCTTCATCCAAGTACCTGAGTATGCACAGAGTTTCTGATGAGGGTAGAAGCCATGTCTCATGTGAATCGGAAGATGTCTAGAGAGGAGCGAAGTCACCTCGGTCTCGAGAGCTCTTGCACGGGCTCGAGTCATTGGTCCTTTGGGTACTTGGTGAGGCGATGAAGGGTCCATGGGGATGACCTTTGGATGCTCCGCATCATCTCCCCTCCCTTGGGAAAGATCCGACCTCGGATCGAAATCTTCATCACCATGGAAAGGAGATAGGTCCTTGATGTTGAAAGTATCTCTCACGAAGTACTTGTCTCGTGGGATGTCGATCTTGTAGGCGTTGTTGTTGTAGCGTGCTAGCACCTTGAAGGGTCCGTCGGCGCGAGGTAGTAGCTTGGACTTGCGCTCGCGTGGGAAACGGTCCTTGCGAAGATGAAGCCAAACAAGATCTCCCGGTTGGAATACCATTGTTGCCTTGTTGACGTTGACCTTGGTGGTGAGACGATGGACTTGTCGCTCGATCATTGCCCTTGTATCTTCGTGCACCTTCTTGAGATAGCTTGCTCGTGCACTTGCGTCCATGTTGATGCGCTCTTGTAGAGGTAGAGGTAGGATGTCCAATGGGACAACGGGTTGAAGCCGTAGACGACCTCGAAAGGGGACTTGCCGGTAGTCGAATGTCTTGCGCGGTTGTAGGCGTACTCGGCGATGGGCAAACATTGCTCCCATTCCTTGATGTTCTTCTTGATCAACACGCGAAGAAGCGTCGAAAGCGTGCGGTTCGTCACCTCCGTTTGGCCGTCGGTTTGTGGGTGGTACGCCGAAGAGAAGAGTAGCTTGATTCCGAGTTTGGCGCATAGGGTTTTCCAAAAATAGCTCAAGAACTTGACGTCCCGGTCCGACACGATCGTCTTGGGCACGCCATGTAGACGAATTATCTCCCTACAAAAGAGATTTGCAACATGTGAAGCATCGTCGATCTTGTTACAAGGAATGAAATGAGCCATTTTAGAGAATCTATCCACGACAACTAACACGGAATCTTTGCCATTTTGAGTCCTAGGCAATCCAAGTACAAAATCCATGCTTATGTCTTCCCATGGATGGTATGGAATAGGAAGTGTCATGTAAAGACCATGAGATTGAGCTTTGGACTTAGCTTTGCGACATGTAGAACATCGGTTGGTGAGGCGTGAGACGTCACGGAGCATCTTGGGCCAAAAGTAGTTCTTTGAGAGCGTAGCAAATGTCTTGTCGCGTCCAAAGTGTCCCATGAGTCCTCCTCCATGCGACTCCTGCAAAAAGAGCAAACGAAGCGAAGACTTGGGAATGCAAAGTTTGTTAGCTCTCATAAGATATCCATCCTTTATGTAGTAACGTTCCCAAGAAGTGTGAGTCAAACACTTAGCATAAGGATTTGCAAAGAAAGGATCATGCTCATATAAATCTTTTATGTGCTCAAAGCCAATAACATTCAACTCAAGTTGCGTAACAAGCATGCATTTGCGGGAAAGCGCGTCCGCCACAACATTTTCTTTGCCTTTGATGTACTTGATGACATAAGGAAATGACTCAATGAACTCACTCCATTTAGCATGACGCTTGTTCAACTTAGTTTGACCTTTGAGATACTTGAGAGTCTCATGGTCCGTATGAAGAATGAATTCATGAGGTCTAAGATAATGTTCCCAAACACGTAAAACTCTCACCAAGGCATAAAGCTCTTTATCATAGATGGGATAGTTAAGTTGCGCACCGGATAGCTTCTCGCTAAAGTACGCAATTGGGCGCTTTTCTTGCATGAGCACGCCACCTATGCCGGTACCACTAGCGTCATAATGAATCTCAAAAGGTTTATCAAAGTTTGGTAGGGCTAGAAGTGGTGCGTGGGTAAGCAAGCTTTTTAGTTCATTGAACGCGGTGTCTTGCAAAGGACCCCAAATGAAGGGTGCGTTCTTCTTGCTCAAGGCGTGTAAAGGCATAGCAATAGTGCTAAAGTCCTTCACGAACGTCGGTAGAAGCCGGCTAGACCAAGGAAACTACGCACTTGCATGAGATTCGTTGGTTGAGGCCAAGTTTTAATTGCTTCAATTTTAGTTTCATCAACGTGTACACCTTGTGAAGAAACGACAAATCCTAGGAAGACGACCTTGTCAATGCCAAAAGTGCATTTCTCCATGTTAGCATATAAGCGCTCTTTCCGAAGGGTTATAAAACCATACGGATGTGTGTCACATGGTCCTCTAGCGTCTTGCTAAAAATGAGGATGTCATCAAAGTAAACCACTACAAAGACGCCTATGTAGGGTCGAAGACAAAAATGCATAAGACGCATAAATGAACCGGGTGCTTCCGATAAACCCATTGGCATAACAAGCCATTCATATAACCCAAACTTGGTTTTGAAAGCCGTTTTCCACTCATCACCCTCTTGAATGCGAATATGGTAGTAACCACTTTTAAGATCAATTTTCGAAAAGATGGTGGCACCACATAATTCATCAAGCATGTCGTCTAAGCGTGGGATAGGATAACGGTATCTAACGGTGATAGCATTTATAGGGCGGCAATCGGAGCACATGCGAAAACTTCCATCTTTCTTAGGCACGAGAATAACCGGAACGGCACAAGGGCTTAAGCTTTCACGTACATGACCTTTGTCGATGAGTTGTTGTACTTGCCGTTGTATCTCCTTTGTTTCCTCGGGGTTGACGCGGTAAGGAGCCTTGTTTGGAAGTGGTGCGCCGGGTATGAGGTCGATGCGGTGTTCGATTCCGCGAAGTGGAGGTAGACCCGGAGGTAGTTCATCGGGAAAGACGTCCGAGAATTCCTGCAACAATTGAGACAACACTAAGAGGTGGTGAAGTGTTAGTAGGTTTGGCTTCCCCTTTGCATAAGAGCACAAGGTGAAAGACACTCGATGGGTTCTCACACACTTCTCTCATCTCACTTTTGGTGGCAAATAGCACTAGTTGCTTCTTGTCGCTCATCGTGGAGTCGCTCATATTTGGCTTGTGGCTCTCACTCTCCTTTTGGTGGCTCACTCTCTCACCATTCTCTCCACGATGGTTGGTAGGTAAGTGTTTGTCGGCGGCTACTTGACTTGGAGACATTGGTCGGATCACGAATTCCTTGCCCTTCATCTTGAAGCTATAGTGATTTGTCCGTCCATTGTGTGTGACTCCACGATCATATTGCCATGGACGTCCAAGAATAAGGTGGCACACGGACATGGGGATCACATCACATTCAAGAGTGTCCTCGTAGGCGCCTATCTTGAAAGAGACTTGCACGGTGTGCTCGACTCGAAGAATTCCGGCGTCATTGAGCCATTGGACCTTGTAGGGGTGAGGATGCTTCGTCTTGACCAATTGAAGCTTGTCGCATAGCTCTTCGCTTGCCAAGTTATGACAACTTCCTCCATCGATGATAACCTTGACTGAGCGTCCATTGATGCCGGCCTTGGTATGGAAGATATGACATCGTTGGTCGTCATCTTGTTGATGTTGGATTGTCAAGACCTTGGAGACAACAAGATTGGGACTTGAGTCATTGTCGCAAAACACTTGATGATCTTCTTCTTCATTCACTTGGCGATGCATAGCGACATGCCCAAGTGCTTCCATCTCATCGTCGCTCATTGAGTCATAAGATCCGTCATCGTTGATGATCATGGTGCGAACGGTCTTGCACTCAAATGACTTGTGGCCTCGCCCTTGGCACTTGAAGCATTTGATGGAACTCGTCTTGGAGTTGTCTTCGGTTGGAGTTGTAGTTGACGAAGCTCTTGGCTTGAAGTTGTTGGTAGAAGGTGGACGACTCGATGTAGTCACATTCTTGTAGGTTGACTTGTCGCCGAAGTTTGTAGATGGCTTGGTAGAGGTAGTAGGAGTAGCCGAAGTCGTTGATGCTTGGTTGTAGGAGCCGAAGTTCTTGGAGTTAAACTTGGAGTACTTGTAGTCCTCTTGAACTTGTCGCTCCACTTTGGTTGCTTGGTGTACTAGCTCGAGGAGATTGTTGTATGGTTGAAAGTCCGCAATCTTCTTGATAGGATAGTTGAGTCCATTCAAGAATCTCGCCATTGTTTGCTCTTCATCTTCCGTGATGTTGGCTCTTATCATGGCAATCTCCATCTCTTTGTAGTACTCTTCAACGGACTTGGTACCTTGTTTGAGGAGTTGTAGCTTCTTGAACAAGTCAGGGTTGTAGTGTGTAGGCAAAAAGCATGCTCTCATGACTTCCTTCATTTGAGCCCAAGTGGTGATAGGAGGTTCACCTTTTGCTTCTCTTCTCTCTATGATTTGCTCCCACCATATGAGAACGTAGTCTTGGAACTCAAGGGATGCCATTGCGATCTTCTTCTCTTCATCGAAGTTGTGAAGTCGAAAGATCTTGTCAACCTTCAATGCCCATGAGAGATAGTCTTCGGGATCAATGCTTCCGGAAAACTTTGGCATGGTAAACTTTAGCTTGCCATAGCGATGCTCTTCATTGTTTCCTTGCCTATTGGGAGGGCGTTCTTGATTGGGTCGATTGGCAATATCATGTTGCTCTTGTCGTAGTAGACGTCCATTGTCATTTTGTACTTGCCGAGCTTGTTGTTCTTGTTGGGGTTGTTGCTCTTGTCGCGCTTGAGGAGGAGCTTCTTCTTGCATTCTTGCTTGGTGGCGTCTCTCTTGCATCTTATCGCGAAGGAAATCCTCTTCTTGACGAGTGTGTCGAGTGCGGGCTGCCACATTGCGATGTGCATCACGTAATGCTCGTTACGCCTCAAAAGCTTGAGCTTGTCGACGTTGATGTGCTTGGCGATTAGCTTCGGCATCTTGTTCTTCTTGGTATTGACGTGCTCGCTCTTGTTGTTGTTGGCGTAGTCGTTGCCGTTCTTGTGCTTGCTCAAGTGTAGCTTGGTTTTGGCGATGTCGACTTTCTTGCTCTTCAAATAGCTCTTGTGAACTCTTGTCATGAAGTGGATTCCGGATGTCATGTCAAGCATGACGTGCGGCTTGACGAAGAGTGTTTGATGTAGTGGTACTTGAGCCATCCGTGGAGTCGGTATGTCGACTTGAGCGTCTTCGTCTGTGAGACGATGTGGAAGAAGAATGTCGGTTGACTATCAAAGTCCGGAGCTCGTCAAATTGTGTAGACATGTTGGTGTTGATGATGTCGAATTGCTCTTTTGTTCTTGCTTCAAATTGGCGCACGTCCTCGGCGACTTGACCAATGTACCGCGCATAGCTTCGCTTTCTTGATGGAGAGCTCGTTGGACACCGAAGAGATGTAGTTTGGTGACGTAGTTGTTCGCTTCATGTGGATCGTCGAAAGGCGGGTTCGAAGATGTACTTGGCCTATCCATCATCACAAGCAAGTATGTGAGTGGGAGAAAGGAGAAGACAATACCAAATGTACCTTAACCAAAGTTGAAAATGGATCAATGATCACTCAATAATGTAACCCGGAAATAGCACTATTGGTACCACTTCGTGTCGATTCTCACACCTACACAAGTAAAGCTTTGAGAGGAGCTTGGTTAGGATGGTGGCACAAATTCAATGCAATCGTCAAAGTGACTCAAAGATGTTGAAAATGGTTCACAATTTGCTCATGCAACAAGTAGATCACTAGCAAAGTAGCACACGGAACACACGCATGGATAGATAAATGTGGTTGTGCAACCAAGGAGGAGCAAAAATGTGGAATCCACGGAAAATGCTCGTGTTGCACAACACTAGAGAGACGCTAGCCGATTGCTTAATAGGCGGATACACACTTGTGCACGACCTAAAAGAGGCAAACGTAACGACTATCTATCACAAGTATGCTATGAGTGTATGATGTGCCGATGCTTTAGCACAAGATGATGTATTGCTATGACGTATGATCTCTTTTGATGCAAGGCGTATGATGCTATTGTCCTTTTGCTTATAAGCTTTGCTTGGCTATTTTGCTTAAAAGCTTGTGAGCTCTTTCTTTGGATACTTATGCATGCTTCTCGGATCAAGGTAGCTATTGTGTATGCGGATCACTCTTGTGGCACACGGAGATATGATGATATGGTATGCAATATCTATGACTATCACTAATGTGCACAAGTGTCGTGGCCCGGCAATACTCAAATGGCTAGACTCAATGGGAAAGCTACAGAAAGATGGTCCATAGGGTGACAATGCAATTGCAAGGTAGAATGAACAAAGTGTCGTCGATGTTACCGTCCTTGCCGAAGTTGAGTGGTGGTGTTGTCGAAGTCTTGCTGTTCCAAGGTAGCCTAGACATCCAAGGAAACAGTGAAACCACAACTCAAGTATCCAAGGCAAAGGGAGACAAGAATGTCCAAATCGTAGCGGTTAAACGATGGTGGTTGCGGAGGTGGTGGTGGGATGAAAGGTAGGTGGTAGCGGAAAGTGGAACAAAACCGAGAAGATTCAGTTTCGTCAGGGTACGTCGGACGTCCGGTAGGCGTCGGTCGTCCGGTGTTTGGAAGGGGGTCGGACGTACGGTAAGTTCCGGAAATCCGGTAAAAGTCTCTGTAGGTGGGGTGCCGGTCGTCCGGTGTTTAACGGACGTCCGGTGTCTCGAGAGGGGCCGGACGTTCGGTAAACCGTCGGTCGTCCGGTAGGTTGGGCTGGGGTTGGAGGATCCGTGGACAAATTGGTCAAACTTGCCCGAATTCGCGGAAGAAAATCGGTGAAAAGGTGGGGAAAAGCTAGATCCACTCGTGGCACAGCAAATCCATGGAACAAAGTCAACAAAATCTTGCCAAATCAACAGATCACAAATTTTTTTTGGGGCTATTTTTGTGGGGAATTTTCGAAATTGGGAAGAACACAACAAAAACAAGCTAGAAAACAGGGTGTGGGGCTCCAAATTCGTGATCAACCTATGCTCATGATACCATAATATGATGTAGGGCGGAACCCTAATCGGCAGATCTTTCACGAAAGGAGGTTATCCCACAACGAACACAGAGAACACAAGGAAGATACGGAGGAAAACACGAGGGAAAACACTCAAATCAACACAAATACGGTCACACAGGTGCTAGATCCACGATACACATCAAGTCACACGATCCATAGTCAACAACGGTGGTACAAAGATAGTCTTCTCCCGGAGGAGGTCTTGGGTTATCCCTTGGGATCTTCTCCATGAAGGAGGTCTTGAATCCGAGGTGGATCTTCTCCGAAGAGGCCGCGGTCTCGTAGGAGAGGAACCACAAAGGTCTATGATGAGCTATCAAAAAGCTGCCTCCAAAGGATGGAAGTCAACGAGTATATATTACATGGGATGACGCCGTCGGGGCGGATGTCCGCTGGTCACCGGACGTCCGGTGGTTCCGGAGGGACCGGACGTCCCGTAATCCTCGAATTTCCGCTAGTTACGTTCAGTGGTCGGTGTCACGGACGTCCGGTGGCTTCCGGTCGTCCGGTTGTCTGGGAGTCGCCGGTCGTCCGGTGGACGCCGGTCGTCCGGTGCCTGGAAGTCGCCGGTCGTCCGGTGTGGGCCGGACGTCCGGTGCCTGTAGCATCTTCAGCCTTCCTTCTTCTTGTTGCAAGCACTTGTCGATCTCGCTGTCTTGACCGCTGTGCAGAGCTGTCCCGTGGCCTTCATCCAAGTACCTGAGTATGCACAGAGTTTCTGATGAGGGTAGAAGCCATGTCTCATGTGAATCGGAAAGATGTCTAGAGAGGAGCGAAGTCACCTCGGTCTCGAGAGCTCTTGCACGGGCTCGAGTCATTGGTCCTTTGGGTACTTGGTGAGGCGATGAAGGGTCCATGGGGATGACCTTTGGATGCTCCGCATCAGAGTTCATCAGGGCTTCGGGCACCTCGGACATCTGGCCCGTGTCCCGGACATCCGGCCTGGCCCGGACATCCGGCCTCCCGCAGCCAAAACACTCCCATCCACACCACTTTGCACTTAGCCCCGCCATTTTCGTTCGGTATTCCACCAAACCTTCCGCATACCACCACCATTTCCGCAACCACCATCGCTTAACCGCTACGATTTTGACAATTTTGTCTCACTTTGCCTTGTATACTTGAGTTGTGGTTTCACCGTTTCCTTGGATGTTTAGGCTATCTTGGAACGGAATGACTTCCACGACACCATCGCTCATCCTCGGCAAGGACGGTAACATCGACGACACCTTGTTCATCCTACCTTGCAATTGCATTGTCACCCTATAGACCATTTTGCGTAGCTTTCCCAGCGAGACTAGCCATTTGAGTATTTCCGGGCCACGACACTTGTGCATATTAGTGATAGTCATAGATATTGCATACTACATCTTCATATCTTTGTGTGACACAAGAGTGTCCCGCATACACAATAGCTACCTTGATACGAGAAGCATGCACAAGTGGCCAAAGAAAGAGCTCACAAGCTTTTAAGCACAAGAGCCACCCAAAGCTTATAAGCAAAAGAAAAATAGCATCATACGCCTTGCACCAAAAGAGATCATATGAGATAGCAACACATCATCTTGTGCTCAAGCATCGGCACATCATACACTCATAGTATACTTGTGATAGGAAGTCGTTATGTTTTGCCTCTTATAGGTCGTGCACAAGTGCGTATCCGCCTATTAAGCAATCGGTTAGCGTCTCTCTAGAGTTGTGCAACAAGAGCATTTTCCGTGGATTCCACATTTTCGCTCACCCTTGGTTGCACAACCACATTTATACATCCGTGCGTGTGTTCCGTGTACTACCTATTGCTGGTTATCTACTTGTTGCATGAGAAAATTGTGAATCATTTTCAAAATCATTGATTCACTTTGACAATTGCATTGAATTTGTGCCACCATCCTAACCAAGCTCCTCTTAAAGCTTCACTTGTGTATGTGTGAGAATCGACAAGAAGTGGTACCAATAGTGCTATTTCCGGGTTACAATATTGAGTGATCATTGATCCATTTTCAACTTCGGTCAAGGTACTTTGGTATTGTCTTCTCCTTTCTCCCACTCACATTCTTGCTTGTGATGATGGATAGGCCAAGTATATCTACGAACCCGCTCTTCGACGATCCTCAAGAATCGAACAACTACATCACCAAACTACATCTCTTCGGTGTCCAACGAGCTCTACATCAAGATAGTCAAGCTATGCAAGAGTGCATTGACCAAGTCACCGTCAATGCGTGACAATTTGAAGCACGTACACGAGAGCAATTCGACATCATCAACACCAACATGTCTACCCAATTCGACGAGCTACGGACTTTGATAGTCAACCGATGCTCCTCATCCACATCTTCTCAAAGACGAAGCCGCTCAAGTCGTCATACCGACTACACGTCCGGCTCAAGTACACGTACATCAAACACTCTTCGTCAAGCTGCACGTCAAGCTCGACATGACAACCGGAATCCACTTCATGACAAGAGTTCACAAGAGCTATTTGAAGAGCAAGAAAGTCGACATCGTCAAAATCAAGCTACACTTGAGCAAGCGCAAGAACGACAACGGCTACGCCAACAACAATAAGAGCGAGCACGTCAACACCAAGAAGAACAAGATGCCGAGGCTCAACGTCAAGCACAACAACACCGAGAAGCTCAAGCTCTTGAGGCGCAACAAACATTACGTGATTCACATCGCAATGTGGCAACTCGCAATCGACAAACTCGTCAAGAAGAGGAGTTCCTTCGCGATGAGATGCAAGAGCGGCGCCACCAAGAACGAATGCAACAAGAAGTTCCTCCTCAAGTGCGACAAGAGCAACAAGCTCACCAAGAACCACAAGCTCGGCAAGAACAATATGACAATGAACATCAACCCCGCCAAGAGCAACATGAGGTTGACAATCGTCTACATCAAGAACACCCTCACAATAGGCAAGCAAACAATGAAGAGCATCACTATGACAAGCTTAAGTTCACCATGCCAAAGTTTTCCGGAAGCATTGATCCCGAAGACTACCTATCATGGGCATTGAAAGTTGACAAGATCTTTCGCCTACATAACTTTGATGAAGAAAAGAAGATTGCAATGGCGTCACTTGAGTTCCAAGATTATGTTCACATTTGGTGGGAGCAAATCATCGAGAGAAGAGAAGCAAGAGGCGAACCACCTATCACTACTTGGGCTCAAATGAAGGAAGTCATAAGAGCACACTTCGTGCCAACACACTACAATCGTGACTTGTTCAAGAAGCTACAACTCCTCAAGCAAGGAACCAAGTCCGTTGAGGAGTACTACAAGGAGATGGAGATTGCCATGATAAGAGCCAACATCACAGAAGATGAAGATCAAACAATGGCGAGATTCTTGAATGGACTCAACTATCCTATCAAGAAGATTGCGGATTTTCAACCATACATGAATCTCCTCGAGCTCGTACACCAAGCAACCAAAGCGGAGCGACAAGTTCAAGAGGACTACAAGTACTCCAAGTTCACCTCCAAGAACTACGACTCCTATAACCAAGTCTCAACGACTTCGGCTCTTCCTACTTCTACCAAGCCATCTACAAGCTTCGGTGACAAGCCAACTTACAAGAATGCGACTACATTTAGTCGTCCACCTTCTACGAACAACTTAAAGCCAAGAGCTTCATCATCTACAACTCCGACCGAGGACAACTCCAAGACGAGTTCCATCAAGTGTTTCAAATGCCAAGGGCGAGGCCACAAGTCATTTGAGTGCAAGACCGTTCGCACCATGATCATCAATGATGATGAATCCTATGACTCAATGAGCGACGATGAGATGGAAGCCCTTGAACATGTAGCTATGCATCGCCAAGTGAACGAAGATGAATACCATCAAGTGTTTTGCGACAATGACTCGAGTCCAAATCTCGTTGTCTCCAAGGTCTTGACACTCCAACATCAACAAGATGACGATCAACGATGTCACATCCTCCATACCAAGGCCGGCATCAACGGACGCTTTGTTAAGGTTATCTTCGATGGAGGAAGTTGTCATAACTTGGCAAGTAAAGAGCTATGCGACAAGCTACAATTGGACAAGACGAAGCACCCTCATCCCTACAAGGTCCAATGGCTTAACGACGCCGGAACTCTTCGAGTCGAGCACACCGTGCAAGTATCCTTCAAGATAGGTGCCTACGAGGACACACTTGAGTGTGATGTGGTCCCTATGTCCGTGTGCCACCTTCTTATTGGACGACCATGGCAATATGATCGTGGATTCACACACAATGGACAGACCAACCATTATAGCTTCAAGATGAAGGGTAAAGAGTTCGTGCTACGCCCAATGTCACCAAGTCAAGTAGCCGCCGACAAACACATACCTACCAACCATCGTGGAGAGAGTGGTGAGAGAGTGAACCATCAAAAGGAGAGTGAGAGCCACAAGCCAAATATGAGCGACTCCATGATGAGTGACAAGAAACAACTAGTGCTATTCGCCACCAAAACTGAGATGAGAGAAGTGTGTGCGAACCCCTCGAGTGTGTTTCACCTTCTGCTTTTATGCAAAGGGGAAGCAAAACCTACTAACACTTCACCACCTCTACCTTTAGTGTTGTGTCATTTGTTGCAGGAATTCTCGGACGTCTTTCCCATTGAGCTACCACCGGGTCTACCTCCACTTTGCGGCATTGAACACCGTACCTCATATCCGGCGCACCACTTCCGAACAAGGCTCCTTACCGCGTCAACCCCAAGGAAACCAAGGAGATACAACGACAAGTACAACAACTCATCGACAAAGTTCATGTACGTGAAAGCTTAAGCCCTTGTGACGTTTCGGTTATTCTCGTGCCTAAGAAAGATGGAATTTTTCGCATGTGTTCCGATTGTCGCCCGATAAATGCTATCACCGTTAGATACCGTCACCCTATTCCACGCTTAGACGACATGCTTGATGAATTATGTGGTGCTACAATCTTTCCAAAAATTGATCTTAAGAGTGGCTATTACCAAATTCGAATTCAAGAGGGTGATGAGTGGAAAACAACTTTCAAAACCAAGTTTGGGTTATATGAGTGGTTAGTCATGCCGATGGGCTTATCGGAAGCACCCGGCTCATTTATGAGTCTCATGCATTTTGTTCTCCGACCTTACATAGGCGTATTTGTAGTGGTTTACTTTGATGACATCCTCGTCTTTAGCAAATCGCTCGAGGACCATGTGACACACATCCATATAGTTTTGCAAACCCATCGGAGAGAGCGCTTATATGCTAACATGGATAAATGCACCTTTGGCGTTGACAAGGTCGTTTTCCTAGGATTTGTCGTTTCTTCACAAGGTGTTCACGTTGATGAAACTAAAATTGAAGCAATTAAAACTTGGCCTCAAGCAACGAATCTTCAACAAGTGTGCAGTTTTCTTGGTTTAGCCGGTTTCCATCGACGTTTTGTGAAGGATTTTAGCACAATTGCTATGCCTCTACACGCCTTGAGCAAGAAGAACGCACCCTTCATTTGGGATCCTTCGCACGACATCGCGTTCAATGAGTTAAAAACTTTGCTTACTCACGCACCTCTCCTTGGCCTACCAAACTTGGACAAGCCGTTTGAGATCCATTGTGACGCTAGTGGTACCGGCATAGGAGGCGTGCTAATGCAAGAAAAGCGCCCGATTGCGTACTTTAGCGAGAAGCTATCTGGAGCGCAACTTAACTACCCCATCTATGATAAAGAGCTTTATGCCTTGGTGAGAGTTTTACGTGTTTGGGAACATTATCTTAGACCTCATGAATTCATTCTTCATACGGACCATGAGACGCTCAAGTATCTCAAGGGTCAAACTAAGTTGAACAAGCGTCATGCTAAGTGGAGTGAGTTCATAGAATCTTTTCCCTATGTCATTAAATACATCAAAGGCAAAGAGAATGTTGTGGCGGATGCGCTTTCCCGCAAATGCATGCTTGTTACCCAACTTGAGTTGAATGTAATTGGTTTTGAGCACATAAAAGACTTGTATGAGCACGATCCTTTCTTTGCAAATCCTTATACTAAGTGTTTGACTCACACTTCTTGGGAAAGATACTACATAAAGGATGGATATCTTATGAGAGCTAACAAACTTTGCTTTCCCGAGTCTTCGCTTCGTTTGCTCCTTTTGCAGGAATCTCATGGAGGAGGACTCATGGGACACTTTGGACGCGACAAGACATTTGCTACGCTCTCCAAGAACTACTATTGGCCCAAGATGCTCCGTGACGTCTCACGACTCACCAACCGATGCTCTACATGTCGCAAAGCTAAGTCAAAAGCTCAATCTCATGGTCTTTACATTCCACTTCCTATTCCATACCATCCATGGGAAGACATAAGCATGGACTTTGTACTTGGATTGCCTAGGACTCAAAATGGGAAGGATTCCGTGTTTGTTGTCGTGGATCGATTTTCTAAAATGGCTCATTTCATTCCTTGTAACATGATCGACGATGCTTCACATGTGGCAAATCTCTTTTGTAGGGAAATCATTCGTCTACATGGAGTGCCCAAGACTATTGTGTCGGATCGGGACGTCAAGTTCTTGAGCTACTTTTGGAAGACTCTATGCGCCAAACTCGGCATCAAGCTCCTCTTCTCCTCCGGATATCATCCACAAACCGACGGCCAAATGGAGGTGACGAACCGCACACTTTCGACGCTTCTTCGCGTGTTGATCAAGAAGAACATCAAGGAATGGGAGCAATGCTTGCCTATCGCCGAGTACGCCTACAACCGCGCAAGACATTCGACTACCGGCAAGGCCCCCTTCGAGGTCGTCTACGGCTTCAACCCGTTGTCCCCATTGGACATCCTACCTCTACCTCTACAAGAGCGCATCAACATGGACACAAGTGCACGAGCAAGCTATCTCAAGAAGGTGCATGACGAAACAAGGGCAACGATCGAGCGACAAGTACATCGCCTCACCACCAAGCTCAACGTCAACAAGGCACCAATGGTGTTCCAACCGGGAGATCTCGTATGGCTTCATCTTCGCAAGGACCGCTTCCCTAACGAGCGAAAGTCCAAACTACTACCTCGCGCCGACGGACCCTTCATGGTGCTAGCACGCTACAACAACAATGCCTACAAGATCGACATTCCACGCGACAAGTACAACATGAGCAATACCTTCAACATCAAGGATCTCTCTCCTTTCCATGGTGATGAAGATTTCGATCCGAGGTCGGATCTTTCCCAAGGGAGGGGAGATGGTGCGGAGCATCCCAAGGTAATCCCCATGGACCTAGCATCGCCTCACCAAGTGCCCCAAGGACCAATGACACGTGCTCGTGCTAGAGCTCTCGAGACCGAGGTGACATCTCTCCTAGTCCAACTTCCATATGAATCATGTGAGAGATGGCTACTACCTCAGACGGATATGTTTTGTGTACTCAGGTATCAAGAAGACTCCATTGGAGAGGTGCATGAAGATGGACAAGTCCCCACGTTCACGGATGAAGCATTGCATCGAGGGAAGCTGAAGAAAGTTCCAGGCCCCGAACATCCCGCCCCTGGACCAACAACTACAGAAGAGCCCCCGCAGCCGAAGCTACAGGGCCCGGACATCCGGCCCGGCAGGCCCCGGACATCCGGCCTCGGGCCCGAAAATCCGGCGCCACATCACAGAAGCACCCTGTGGCTAGACCCCGCTAGCCCGGACATCAGGCGAAATGCCCGGACATCCGGCGCCTCTCCAACGCCCGGACATCCGGCTCGACCGTCGGACATCCGACCCTGCCTGCGCCCACTTGGGTTTCGACCCGTGTATCCCTTCTCCGTTCCCTAGACTATAAGTACTCCCTCCCCTCTTTTCTAGGGTTAGCTTTGTGATAGCTCATTTCATACCTAGAGATTTGCTCATCTAGTGGTTCATCTCCTCGAGAGTGACTGTGGCCCCTCTTCGGAGAAGATCCACATGGATTCAAGACCTCCACTATGGAGAAGATCCTACGGGATACCCTCAAGACCTCCTTCCGGAGAAGACTACCTTTGTATCGTCCTTTGTTGACCATGGATCGTGTATCTCGTTATGTATCGTAGATCTAGCACTTGTGTGACCATCTTCGTGTTGATTTGGGTGTTCCTCTTGTGTTTTTCCCCGTGTTCCCCTTTGTGTTCTTCGTGGGAACCACTCCATTTCGTGAAAAATCGGCCTAGATCGGGTTGACCCCGCATCACGATTCCTCGCGAGCTTCCGGACGACCAGTGATGGTTGGACGTCCGACGCCTGTGTGTCGCCCGTGTGTTGGGCCGAAGCCCATTTACCCTTTCGTGTCTCTAGACTATAATATGGACCTCCACCCCCTCTTTCTAGGGTTAGCATTGTGATAGCTCATCTTTAGACCTACATAGAGCTTTGCTCATCTAGTGGTTCTACTCCTTCGATAGATCGCGACCCCTCTATGGAGAAGATCCACATCAGATTCAAGACCTCCTCATGGAGAAAACCCTCGCGGGCTCAAGACCTCCTCATGGAGAAGACTACCTTTTGTATCGTCCGTTATTGTGTTTGGATCATCGTGATACTCGTGCTGTACATCGATCTAGCATATGTGTGATTGTTCTCGTCGTTCTTGAGTGTTTCCCTTTGTTTTTTCTCCCCGTGTTCATCGTGTTCTTCTTGGGATCCCCTCGATTTCGTGAAAGATCGCCCCCTAGGGTTCCACCCTACACCATCTTGGTATCATGAGCCTTGGTTGATCACGAATTTTGGAGCCCCTACCCTTGTTTTCTAGCCTTGTTTTGTTGATTTTGTCCCAATTTCGAAAATTCCTCACAAAAATAGTCCAATTTTTTCCTGTGATTTGTTGATTTGACGAAGTTTTGTTGGATTTGATCCATGGATTTGCTTTGCCACGAGTGGATCTAGCTTTCCCCATCTTTTTCACAAATTTCATCCACAAATTCGGCCAATTTTGACCAATTTAGGCACCGTTTCCACGAACCCTAGCCGTTTTGCCCGTGCCCGAAATCACCCAGACACGAAACGTCCGACCGACACCAGACGCCTGACAGCGACTGGTCGTCCGACCACCACCGAACGTCCGACCAACCCCGACGAAACTGAATTTCTTCAGTTATCGATCCAGCTTCCGCACACGCATACCGATACCCTCACCTATAAGACAATTCCTACATTTGCAATACCGCAAACCACAAACACTTTCCGCAACCACCATCGCTTACCCGCCATCACAACAACTTTGAGTCGTTTTGTCTTGGATCATTTGAGTTGTGGGTTATCCATTTCCTTGTGTGCTTAGGCTAACTTGGAACGGACCGACATCGACAAGACCACCTCTCAACCTCGACAAGGACGGTAATATCGACAACACCTTGTATATCCCACCTTGCATTTGCATTAATAACCCCTCATCGACCATTTTGCGTAGCTTTCCTATCGAGACTAGCCATTCGAGTATTGCCGGGCAACGACACTTGTGCACATTAGTGATCATCGAGCTACACCTTCCATTGCATATAATCATATCATACTAGAGGTCATCTTGGTATCATTGATACGAGCTTCAATTGCATCTCATACAACATTGTGGTATCATTTATCATCTTGATATCTTATCATCATCTCTTGTGTCGCAAGGTTGTCATAGCATATACATAATTGCTATCTTGGTTCGAAAAGCATCGCATAAGTGTCCTAGCAAAAGAGCTCAAAGACGAAGAGCCAAACAAGCTTTTAAGCAAAAGAGAAAGATATGCAAAGAGCTTTTAAGCAAGAACCATAGCAACATTAAGATTTTCATACTTGATCATCTTGGATCATATCATCGAAACAACAAGCATATAACATACTTGGGATAGAAGTCGTTGCATTTTTGCCTAGTATGTCATGCACAAGTCTCGTATCCGCCTATTGTGCAATCGTGCTAGCGTCTCTCTAGTGGTGTGCAACAAGAGCATTTTCCATTGACCCCACATTTTGCGCTCAACCTTGGTTTGCACATCCCCATTTATCTATTTGCGCGTGTGTTTCCGTGCACGTATATAGCTATTGGTCTCCTTGTTGCATTGTCAAATTGCGAATCTTTTTCAACATCATTGAGTCGTATTAACGATTGCATACTTTGGT
The DNA here is from genome assembly GCA_902687465.1 of Secale cereale. Taxonomy (NCBI): domain Eukaryota; kingdom Viridiplantae; phylum Streptophyta; class Magnoliopsida; order Poales; family Poaceae; genus Secale; species Secale cereale. The sequence continues at coordinate 281,306,381 of LR738714.1, read as the reverse complement.
CCACCATCCTAACCAAGCTCCACCATAAGCTTTTGTCGTGTAGGTGTGAGAGATCGACGAGATATGGTACCAATTGTGCTATTTCTTTGCAACATCATTGCGTGATCTTTGATCCATTCTCAATATCAGTCAAGGTACATTTGGTATTGTCTTTTCCTTCTTCCACTCACATTCTTGCTTGCAATGGTACATCTACGAACCCGCTATTTGATGATCCTCAAGAGTCGAACAACTACGTCACCAAACTACATCTATTTGGTGTTCAACGAGCTCTACATCAAGAGAATGAAGCTATGCAAGAGCGTATTGAGCAAATCGCCACCGACTTGAGACATTCTGAAGCGCGAACAAGAGAGCAATTCAACATCATCAACGCCAACATGTCTACTCAATTCGATGAGCTATGGACTTTGATGATCAGTCGACGATCTTCATCTACGTCATCCCAAAGACGGAGCCGCTCAAGTCGTCATTCCGACTACACTTCCGGCTCAAGTACACCTACATCGAACACTCTTCGCCAAGCCGCACGTCAAGCCTGACATGACAGCCGGAACCACTTCACGGCAAGAGTTCACAAGAGCATCTCAAAGAGCAAGAAAGTCGACAACATTAATACCAAGCTACACTTGAGCAAGCACAAGAACGACAACGACTACATCAACAAGAAGAAGAGCAAGCACGCCAACGCCAAGAAGAGCAAGACGCCGATGCACAATGTCAAGTACCACAACGGCGCGAAGAGCAAGATCTTGAAGCGCAACGTGCACTACGTGACTCACATTGCAATGTTGCAACACGCAATCGACACAATCACCAAGAGGAAGAAGCACTTCAAGATGAAGTTCAAGAAAGGCGCTTTCAAGCAAGAATGCAACGCCAAGCTCCTCCTCAAGCGAGACAAGAGCAACAAGCTCGACAAGATCCGCAAGTTCGGCAAGAGCAACATGATGATGAGCATCAACCATGCCAAGAGCACCATGAGGTTGACAATTGTCAACGTCAAGAATGCCCACCCAATAGGCAAGCAAACAATGAAGAAAATCGCTATGGCAAGCTCAAGTTCACAATGCCAAAGTTCTTCGGAAGCATTGATCCCGAAGACTATCTCTCATGGGCATTGAAAGTTGACAAGATCTTTCGACTCCACAACTTTGATGAAGAAAAGAAGATCGCAATGGCATCCCTTGAATTCCAAGACTATGTTCTTATTTGGTGGGAGCAAGTCATCGAGAGAAGAGAAGCAAAAGGCGATCTGCCCATCACTACTTGGAGTCAAATGAAGGATATCATGAGAGCGCGTTTTGTGCCAACACACTACAACCGCGACTTGTTCCAAAAGTTGCAACTACTCAAGTAAGGAACCAGTCCGTTGAAGAGTGCTATAAGGAAATGGAGATTGCCAGGATAAGAGCCAACATCACGAAGGATGAAGAGCAACCTATGGCGAGATTCTTGAATGGACTCAACTATGGCTCCAAGCTGCATATATATTCATGTGTTAGCTACCCTCCACCTACGTTAGTCTTCTTGCATTAATCATGGATGATATTCCTCATCATTGGCTTAATTAAGAGTTGCTCTTATTCCAAGGTACAGTTTTGTGGTACCCCACAACTTTTACTTCGTATAGGATGCATCTAGGCTCTAATCCATGGAACTGCTAAAAATAGAAAGAAAAATCATAAAACATGTTACGTGAAAACATGATTTCTTTAGTTTCTATCAAAAGGTAAGTCGAGGAGGTGCAGAGTGTGGGCTATATATGTTGTGAAATATGGAACCATGTTCCTAATGGAAAATTAGACTGTTTGGATAATATTTCATATTGTTCATAGCATGATGAGAAATACAATAAACTTAAGTCATTGTTATATTATTTTTTATTTCTTCAACAACTCAAACTGAATTTGTGCCCTGTAAATATTTTTTATTTAGGGAGCCATGATACAATAATCTTTCTACCTTAATTAAAACTGATGAATTGGTTTTGATATTGACTCTTTGGTTCCAGTTGTTAGAGAAGCGTATAAGGCATCATGATGAGGACATCACTAACAAGGTTACACCCACAGCTCCAACTGACACATATACATGACCAATTACTAGAGCTCGCGCACGCCAATTAAATTACCAGGTACTTTCGTTTCTTGGTAATGAATCTAATGTTCATGAGAATATGATGCTGCCTAAATTGGATACATTTGTCTTGCTTACAAATGAAGGGCCTAGCTTGGACAAGAAGGATGAACATTGGAGCAAGATCAAGCATGGAGATGATGGCATGCGCAAGGGGAACAAGAACAGAGTTACAAGTGATGATTTCAGGACTTTGAAGCCACCATAATGAGTGCGTGAAGCCTTGGACGAAATATACAAGATGCCACTTCATAAATTTCGTCCAGAGGCTATTATAGGTGTTGCGTCACCTCATTATTGGGCCAGGCCCATGTAATTTCGAAATACTTGAGTATAGGCTGTTTTTAGAGTCCGTATGTGTGAGGAAACAAGAGTTAGGGTTGGTTTCGGACCCCTCCACCAAGGGCCACGAAATTCCCCCCTCTTCCCCCCATATATACAGCCCTTAGGGCGTCGTTTAGACTTTGGGTTTTGTTTAGATTAAAGTTTGCCATAGCTGCAACTTCGCGTACTTCGTTTGTGTTCAACGACCAGACCAAGACGTCACAGAACCCCACTTGATCAATAAAGCTTTCCTCTTGAATTCGCAATATCCAGATTGCAATCTTAGTTTCTTGCTTGTTCTTCGTTTGCCTGCAGGAAACAGACCTTCGTGGTCAGGTTGATCGTGCTTCGGCGTGGTCAATAACCTCTCGGAGTTGGTTTAGCGATTGCTAAGGCGCGACGTCCTCACACGTTCGTAGTCGGATCGTGAAAGTCGAATTCCTCCAAAACGATAGCCACCATCTCATCGAAAGACGGGACACCTTTGCCTCTATCAAGTGGTATCAGATTTCCAGGTTGCTCGGTGAGATTTTACAGTTTTTCATAGTTTAGATCGAGTTTGTTCTTCATACCTATAGTCCACGAAAAAGCCAAAAAAAAATAGGGTTAGTTCATCCCATCTGAACCAATCTGAGCCTTTGCATAATCTTTTCTGTATTTGCTTTGTTGAATTTGCGGTTGCATCGTCGTGTCAAGTTGCTGGTCTTAGCATCTAGTTCTTTAGAGTTTCGAGTTCTGTTCACAGTTTGTCACGCCGCCGCCGCAGCATATTCATCGCCGCTGCCATACCACCACCGCTGCCATATCCCACCACCGCCACCAAATACTACCACCGCTACCATAACCTACCACCATATATCCACCACCAATCCGAGTTCTTTTCATATTAGGTTTGTTCTCGAGATCCATCTAGGTTTCGGATTTGTGTTTCCTTGCCTGCGTAGGTCTCGGAAAAAAAAAAGACTGGAGACCCCCGGGCAGTTTTTAGGCCAAAATTTCGGCAGGTGAAAATATTTTTTCCCTATCCTATTTTTGGGCTTTTCTGAGTCTTTTGCGACACGTGCCACCATACTGTTTTTTTACCGCACTTTTTCGTCGTCGCTGCCCCGATTCCGAAAAAAAATCCGTCAAAAATATTTCGTGCCTATCATCTTAGTTTGACTTGGGAAGTGTTTTGAGACACTCGCCATTATAGTGATTTTCGGCAAAAAAAAAGCAGCGCACAAAAAAAGAGCGCAAAAAAAAAGGCGAAAAAAAATTCAGAGTTGGCTTTCCCCTTGAATACGTGCAGCGCCGTGATTTTTTTAGTGTTCTAGGCTCGCGTCTCTAGTACGGTCTAGCCTAGGACGAGCACAGTACCGTCGTTGAGCGTTTATTCAACTTTGCATCTCTGAATTGATTATTGCTGACCCTTTTTCCTACCATCTTATAAGCCTTCCCAGCCCCACATACATCTACGTCGTGCGTTTTGACTCTCCCTGGTAATCGCTTTATCCAACCTTTGAGAGTTTTGACTACCACGGTTGCCGATCACCACCTGCTGCTGGGTAAGAACTGGTAAGAATTCGAGTTTTGCTTGACGGATTTGTGACGCCCGACCACCACCATTTTCTAGTAGTCTGTAGGATCATATTTTTGTGTGTTTCTATTGCTGCTAACCATGCCAGGATCACAAGCCGACGAGACTGACTGGGAGAACTTGACGAACAAGGAGCTTCATGATAAGTTTCAGCAAATGATGGGTGTACAGGTGCAAGATGTGCTAAACAGATTTGAAGAGGCCATGGAGAAGATAGATGGCATGGAGAAGACGTTTGAAACAAAGCTCGATAACAAGTTTGCTGAATTGCTTTCGTGTTTTCCACCACCACCGGCTGCTGGAGCTGTCGCACCTCTACAACAACAACAACAACAACAACAACAACAACATCGCCTTCCAAATCAAGTAGGACGAGCACAACGCGTTCCCCTTGAGCCTGGTCAAGCTTCTGGTGCCGCTGTTGATGTTTCTGTAGCTCTTGCTGCTACTGCAGGGTGGAGGACCATTACGAGGATGAGGTTGACCAAAATCAGAACTATGTGCAACCACCAGCACCACCACCACCAGGTCGTCGTCATGTATATCATCACAACGGTAGGGCTGCACCACCACCTGAGGTACATGACCATCTTCCTAAACTGAAATTGAATATTCCACCATTTGAGGGTAGATATGTTCCTGATATATATCTTACTTGGGAGTTAGAAACTGAACAACGTTTTACATGTTTAAACTATCCCGAGGAGAGACGTGTTCCTGCTGCTGTTTGTGCTTTCACTAGTTTTGCATGTGTTTGGTGGTCTGAACATTGTAGATTATATTCTATTCCAGCTACTTGGGCTGCTCTGAAAACTTCTATGCGTACTCGTTGGGTTCCACCATATTATCAACGTGAATTACTTAAAAAATTGCAGCGCTTAAGACAAGGAAAAAATTCTGTAGAAGAATATTATCAGCAATTATAAACTGGCCTGATTAGATGTGGTATAGTTGAGGAGAATGAAGCTATGCTTGCACGTTTTATGGGTGGATTAAATAGAGAGATTCAAACCATTCTAGAGTATAAGGATTATAATAATATCACTCGTTTATTCCATCTTGCTTGTAAAGCTGAACGTGAAGTGCAGGATCGACATGCATTGGCGCGGACTAACTTTTCTGCAGGTTGACCATCATCATGGACACCGCGTGCATCCTCTACTTCCACACATTCTACTGCACCGACACCTCCATCAGCTGTTACCTCCAGCCGTGATACAAGGAAGCAGGCACAACCACCATTATTTGCCAAGAGCACACCTATTGGGCCTGCACAGAGTTCCTCTTCTTCCATGGCATCAACAGGGCACACCAGTGATATTATTTGTCGTCGTTGTAAGGGAAGAGGACATTTTGTGAGAGAATGCAAATCTCAGTGTGTGATGATTGCTACTGAGGATGGTGGATATGAATCCGCTAGTGACTATGATGAGGAGACTTTGGCTCTTATTACACGTGAAGAACACGGTGGAGACGACTCTGATCATGAGACGCAATACATGGCTCGTGAAGATGCTGACAGGTATGAATGTTTAGTTGCTCAACGTGTTTTGAGTGTGCAGGTTACACAAGCTGAGCAAAATCAGAGGCATAATTTGTTCCATACAAAGGGAGTTGTGAAGGAACGTTCTGTTCGCATGATCATAGATGGAGGGAGTTGCAACAACTTGGCTAGCATGGAGATGGTGGAGAAGCTATCTCTCACCACAAGACCACATCCACATCCTTACTACATCCAATGGTTCAACAACAGCGGGAAGGTTAAGGTAACACGTACTGTTCGTGTGCATTTTAGTATCTCTACATATGCTGATTATGTTGATTGTGATGTGGTACCTATGCAAGCATGTTCCTTATTACTTGGTAGACCATGGCAATTTGATAAAAATTCTGTACACCATGGTAGAAACAATCAATATACTCTTGTTCATAAGGTTAAAATATTACTTTGCTTCCTATGACTCCTGATTCCATTTTGAAAGATGATATTAATAGAGCTAATAAAGCAAAACAGGAGAAAAATATGAGTGAAAATCAGATTGTGGCAAAAGAATTTGAGCAACAAATGAAGCCTAATAATAAACCACCTATTGTTGCTTCCGAAATTAAATTGAAAATTGCATGTTTATTTGCCACCAAATCTGATATTGATGATCTAGATTTAAGCAAATATGTTTGCTATGCTTTTGTGTGCAAAGAGGCATTATTTTCATTCGAGGACGTGCCTTCCTCTTTGCCTCCTTCTCTTGCTAACATTTTGCAGGAGTTCGCCGACGTCTTTCCACAAGACGTGCCATCGGGATTACCACCTATTCGAGGGATTGATCATTAGATTGACTTAATTCCCGGTGCATCGCTACCCAACCGCGCACCATACCGTACCAATCCAGAAGAGACGAAGGAGATTATGCGTCAAGTACAAGAGCTACTCGACAAAGGTTATATACGCGAATCCCTTAGTCCTTGTGCTGTTCCCATTATTCTAGTGCCGAAAAAGGATGGTACATCGCGTATGTGTGTTGATTGTAGAAGCATTAATAATATTACTATTCGTTATCGTCATCCTATTCCTAGGCTAGATGATATGCTTGATGAATTGAGTGGCTCTACAATATTCTCCAAAGTTGATTTGCGTAGTGGATACCATCAAATTCGTATGAAATTGGGAGATGAATGGAAAAAAACATTTAAAACTAAGTTTGGATTATATGAGTGGTTAGTCATGCCTTTTGGATTAACTAATGCACCTAGTACTTTCATGAGATTAATGAATGAAGTTTTACGTGCTTTCATTGGACGATTTGTGGTAGTTTACTTTGATGGTATATTGATTTTTAGCAGATCTTTGGAGGATCATTTGGAACATTTACGTGCTGTTTTTATTGCTCTACGTGATGCACGTTTGTTTGGTAACCTTGGAAAGTGCACCTTTTGCACCGACCACGTATCTTTTCTTGGCTATGTTGTTACTCCACAGGGAATTGAGGTTGATAAAGCCAAGATTGAAGCTATTGAGACTTGACCGCAGCCCAAAACGGTCACACACGTGAGGAGTTTCCTTGGCCTCGCTGGATTCTATCGGCGTTTTGTGAGAGATTTCAGCACCATTGCTACACCTCTCAATGAGCTTACAAAGAAGGATGTGCCTTTTGTTTGGGGTACTGCACAGGAAGAAGCATTCACGGTATTGAAAGATAAGTTGACACATGCTCCTTTACTCCAACTTCCTGATTTTAATAAGACTTTTGAGCTTGAATGTGATGCTAGTGGAATTGGGTTAGGAGGTGTTATTACAAGATGGTAAACCTGTTGCATACTTTTCTGAAAAATTGAGTGGGCCTAGTCTGAATTATTCTTTTTATGATAAGGAATTATATGCTCTTGTTCGGACTTTGGAGACATGGCAACATTATTTATGGCCCAAAGAATTTGTTATACATTCTGATCATGAATCTTTGAAGCACATTAAAAGTCAAGCAAAACTGAACCGTAGACATGCTAAATGGGTTGAATTCATAGAGACCTTCCCTTATGTTATTAAACACAAGAAGGGAAAAGAAAATGTTATTGCTGATGCATTATCTCGTCATTATACTATGCTTTCACAACTTGACTTTAAAATATTTGGTTTGGAGACCATCAAAGATCAATATGTGCATGATGCTGAATTTAAAGATGTATTGCATAATTGTAAAGAAGGGAGAACATGGAACAAGTTCGTCGTTAATGATGGATTTATGTTTCGTGCTAACAAGCTATGCATTCCAGCTAGCTCTGTTCGTCTTTTGTTGTTGCAGGAGGCGCATGGAGGAGGATTAATGGGACACTTTGGCGTGAAGAAGACGGAGGATGTACTTGCTACACATTTCTTTCGGCCAAAGATGCGACGGGATGTTGAGCGTTTTGTTGGTCGCTGCACTACATGTCAAAAAGCTAAGTCACGACTCCATCCTCATGGTTTATATATGCCTTTGCCTGTCCCTAGTGTTCCTTGGGAAGATATATCTATGGACTTTGTTTTGGGTTTACCTCAAACAAAGAAGGGGAGGGATAGCATATTTGTTGTCGTGGATAGGTTCTCGAAGATGGCACAGTTTATACCATGTCATAAAAGCGGTGATGCTACTAATGTTGCTGATTTGTTCTTTCGTGAAATTATTCGCTTGCATGCTGTGCCAAATACTATTGTTTCAGATCATGATACTAAATTCCTTAGCCACTTTTGGAGATGTTTATGGGCTAAGTTGGGGACTAAACTGCTTTTTAGTACTACTTGTCACCCCCAAACTGATGAACAAACTGAAGTAGTCAACAGAACTTTGTCTACTATGCTTAGGGCTGTTTTGAAGAATAATAAGAAAATGTTGGAAGAATGCTTGCCTCATATTAAATTTGCTTATAATCGTTCGTTGCATTCTACTACTAAGATGTGCCCTTTTGAAATTGTCTATGGTTTCCTACCTCGTGCACCTATTGATTTGTTGCCTCTTCCATCTTCGGAGAAGGTTAATTTTGATGCTAAACAACGTGCTGAATTGATCTTAAAAATGCATGAGTTAACTAAGGAAAATATTGAGCGCATGAATGCTAAATATAAACTTGTTGGAGATAAGGGTAGAAAACGTGTTGTCTTTGCACCTGGAGATCTTGTTTGGTTACATTTGCGTAAGGATAGGTTTCCTAATTTCCGCAAGTCAAAGCTAATGCCACGTGCTGATGGTCCTTTCAAGGTGTTAGAGAAAATAAATGATAATGCATATAAACTTGACTTGCCTGCAGATTTTGGGATTAGTCCCACATTTAACATTGCAGATTTGAAGCCTTACTTGGGTGAGGAAGATGAGCTTCCATCGAGGACGACTTCAATTCAAGAAGGGGAGGATGATGAGGACATCACTAACAAGGTTACACCCACAACTCCAACTGACACATATACAGGACCAGTTACTAGAGCTCGCGCACGCCAATTAAATTACCAGGTACTTTCGTTTCTTGGTAATGAATCTAATGTTCATGAGAATATGATGCTGCCTAAATTGGATACATTTGTCTTGCTTATAAATGAAGGGCCTAGCTTGGACAAGAAGGATAAACATTCTAGCATGATCAAGCATGGAGATGATGGCATGCGCAAGGGGAACAAGAACGGAGTTACAAGTGATGATTTCAGGACTTTGAAGCCACCATAATGAGTGCGTGAAGCCTTGGACGAAATATACAAGATGCCACTTCATAAATTTCGTCCAGAGACTATTATAGGTGCTGCCTCATCTCATTATTGGGCCAGGCCCATGTAATTTCGAAATACTTGAGTATAGGCTGTTTTTAGAGTCCGTATGTGTGGGGAAACAAGAGTTAGAGTTGGTTTCGGACCGCTCCACCAAGGGCCACGAAATTCCCCCCTCTTTCCCCCATATATACAACCCTTAGGGCGTCGTTTAGACTTTGGGTTTTGTTTAGATTAAAGTTCGCCATAGCTGCAACTTCGCGTACTTCGTTTGTGTTCAACGACCAGACCAAGACGTCACAGAACCCCACTTGATCAATAAAGCTTTCCTCTTGAATTCGCAATATCCAGATTGCAATCTCAGTTTCTTGCTTGTTCTTTGTTTGCCTGCAGGAAACAGACCTTCGTGGTCAGGTTGATCGTGCTCCGGCGTGGTCAATAACCTCTCGGAGTTAGTTTAGCGATTGCTAAGGCGCGACGTCCTCGCACGTTCGTAGTCGGATCGTCAAAGTCGACTTCCTCCAAAACGATAGCCACCATCTCATCGAAAGACGGGACACCTTTGCCTCTATCACATCATTATAGAAAACCTTTTCATTTGCTAATTTTATTGAGTTAGTCTGAATCAAAATGGGACTAGAAAAGGCAGCAGCCTTGAGAAGCCAAGGTAAAAATTAACATCTCTTGTGCCTAATCCAATTATCTCTTTTTGTTTCAAAATTTGACACATCCTTTGTTCCTAAATATATCGAACTGTCAAAACATCTTATATTTAAAGGTAGTATTTCTTTAATATTTGAAAACATATAAATATGTGGATATGATTTCAGATATAAATTATCGTAAACATGCTTTTCTGATTTGATAGTATATGAAGTTCATATTGCACTGCATGATTTGGAATGAATTCATTCTTACTTTTAGATTCAATCTACGAATATGAAATTTCGAAACAATATTGTTCAAAAGTAATAGAAAGACTAGTCCGTGCAGATGCATGTGTTGATGACTAGTTTTTCTAGATTGTAATCATTACAAATCCTGCAAACCAAATAGGCATGTAGTAATGTTCAAAAATGCATGTAGGCACTAACATGTTTTCTTCTTTTGCGGATAAGATTAGGTCCGGTGGTGGATAATGTGTCACAATATAACAATCACATCGAATGCCTAGATCTGAATCTCTCAGAAATTACTTTAAACTCCTACCTAGGGACCTTACCGGAGTTTATATTAGCCAGGTTCTTTGTTGTCAGAGCAAGGGTGCTGAAGGTAATAAGGTTTGCCCTGCATTTATTTTGCAAAAATGAATGGTTTGTTGATTAGCGCCGGCGGCTGCGGCGGAATGGAATAGGCTCCGGAAAAGCTGAATTTCATTTTGGAACTTCAGATGACAGAGTAATCGCAAGTCATTGTTTCAACCCCATACATGACTTCTCAGTGGCTGACCCCTTTGCAAAAATTATGAGGTTTCAAAACCAGCCTTACAAGTGGTAATTGTCGGTGTCCTAGCAATGGGGGTACCCAGACTTGCCTGCCTGTAGCCCACGACGTGGCTTCTCATGAACATTAGAATCATTACCAAGAAACGAAAGTACCTGGTAATTTAATTGGCGTGCGCGAGCTCTAGTAATTGGTCCTGTATATGTATCAGTTGGGGCTGTGGGTGTAACCTTGTTAGTGATGTCCTCATCAAAATAGCTCCGGCTCTGTGAGGGATGGAGAGGTAGCTTCGATGTGTGGAAGAGACGGCGTGAGCAAGCAAGGTCAATCGAGACATAGTTAGAGAGACAAAGTGAGTGTGCCCCGACATTTGTTGAAAAGATATATATATGTTGTGGATAGATATTGTCCGATTGACCTTTTGGGAAGAAGGGTGAGCGCTGTAAGAGAGAGCTTGCAGATGATCCAGTCACAAATAGGTACATATATCATTTGTGCATGGGAGGAAACAAGCTCAATCGATACATAGATAACGAGAGATATTGAGTGAGTGTGGGTCCTCATGCGATCGAAAGAGTGAGACAGGTTGGAGAGAGTGACCTAGATAGACAATGTGTGTGAGAGCGTGTACACTATGAATATGTCGAATTAGGCCCAAACATGGAGATATATCATTTGTGTGTGAGAAGGAGCGATGTTAATTGAGACATGCATAGAGAGAGAGAGAGAGAGAGAGAGAGAGAGAGAGAGAGAGAGAGAGAGAGAGAGAGAGCGTGGGCCGCCATGAGGTCGAAAGAGTGGAACGACTTGGAGAGACTGATCTAGATAGACAAACTGCATGAGAGGGTATAGAGTGTGTCGATCGAGGCCCGCACAAGGATATATATCGTTTGTGTGTGAAAGAAAGCGAGGTTAATCGAGAGTTAGATAAAGAAGCGAGTGTGGGCCACCGTGCATAGCGGAGCTATGTTGGGGCAAACCTGTGCTCTGGCCCGCCCTGCCTAGCTGAAACACTGCCTAAATAGCATGCCAAGTGGTGTGACCCATCTCTTTTCTATGCTTTCTTCTTCAGGCTGGCCCGCCCAAGGAATCCACTATAGCTCCGTCAGTGCCATCGTTCAGAAGAAAGAGTGAGACGGTCTCTTGAGAGTGACCTAGATAGACAATGTGCGTGCGTGTGCACGAGAGGGAGGAGGGGGTCTAGATAGGCAATGCATGTATCTACCGAGAGAGGATGGGAGGGAGGGAGAGAGAGAGAGCTCGGCATGGAGTGCAATGTCGGGTGTGTCAGAGTTAGAGATCTAAACATGCAGAGATAGAATGAACATGCGGAAACCAAAACTTTGTAAGGTGGTTAGGAGAGGAAGATTGATCAATGGAGGAAGTACGTAACGTGTGTGCCAAGGGTGGGGGGACCTAAAAACAACATTCGAATGTAGATAGTGCTAGACTTAATATTGACATTTCAATTTTGTGTACATTGTAAGATTTGAATTGAGGATCATGCATATGGCTTCCGTAACTATTTCGAATTTGTGCCATACTAGGTTTGGAAAGGTTGATATTGACTCGATTGTTGTGGTATTTTGTATGTGTGTGGTCATATGCTTGAATCCATCCAAAGTTTTCTAACTACCATGATGTTCATATTAAACATATATGAATTTGTATTAAATAAGTAGCATTGATACCATGAAATGCGAAATCCACGTTAAAATTGGAGATCGCTATCTGACAAACACACCCTACTTCAAAGAACTCCTCATTAATTAATTCGTAGTACTCGTTTCGAAGGACTAATTATTTGCAGGGAGTACAAGATTCGTTTGCCAATGAAAGAAGATCCGTTTGAATTCTTAAATATAGGCGCACCAAGGAGACCTGGGCCGTGTTGTGGTTGTCGCGTGTGTCGTACAGACACTAGCAAGTAGCGCCCACCCCACCCCCCCAAAATAACGACGACAAAAAAGGTTCGCGCTTCCACATTTCAGATTGAAATATGTGGCGGCCCCAATTCCAGCACTGCAAAATCTCTCTTCTCCCCGTCCACTTCCACGCCCAGAGCTCTCAGATCCCTAATTGGCCGCCAACCCAAGAAAATTCGAATTGCCCTTTGTCTCTTCTCTTTCCCCACCTCTATGCCGCACGACGACGACGAAGATGACGACCGAGACTCACCACTACACCAGAGCTACCTCATCTACGCCCTTGTCCACCGCACCGGGTGATCCACCCACAATGTTGGCCGCCATAGCCAAGGTGCCTCACAGACACCGACTTCCACAACATTAGGTGCGCTTCACCGACGCCGTCTCCCACCTCACCGAGGCTACTTCACCGAGAACATCGTCGCACCTCCATCCCCCCGGCGCCGTTGGTGCTTCACCAACGGCCTCGTCTACCGCATCGTAGTGCTCCGCTGTCGCTCGACATCTGCATCTGTACGCGGCCAGCCAACGCTAGCACATCACCCTTAATGGCTCTGAAGTGACCCGCACTCTAGCTAGGCGAGCATACCCAAACACCGACCCGAACTAGGTATCCACATATCACTCCCTTGTGCACTGTTCCAACAATGTTTGGATATCCTTTTACTGCATTCTTAGCTTACATGCATATGCAACTCTGACTTCATCTCTTATTTCTCCTAGAGATATCATCTGAAGCAAGCAAAACCATTTTTAGCGAAGCATGATGGCTCTACCGGATCTAGTACACATCCTACATGCCGGTATAACCTTGTAAGTACCTGTCCTCCGGTACACAAGCAAGGTCGATTCCTCTCATTTGATCAACCATTCTCCATGTCAAAAATGCATAGGAGGATGCAAGGAGCACAAGGCCTGCACATCCAAGCAAGTGGTAACATGGACTTGTACATGGAACATCCAAAGGGCAAGAAGAGTTGTAGTGAGCCTGTACAATGAGCTAGCATAAGTCCCTGCATTTCGCTTAATTTGTACTGGCCTGCGTGTATGATTTGTGTGAAATGGCGGATCCATGAATTCAAGTTACCAGGGGCGAAAATTTAACTTAAAAATACGAAGGCACTTGCACTCCGGAAATCAACATAACTTGAGAAATGTGAAGCTACATGCACTTTGAAAACCAGCTAATGATCCAAAGTGTTTCCAGATTATAAAACACTAAATGATGTAAGAAACAAAAAAGACAAAATGCAACATGGTGTACAAGGACAACTAACATGGACTGTACCTGCTTGAATTATTCGTTTTTTGGCCGAAAATATCCAAGTGTAATTGCACCTATAACCAGTGCGCAAACTGCATATCAATCTATATATCCTGCACAAGTATGCCAATAGTTTCAAACAACATACTAGAAAAGTATTTATGCTAGGTTGTGATGATACGGGGACTTTCTGGTAGATGGCCTCGACATTTCCTCAAGCCATGAAAATGTACCTTAATTTGCTTGTCATCAATTCCTACAACTCTCTCTCTCTCTCTCTCTCTCTCTCTCTCTCTCTCTCCCTCTCTCCCTCTCTCAACATAGCAGATCATCATTAGACACTAAATCCTTAAATGGGAGCTTGCAAAATGCTTGCTTTAGATCCCTCATTGGACACTATATGTTCATCACCAGGAGCATGTATTTTTTTGCATCAAATCCTTCCTTAGCAGTTTGTTCATTAGACACTTCAGTCTCAAGAACAACACGAGCTTGTATGTTTGCACCGGAAACCCTTTACATAGACTATGATCTTTAACAAGGAATACAATCTGCTTACTTGCTTTGTGTCGCACTACCAGCACTCCACCCTTGAAGCTAAACATTATGCCACTCATAATTCCTTAGTTTATTTGTTCAAATAGGAATTTGATATGATTCTAATGTTCCTACTTCAGTTTTAAAATGTGTGTCCGCCAGTTATAGAGACATAAAGAGGTTTGTATTTCTGTGTGTGGTCTGGTCAGCATGGTTCGGGGATGAACTTTTTGTACGCATGGGTTTGTAGGGAGACACTATTCGAGTTGAATCCGCAATGCATTCCATAATAATCTGACTACTTTTTATGTTTTCATGAATCTCAAATACTGAACATCATCATAATGATTATGAGCTTGCGCGCATGAAAAGAATAAAGCAGAATAATGCCATGGCTGTCACACTTGGCATTAAGGGACTGAAATCAAGTCTGGATGCAATGCAATGCAAACGCTCTCCACCAACAGATTCTTGCTCAGAATATCATCCTAACAATGATTCTGAGCTAGAGGGAGACCTAAGTCAATGTAGCTCCCTAGTGGAGGAGTCAGAGGCAGATGCCCTATCTTATTCACCCATCAAGGTGCTAGCTCTAACATTCCAAGGTTATATTGGTCGCACATATCTTGCAACTTATGCTTTGCTTTGCTTCTACTTTTTTGCACAACCATTACCTTAGTTTACACATCGTGTATGTGAATACACCATGCCTATCCATTTTCAGTACATATTCCATCTGTCATCATACCATAATTTATCCATTCAAATGATGTTCTTGTGTATCAGACGTTCAGAAGGAAGAGGGTGATTGTTCACGGAGGAGCACACATAAAGTATCTAAAAAAGGTAGTGACACCTGATAAATCAAATAGCCCAATAGGTGTAGTTGCAATATCACGAGACCCAGACAATACGGCCACAACTCTAGCAGACTCTAGCCATACTACACTGGCCATCTCTGATGCCCCAACTCGGCAGACCCCAACTGTAGCGAACAATATGATGATGCCAGTTGACATAGCACCAGCTCTACGACGCAAAACCCCATCCCAGCAAAGAGTACACCAAATCCAGTTGCCAAATCCCTTTTCAAACAAGAGAGAGAGCCCCAATTGCAGCAAATAGGACCCCTGTGTAATGCCCAGGATGTGACTATATCTCCTACGTGTCGTGGCACGAGTTAGAGACATAAGCGCATTCTGGAATGACCGCAAGCATGGTATGTTTGCACAACTCATGTAATGAACAGGGATGAAAGAGTAAATAGTCGGCTTACACACGCCACGTCACACAATTAATACAGTAGCATACATTCATCCAAATAACACAGGGTCCGACTACGTACGAAATCAAACGAGAAAAGATACCACAACCACAAGTCCTGATCGCTCCTAGTAGGAACCACTACTGATCGTCGGGATAGGTCACATACATACGACCACGATCTTCATCGAACTCCCAGTGAAGTTCTTGTCCATCTCATGCATCGTACTCAGCTGTACCTGCATCTGGTGTGTGTTGTAATCTGTGAGTCACAAGGACTCTGCAATCCCATTCCCGAGTATCAAAACTAACAAAGCCTGTTAGGTGTGGAGAGGTAATAAAGTGTTTGCAACAAGCACTAAGCAACTAGCTTACGAATTCAGAGCGAGATGAGGATATGTGCTAACGGTCGCCACAGATGATCAAGAAGTGATCCTAGCTACTCACGTTCATGCATAACCCCGCCGTGTTCACTTTCTGAAAACCCCTTCAAAAAGAGACCGTCACGGTTACTCACACATGTAGTGTATTCTTAAGGATATGGTGTCAAGTTATCTACAACCGGATATCAACAAATTCCCATCTGCCACATAACCACATGCACGACTTTTGAAAGATTATAACCCTGCAGGGGTGTTCCAACTTAGCCCATCACAAGCTCACGATTCGCGCAGTCACAACTCCTTGTTGGGAAGACCCAAGTATTCTCAGAATCCCGTGCTCAAGATATTTCGACAAAGGTAAAACTAATCCGGCAAGACCTCCCGGCGTGCCGACACCCTAATAGTAGCCGCGCGTATCTCGTCTCAGGCCACGACCGGATGGGGCAAGCTACGGGAGACCAAACCTTGAGTTGCCTCCAGGTGTCCCCGCAGGTTGCCCAGTTTGGACCAACACTCATGAGAAGCACTGGCCCGAGGGTTGATTAAGAACTCATGTTTATAACTCCCTATGGAAGTTTTTAGTTATTTGGAAAATGTAGTACCAAAGTTGGGTCTTGCTGGGAAAAGCTTTAAGCAATGCGAATTATCAAGGGGGGCCCATAAACCCCAACCGTGCTAGGAACGCAAAATCAAGGAACATAACACCGGTTTATCGGGTCCTAAGGTGGCATGAGTGGAACAAAACACCAAGCAGAAGTCCAAGCCTTCCACCCATTACCAATATATATGTGCATTAATCAAGATATATATTATGTTATCCCAATAAACAAGTCCAAACATGGAGCAATCTTCAAACTTCTCCTGCAACTACCAACACTAGTAGAGGGGCTGAGCAAAAGCATACTTAGCCAAACAACGGTTTGCTAGGAAGGCGGTTAGAGTGTTTCATGGCAACATAGGAGGTTGACAAGACAAGAATATGCACCGAGGCATAACTATAGAGCTAGACAACTAGCAAAGCAAAGGTAGAGGTGATATCGAGGAACGATCAACTTGCCTGTTAAGTTCACGGTGGGATCGTAACCTTGCTCCTCAAACTCAGTCTTGACAGGAACCTCGAACTCCGAATCGTCACCAGGCTCTAACCAACACAAGAATACAAACACCAGAACAAAATCAAGCACGATGCAATGCTCAAACACATGATGCAAGCAAGATGCATATGAGCAATGAACATGATATGATGCATCACAAAAGGAACATGATGAGTGCAACAAGTGGCATGGCACAATGCAAGAGCACAATTCATTTAAGTGAACACAACATGCAAAAGAATGCAAGAACAACATAGCCACACATGTAATTATTTAGTTTGAACTAACTGAGCACCCAACAAGTTTAATATGTTGTTTAGCATGGCAAGTAGTGCATCACAAGACCAACCAAAACATGCAAGCAATTTAAATGGGCCGGAAGAAACAAACAACAATTACGGAAAATCCCATGAGCATAATTATGTTTGGTACTGTTCTGCTCATTACCCCATTATACTTTCATTAAACAACAAAACGGATTAAACCATGCTGTTCTATGCAAAATTCTACCCCAAAAGCATATAAAGATCACTCAAAACAGAGTTATGGTTTAAAAGTTATGAATTAAACCAATTTAAACATGTTTAAATGCAAAACATATGCAAACAACATTTTAAATGTTTTTAACATGGTAGCAAAAAACATATTAATAATCTACACTAAAAACTAGGCAGTTTTCATATGCAGATTATTTTGAACAGATGCATAGTTTAAAAGATATGGGCAATTCAAAATGCAAACAGATTTGAAAAATAAAACAAAACAGAAAAAGAAAATGAACCACCTCTGACCTGGCCTGGACTAGCCTCAGCCAATGACTAGTGGGTCCAGGGGCACAGAGGTGGCAGTGCGGGGTGTGGGAGTGGGTGCATGTGTGTACAGAGTATGACAGAAGGTGATAGAGGCGAGGGGCCCGATCATTCGATGAGATGATAACTATCGATTTGGTGGAGACGACTTTGACGAACCGACTACAAACGTGCACGACGTTGCGCCTTAGCAATCGCTAAATCAATCTCCAAGGGTTACTGACAATGCCAGAAGCACGATCAGCCTGACCACGAAGGTCTATTCTAGCATGCAATCGAAGAACAAGCAAGAATATGATAAAGCAATCTGAATATTGCAAATATAAATGATGTATTGATAAAGGTGGGGATCCGTAAACGGTCTTGGTCTGGTCGTTGGACACAAACGAAGTACACGAAGTTGCAATGGCTAACTTTTGACTAAACAAATCCCCAAAGAAAAAGCTACTAGATGGATCTACTTATATAGGAGCAAGGGGTGGCGGCCAAGGAGGTGGAAGGACGTCCCAAGGCAGCCTAAAACTAATCCTAGGTCGTACAAGGCTCATGGACCCAAGTGGAGGTGATGTAACACCTTTGGACTTGTAGTTTGACTCGGATTCTGCTGCAGCGTCAGATTGTTTCATCGGTATCTCAACGCTCCGGACGAATTTGAAGGTGAATCCAATTGGGTTGGAAAGTGTACGAAATCTAGTTTCCAACAAAAAAAGAATCACCAAATGGGGAGTCCGTATGAAGAAGTTCTTGCCGTTTTGAGTCAGGTATGTCTGTGCAGTCCGAATCTGGATGTAGAACGTGAGAGACTTGAACTCTATCTTCTCTTGGCCCAAAAGTGACGTGAGAGAACTTTTTGAATAGCACCTAAACTTCTCTTTTCCCCTTATCTTCATATGTGGATTGTACAAATGTCTCATACACCTGGAATTAGACATGGCACAAAAGTGTGTGAAGTATTTTTGTCCTGGATGACATAAATAAATTGTTGCATAGTTTGCATTAGAAATCACCTCACAAATATACATTTATGCAATATTTTTGGTCGTATCCAAGGTAGTCATGTCCTCATCAGAAGGGGCCCACATGTCAGTGAGACTGAAGAGGCAAAAATATGGGCATTTTTACCACTCGCCCGAGGGGATTCGAACCCATGTCTGCCACACCCAAGATGCGATTCTATCCCGATCACGTGACACAATCGTGATTGGGGCATAACCGTATTTTGGGCGCTTAGCAAGATGGATATCATTACATCGTACCATTACATAAATACATGGGGTACATACAATTCATACGACAACCACTTGAATACAACAACATTATCTACCAGACATCCAACTACGGATGAAAACATGAAAGCACAACGACATCCATCTGCTATCCCAGGCTGCCGACCAGGAACCTAACCCAAGACTGATGAAGAAGGAGGAACTCCAACACAAAGAACATTGCTATCACATCAAGCCATCGGAAACCTGCACCTGCAAATGTGGTTGTAGTATCTGTGAGCCACGAGGACTCAACAATCCCATAACCATGGGTATCAAGACTAGCAAAGCTTAAAGGGGTATGTAGAGGTTAAGTGGTGAGGTTGCAGCAGCGACTAAGCAATGTATGGTGGCTAACTTACGAGTTCAAGAATAAGATGAGCATCTACGCAAACGTTCGCAAACTAGTAATGATCGCTAAGAGATCCTCAACTACCTATGAGTCAAATATAACCCCACCGTGTTCTCTTCTCAAAATGAAAAGAGATGGTCACGATTATTTACACGGTTCGTGTATTTTATTTTGGATCCTCTGTCAAGTCTACAACCGGACATTAACAAATTCCAATCTGCCACATAACCACGGGCATGGCTTTCGAAAGATCATAACCCTGCAAGGGTGTCCCAACTTAGCCCATCACAAGCTCTCACGATCAGTAGAGGTAAAAATACCCCTTATCTTAGGGACAACCTGATCAGACTCGAAATCTCGGTGCACAAGACATTTCGATAATGGTAAAACAAGTCCAGCAAGACCTCCCGGCGTGCCGACACCCTAATAGTAGCCGCGCGTATCTCGTCATAGGCCACGACTGAATGAGTTATGGTTACAGCGACCAGATACCCCAAGTTGCCAAGGGGCGGCGCCGCAAGCTGCTCTATTTGGGACCAACACCATCGGCACTGGCCCCTCCCTGTATGTAGAAAAGAATCCCCGGGGACGCGACCACCTATGAGAATTAATTAATTAATTAAGTTTTTATTATATTGCAAATTAAAACCAATGTTGGCCCTTGCTGGAGGAGTTTTATTCAAAGTGACCTGTCAAGGGGTCCCCATATAACCAACCGCGTTAGGAACGCAAAATCAAGGAACATAACACCGGTTTATCGGTTCTTAAGGCGGCATGGGTGGAACAAAACACCGAGCAAAAGGCCAAGCCTTCCACCCATTGTCAAGTATATAGGTGTGTTAATTATAGTAATAGATATTGTGATATTCCCAAAAACCAAGTTCCGACATGGAGCAATCTTCATCTTCACCTGCAACTAACAACGCTATAAGAGGGGCTGAGCGAGCGGTAACATAGCCAAACAACGGTTTGCTGGGATGGTGTCAAAGGTTAGAGGTTTCATGGCAACAATGAGAGGTTGACAACAATAGATAAGAAGCGCGACATATAGCGATGGCATCGAGACAACTAGCATATCAATGATAGTAATGAGATCCAAGGTGATAGTCATCTTGCCTGAGATCCTGCAAGGAAGAAGAACGAGTCCATGAACAAGACGAAGAAGAAGCCACGTAGACGAACCAAGCGTAGTCGAACGAATCCTCACGATCGCAACGAAACAAGCACTAACGAGAGGAAGCAAACAACCCGGTAAACACACAACGCATAACAAGACATGATGCTCAACCAAGTATGATGGATGAAAAGGCTACATGATGCAAATCATGGCAAGAGATGAAGCATACAAGAACACACAACAAGCCAAGTTTAAATGAGGCCGGAAACAACATATAACAATTCCGTTAAGTCCTCATATGCAAATTTCGAAATTGGTCCAGATCTGAACACACCTTAAGTTAAAGTTGTTATACAACAAGTTAACATGCACCATGATGATCTAATTGAAATTCTAGTCAAGTTACATATAAAGTTCATTTGATTCGGCGCTACGGCTTAGAAGATATGAGCAAAAGAAGTTAAGCATGGCAAGGATGCAAGATGCATTCAAACAACAAGCAATCACACTCCAAATAGTTTTACAACATGTTATTATGCATCTACATGCAAAGACACACAAGTTTCATATAGAGCACACTCAAAACGGAGCAACGGTTCATCACATACACATGAAACAAGATATAATAACAACCAGCCCAAAACAACAAGTAGGCATAAAGTTGACATCAAAACAACATGCTACAGGAACATCTCATGGCATCAAAGGGCGTGGGAAACATGTACATGTCAATCACTACAAGCATGATCACTGAGCTACTAACAAACACCACTAGAGCATGCTCAAAACATCATGACAAGAATGCAAAAGATAACAGATTCACAGACTTAGTGAAATAAACTAGATATGGCAGCAACAACGACAAGTAGGCATGTTTGCAAGCTTGTGTAACTCATCTCAGAGCATATCATGGCATGTGAATATAACCAACATCAATAAGACATGTTTATGAAGCTACTCATGGAAAGAACATGTTCATAGGATGCATAGAACACTAGCTATTCACATGGCAAAACTGAACTTACTGTTAACAGGCTGACAACAATATTTTATAGCAATTTGAGAGCAAGAAATAGACAAGCTACAACAACCTATAATTACAAACAAGGACATGGATGTATAGAGCATAACATGGACATCAAGACATGATCATTGGACATCCCAAAATATCCATTGATTTGAGTGGGGCATCAAGCAAACTTGGCATCAGGATATAACAGTTTCAGACTTAACAGTTTTAACAAGTCACAGAAATCAGCAACAACGAGTAGGTCACTTTGCAAGCTTGTTGCACTCACCACAAGGCATATCATGAAAAATGGATTGCACCACATCAATGATGGCATGATTAAGCTTCTAAAACATATTGACATGTTGCTCAAACAAAAATCGCACAGAAAGATGTGAAAAAGACAAATCAGCATCTTATAACAAGTTTCAGCACTTAACAACCACATACACTTTTGCAACAGAGATAAACATGGCAATATGGCACCTAACATGAATGCAACAGCCACCATCATGTAGAGCACTTCACAATGAACATTTTGACATATCATACACTCCATTTGGACCAACATGCACAAAGATACAATCTCACAAGCATGCTAACATATTGTTGATAGACAACTAGAGCTGAGCAGTAACATCACATAGCAGTTTTGCAACGAAGGTTAAGGCATCAAAATGAACAGTAACATGCATGCAAATGCAACTGTCATGTAGAGCACAAAGAGACGAACATTTTGACATATCGTATGCTTAATTTGGGACTACTTGCACAAAGTTACAAGCATCACAACATGGCAACATGATATGACTTTTCTATGACTTAGCCAAATTCTGGAAAAAACAACCGAGCGCAATATAGAAAAAGTGCGCATGGGCGGCGTTTAGTAGGCTCACCACTGGGCTTTGGCCCAGTTCGGCGGAGGAGGTGAGGCCGGCTGGCTCGGGAGATGGGTCGGCCTCGGTTGGGCCGTGGGCGGACTAGGCCGGCTGGGCCTCGTGGGGCCCATGAGGCTGGCGACGTGGGGATCTGGCACCGCGGCGTCCTCCCGATCCCGCCTGGATTGGGGCAAGGGTGGCGCGCCTGCCGGCGATGGCCGGAGGTTGAGGAGAGGCTGGGAATAACGCCGGAGTTGCGGAGGCGGCGGATCTGGCCGGCGGTCGCTGGATCTGGCCGGAGGAGCGGTGGCCGGCGAGGTAGTAGAACGGCGGCGTAAGCTCTCTGGTGGCGGGGAGGCGCGCGGGCTGGAGCGAGGCGGCGGTGGCGCGCAGGCGACGACACACAACGGCGGCGGGGCGGCGATGGAGGCGGCGGAGCAGAGGGGGCGCGGGGCACTTGGCCCAGATCTGGCTCGGGGTGGGCCGGCCTCGGGCCCCGGCGGGCCACGACGAAGTGGGGCGCTTTGGAGACATGTGGCGGGCTGTGAGCGGCGGATGCGTCCTGTCTGGTCGGACATGTCCGGTGGCGAAGGAGGAGCTCGGGGCTAGGGTTTCGCCCGGAAATTTGGTCGGGGAGGCTAATTTATACGTAGAGGGAGCTAGGAGAGTCCAAATGAGGTGCGGTTTTCGGCCACGTTATCGTGATCCAACGACCAAGAACATGGAGGGGGTTTAGATGGGCTAGTGGGCTGTTGAGGAGGGGTGCTGGGCCAAAAGAGAAAGGTCTTTCGGCGGTTAACGGTTGGGCTATCAAACGGACCCCGAATGCGACGAAATTTGGCAGGCGGTCTATCTACACTATAATAAGACCACACGCCATGTTTCATCCCATTCCGAGAACATTCCCCGACCACTTATAAAATAAATATTCAGAGGTGCCACGGGCGTGTGCGAGTGTGTCTTGGCTCAGAACGGACAACGGAAAGGACGGGCGGACTCGGACGGATGCAAGATTTGAAAACATGTCGATGCAATGCACATGATGACATGGCAAAATGCAACACGCAAGCAGATGACATGGCAACGACGACGAATAACTGCCTGACACGTGGCGCATCGGTCTCGGGGTGTCACAACACTCCCCTACCAACAAGAGATCTTGTCCCGAGATCTTAGGAACGAGACGGAAGAGAAAAAGGAAGAAGGTGAAACCAAAGAACCTTGAGAGGTTGAACAACTTGAAAGAAAGAACACAACGTAGATGAACGAGATTGAGAAGCTCCGGTAAAATGAGGAAACAAGGCATACGACAAGAACCAAGAGCTTAAGTGACAAGAGAGACATTGAAACCACTCCGGTTAAACGGGATAGACAAGGAATAAGAACAAGAAAAATTTAGACAACACTCCGGTTGAATATGGAAGAAATAGAACATGAAGTTGATAAGATGGAAGGATACAATGTCTCCAGAAGAATTAAGAACGACAAGTAGGCATGTTTGCAAGCTTGTGCAACTCAACTCAGAGCATCTCATGGCATGTGAATATAACCAACAGCAAGAAGACATGTTTATGAAGCTACTCATGACAAGACCATGGTCATATGATTCATAGAACACTAGCTATTCACATGGAAAAACTGAACTTACTGTTAATGGGATGACGTTAACATTTTATAGCAATTTGAGAGCAAGAAATAGACAAGCTACAACAACCTATAATTGCAAACAAGGACATGGATGGATAGATCATAACATGGACATCAAGACATGATCATTGGACATCCCAAAACATTCTTGGATTTGAGTGGGGCATCAAACAAACATGGCATCAGGATATAACAGTTTCAGACTTAGCAGTTTCAACAAGTCACAAAAATCAGCAACAACGAGTAGGTCACTTTGCAAGCTTGTTGCACTCACCAAAGGCATATCATGAAAAGTGGATTGCACCACAGCAAAGATGGCATGATTAAGCTTCTAAAACATGTTGACATGTTGCTCAAACAAAAATTGCACATAAAGATATGAAAAAGACAAATCAGCATCTTATAACAAGTTTCAGCACTTAACAACCACATACACTTTTGCAACAGAGATAAACATGGCAATATGGCACCTAACATGAATGCAACAACCACCATCATGTAGAGCACATCACAATGAACATTTTGACATATCATACACTCCATTTGGACCAACATGCACAAAGATACAATCTCACAAGCATGCTAACATATTGTTGACAGACAACTAGAGCTGAGCAGTAACATCACATAGCAGTTTTGCAACGAAGATTAAGGCATCAAAACAAACAGGAACATGCATGTAGATGCAATTGTCATGTAGAGCACAGAGAGACGAACATTTTGACATATTATATGCTTAATTTGGGTGTACGTGCACAAAGTTACAAGCATCACAACATGGCACCATGATATGACTTTTTTGGAATTAGCCAAATTCTGGAAAAAACAACCGATCGCAATATAGCAAAAGTGCGCACGGGCGGCGTTTAGTAGGCTCACCACTGAGCTTTGGCCGAGTTCGGAGGAGGAGGTGACGCGGGTCGGTTCGGAAGATGGGCCGACCTCGGTTGGGCCGTGGGCGGAGCAGGCAAGCTGGGCCTCGCGGGGCCCACGAGGTTGGCGACGTGGGGAGGCGGCACTGCGGCGTCCTCCCGATCCCACCTGGATCGGGGCAAGGGCGGCGTCGCCCGCCGGCGATGGCCGGAGGTTGAGGAGAGGCTGGGAACGGTGCCGGGGTTGCGGAGGCGGCGGATCCGGCCGGCGGTCGCCGGATCTGGCCAGAGGAGCGATGGCCGGCGAGGTAGCAGAACTGCGGCGGCAGCTCTCTGGTGTCCGGGAGGCACGCGGGCTGGAGTGAGGCGGTGATAACCCTCAACCGTAAGGGATCGAGATAGTCTCCGCGGGTAAGAATAACCCAATTTATTGATTCGACACACGGGGAGCCAAAGAGTATTTATAAGCTTTGACAGTTGAGTTGTCAATTCAACCGCACCTGAAATATACTTACTTGCAACAAAAGATAAGTGGTAACAGTGATATGATAGTGATAATAGTGATAGTAAAAGTAAACAACAAAAGTAAATAGTGAAGGTAAATGGCAAAAGTAGCAACTAGTGACAAGCAGGGTTTAAAACAGTGTAGGCTAGGGAGATGGATGGTTGGGCGCTGCATGGATGAGATAGATTCTAACTTGGGGCACGACACATGGAAAAGTAATGATCTTCTAGGCAAATATCAAACATTAGGCATGTATCCCGTAGGTAGTTGTACGTGCTTGCAATAGGAACTTGCACAACATCTTTTGTCCTACCATCCCGCTACGAACGGGGCCAAAAGGAACTTATGGAGATTAAGGTGCTCCTGTCAAAGAGCACCGGAACAAAGCAATGAACTCAATGGATACATGTAATCCTCAAACTACGGACCATCCCCTTTGGTGTCCCAAGCTGTCACTTTTGGGATCGCCGGTTCCGAACCGTAATAGGTGCAAACAACTCATATATAGGATCATGAACACAAATATATTCATGCAAACACATATGGTTCAGATCTGAGATCATGGCACTCGGGCCCTAAGTGTCAAGCATTAAGAATAACAAGTTGAAGCAAAGATGATAAACACCATAGTAGATGATAGGCAACATGCCCCCAACGATCTGACAAACTATTACATGATCTAACTCATCCAATCCCTACCATCCCCTTCGCCTACAGCAGGGGAATTACTCACACATGGAGGGAGAAGTCATGGAGGGATGATGGAGTGGTGATGATGATGACGATGGCGATGATCTCCCCTCTCCGGAGGTCAATTCAGCCTCCAGATTAGCCCTCCCGAGGAAGAACAGAGGGTGGCGGCGGCTCCGCGACGGAAAACTGCGAAAAGAACTTCTGATCTGGGGTTTCCGCGTCGTGAGTAAAAATACGAGGCAAAGTAGGGCAGCAGGGGGTGTGGGCCCCACCCAGGCGACCCCCCGGCGCGGCCCAGGGGGGGGGGCGCCCACAGGGCGCCTGGGCACCCCCTGGCCCCCCTCTGGCCCCTCTTCTGGCCCCTGGTTCCTTCGGGTGCGTGGATTTTCTGTGATTTTTCGTGGATTTTTCTGAGATACCTAAAAATCCGTTTTCCTGCACACAATAAAACCATACAGGCAGCTCTGCTGAAAACAGCGTCAGTCCGGGTTAGTTTAGTTCAAATCATGCAAGAATGAGGTCCAAACAATATCAAAAGTGTTTGGAAAAGTAGATACGTTTGAGACGTATCAACTCCCCCAAGCTTAGCATATTGCTTGTCCTCAAGCAATTCAGTTCAACGAACTGGACGCGACAAAGAAAACTTTGACAAACTCTTTTGCTTCATTAGATGTATATAAGCATGTACTACGAAAAGAGTCTAGCAAGTATTAAAACAGTACTATGAGGACAATGCAAGGAGCAATCCTTCTTTCAAGTGACTAGTCACAAATACTTAAAAGTAAATAATATACTACTGAAAATCAAGACAAGATTAAATTGCACATAGCTTGAGCATACTAGGGTGGTATCTCGCTAGTCTCCATGAGTGAAGCAAAACATAAATGCAGAAACTCCTCCAGAGTTTTAAAGGAGACTAGAACTAAGAATTTCAGAATAAATCATATCACAAGTATGCAGAAGACAATGTAATACTTTGGGACAATGCACATTACACTCAGAATGACAATTATGCTATCCTAGTTAATGCTTTGAAGAAAGAAGGTGAAGACTCTCGAACCGTGGCTTTTGTTGGCAAAGTTGAAAACCCGTGATCGGAAACAAAAACTAAACATGTACCAGAGCTCTTGGTTTTTAGAAACAGAGGTAAAAACGTTTTTGAGAGGTGCATATTTTGTCAACGAATGCTAGTAGATAACTGAATCACTTTTTGAGTGGACAAGTCTCGAGGAACGGCTCCCGCATGAGGACGATCACATCCTCTTAATCTCCTTTGTTTATCACTGCCAAAGTTTTCTGATTTCTCATGAACAAAGCGTGAAGGAGGGTTTGTTTGTTATATTATCTTTTTGAGCCGGGCGCACTCGATGCCAGCTCCTTCTCGTATTAAGGGTTTGCACATTAGACATGCAATCCAGGGGTGAAACTTGTCCAACTTAAAAAGATCATGAATTAACTACTACTTCCTCATGAGCTAAAACATAGGCACAAAAAGAGAAATGCTTTTGATTAATTTCGAGATGGTACACGAAAGTCTTCGTTAGGAATGGCAGGTAAATACCATGTATAGGAAGGTATAGTGGACTCATATGGCATAACTGGTTTTAAGGATTTTGGATGCACAAGCAGTCAGTCCGCTTAGTACAGGTGGAAATTTAGCAAAAGACTGGGAAGCGACCAACTAGAGAGCAATAACGGTCATAATCATGCAGAGCGACAAAGCAACATTAAATCGGGCATGAAAGTGATATAACTATTCTGAAACTCAAAGATCATCAAGGCAGAGTAGACTTTTTAGTCTTAACATGTGTAAGCATGTGCCAAGTCAATCCAAAAATTCTCTAAAGGGAAATACCACCTTAGTATACCAGACTATGAACAGTGCAATGCATGTAGATCATTTCAATAACACATTATATACTCTAGTTATTCGAGACTAGCCACAAGGAAAGCATGAACCACTAAAAGAGCATTGTAAATATAGCACTATGTCGCTACAAGCTGGTCTCTAGATCATAAGTACAGGCATATGTACAAAAGTAGAAACAAAAAGGGTTCATACCGGTCTTCCTTGTTGCTTCCCTTCAGTCGATCTTCGTCATTACTGCTTGTCACTTGCACGATCGAACGTAGGAAATATAATTAAATGCCATCACGGACTCGAGCTGAACTCTGAAAACAAAGCAAACTAAAGAGAGAAAGGAAATCTTTTTGGATTTTTCAAAGGTTGAATAAAAGCAAAAGAAAGAGAAAATCTTTTTGTTGTTTTTGCAAAGAGAGAAATAAAGAAGAACGGGCAAAAACTTCGAAAAGATCAAAGTGAATAAAACGGATAATACAATGGAAAAGTAAGAGGGGCACGTACTCCCCCAAGCTTAGGCTTTTGGCCTAAGTTGGTAGCAGCTACTGCCCCCAGGAGCCTCCTGCTCCGGGGGTATGGTGGTGAGTCCAAGGGTCGTAGAAGGATGCTGGCGCGTACACCGAACTCCTCGGAGTCTCCCACGAGGAAGGTTCCGAGCGCCAAACAGAGGAAGAACCTTCACCAAACTCGGTGGCGGTCTCTTCCTGAAAATGTGGTAACTCACCGTGCTTCTCCTCGTCGGACACAACCCCCTCCATGGGGTTATGAAACTGATGCTGGACCATGAACTCATCGAACTGGACAACATCAAAGGACCATCCGTTCCTGCGAGAAAAATCAAACAAAAGAGGTGCAGGTAGACGGATCTCGCGTTCCGCGGTAGTTCCGAAACGCAAGATATAAACAAGATTATCAAGCTCAGAACCCATGGTGACAAACTTATGCCTTTTCATAGCAGCAAGATCAAAGCTTAAATAAGTAAAAGGATTATCATCAGGGTGTGGGGTGCCTCCAAGATGTTCTAAGATAAGTGTGGCATAAACGCCACCATATAAGTCCCCCTTGTTATCGTTCATAGCAAGGCGTCGAGCAATTAAGGCACCCAGATTATAATCAGACCTCCCTGAGAGGGCTGCTGCCAGGATAGCAATATCCGGAGCAGAAATGTTGCTCGTGTTGTCACAAGCTAACACCCCTCTGGCAATATAATATGCAAAATACCTGAGGTGAGGAAATAAGATGCTGGAGATCTTCGACCGATGAATATCCCTCGTACCCATGTTGTAGAGAGAGTTGATGACGGTTTTCAGCTCGGAGGGCTGAGTGGCCATCCTAGCCGTCCTCCCAACGTTCGGCACACCTATTATTTCACAAAAATTTCCCAAAGTCATGGTGATAAGATCATTGTAAATTTTAAACTCAATAGCACCTGAATCAGGATTATATCTAAAACTGTTAATGAAACTGGAGGTGAGTTTTTGATACTGGGTAACACGGCTCGTGACGAGTCGTGTCAAACCTGCATTAGCATAAAGATTATAAAACTCATCCTTGATTCCCGCAGCTTCGAGGAATTCATCACATGGAAATGTCATCGCATGTGCTGGACTTGTGTCTTCCAACAACTCCAGGGGCACATGATCTTCATTATAGCTCACCCTAGCAGTCGATGGTGAAGCTGCGGCTCTAGTAACTCGATCGGAGTGTGCGGGCCTCCTCTTCTCAAGCCACCCTTTTTCCCTTCCTGACAAACTCATTTCTGATTTTTTTTTTGCAATTTACAAAAATGAGGATTAAAACAAGATGAGTTAAGGCAGACTACTCAACTCACTTGCCCAATCATAAACTTGCATCAAAACTTGGAAAATAACTTTCTACACATGCATGCAAGCTCATCTCTACAGCACCAAGAACTACTAAATACTCACAAATGAGGCCACCAATCAAAAATCTAATTGGAGGGGTGGAGGAGTCACATACCAGGGAGTATTTGCTCAAAATTTCAGCTCAAATGAGGGGTTGTAGAGAGAGATCGAAGAATCGCCTCCAAGAACAGCAAGAACACAAGAACAAGTGTAGAACTTGCGTTTTTGGAGAAAGAGAGAGAGAGAGAGAGAGAGAGAGAGAGAGAGAGGAAGAAGACATACCTGGAGGGGGGTCATGTGGGCCCCAGGCGCCCTGTGGGCGCGGCCAGGGGCTGGGCCGCGCCAGCTGGCCGCCTGGGCCACTGGTGGGTCCCCCTGGCTGGCCCCAGGTCCCTCTGGGTCTCTCCCGTCGTGGAAATTTTTATTTAAATTTTTCTGGAATTTTTCTGAAAACTTCACTGTTGAAATTTTTTCGAAGTTCAAAAAGCTGCGGAACTCTCTGAAAACTTGAAGTAGTGAGTAGTATTGTGAAGCTTCAAAATATAAATACTTGGTACATCAAGTAGGACAAAAACTAAAAACAAATGAAAACATAACAAGCTCAACTTTTTATCTATATAAAACATGTTTACTAGTAAGGTTGATCAAGTCTTACCAACAAACAGGCGATATATAGAGCAAAAAGTCTCACCTCCTACGAAGTAGTTACTAAACCTTTAATTTGATGGACATTGTCCCCACCACGATAGTTTTATATTTGTGAGGCACATGTAGTGGACAGTCCCATTCTCCAATTTTCACGGTCTCGATATTCTCTATAGAGTTGAGGGCATGCCTCCTGTCGATCTTCTTCGGAAAATATACCGTGTGTTCTTTATCATTCACATGGAAGGTAACCTTCCCTTTATTGCAATCAATAATAGCACCTGCGGTGTTAAGGAAAGGTCTACCAAGAATAATGGACATGCTCCCATCCTCGGGCATGTCAAGCACAACAAAATCAGTAAGAATTAAACAATTAGCAACCTCTACGGGAACATCCTCACAAATACCTATCGGAACAGCGGTTGACTTGTCAGCCATCTGAAGGGAGATATCTGTAGGAATTAGTTTCTCTAAACAAAGCCTCTCGTAAAGAGAGAGAGGCATAACACTCACTCCTGCTCCAAGATCACATAAAGCAGTTTTGACATAATTATTCATTATGGAGCAAGGAATGGTGGGTATACCTGGATCACCGAGCTTCTCAGGAATCTTGCCACTGAAAGAGTAGTTAGCAAGCATAGTAGATATTGCATCATTAGGAACTTTTCTTTTATTAGTGACAATATCTTTCATATATTTTGAATAAGGAAGTAACTTAATAGCATCAGTCAAAGGGATTTGAAGAAAAAGAGGTTTAATCCACTCACAAAACTTATTGTAATGCTCTTCTTCTTTAGATTTGATGGACTTACCTGGAAAGGGCATGGGTTTCTGTACCCATGGTTCTCTTTCTTTCCCATATTTTCTTGCGATGAAGTCTTCTTTAGTGTACCTCTTACGTTTGTCAGGTGCTTCTTCCTCTCGAACTTCAGGCGGATCATTCTTCTCACTATCCTTACCTTCAGGTTCAGCATCGTCTTCAGTCTCAGCATCGGATATAGATACACTGTTGGGATCAACAGCTGGCTCTTCATATGCAATAGGATCATTAGAATTGTCAGTCTCCTTATGTTTCTTCTTTTTCTTTGGAGAGCCAACAATTTCTTCTTCCTGCATTTGAGAATCCTGCTCGATTCTCTTCGGATGTCCCTCTGGATAGAGAGGATCTTGAGTGCTAGTTACTCCTCGGGTCTTAATCCCGAAAGCCTGCAAATTATCTTGTTTGGCATTGTTAGCAAGCAGATCTCTTTGCACATTAGAAATTTGGTCCAGCTGAGTTTGAACCATATGAAAATGCTTCACAAGACATTGAACATCATTAGCTGTTCTATCTAAAACATCAAGCAGTTTTTTGATAGCAAGAGAATTATCATGCAATTGACTTTGTATCCTCTCATTAAAATGTTTTGTTTCATAATAAAATTATCAAACTCATCTAAACATTGATCAGGAGGCTTACCATGAGGGATGTCACTTGCGTTGAAATCTAAAAGAGAGTGTACCTCTACCATAGGAGGGTGAGTAGTAGGCTCACACAGCTTCTCAATAGGGGGTAGATTCTTCACGTCTTCAGCTTTAATACCTTTCTCTTTAATAGACTTCTTTGCTTCTCACATATCTTCAGGGCTTAGAACAAATATGCCCCTCTTCTTTGGTGGTGGAGGAGGTTCAGGGACGGACCAATCTTCATGGTTTTTGGCAATCCCGCCCATCAAATCCTCCGCATCGTCCGGTGTTCTTTTCCTGAAAACACAACCAGCACAACTGTCCAAATAGGACCTGGATTCATCAGTTAGACCAGCATAGAATATATCGATTAATTCATTCTTAGGAATTTCATGTCCTGGTCTAGCCCGAATCAGACCGCAGTACCTCCCCCAAGCTTTAGGGAGGGACTCATCCTGCAACTGTTTAAAGTTATAAATTCTTTGTAAAGCAGCATGTTGCATGTGAGCAGGAAAGTACTTATCAACAAAAGAGTGAGCTAAGTCTTGAGGACTCTTAATGGAACCGCATGGGAGTGAATCATACCATGCTTTAGCACCTTCCTTCAAGGAGAAAGGAAGAAGCTTGGTGATATAAAAGTATCGTATCTTCTCATCTGTGGTAAACAGGCCACCTAACTCACCGAGTTTAGTCAGGTGTGCAATAGCATCATCATTTTCTCTGCCATAAAAGGGGTCAGCTTCAACCATAGGTATAAGTGAAAGATCAACAGAGAAATCATAATCAGGATCATCAATGCATACAGGAGATGTAGCAAATTCATGATCAGGAACGGTTTTGTTCTTCAAAGAGTGTTTTTCAAATAGTTTCTTAATAACTTCAGCGTCAGAGCCAGAAAACTCTGTCAGTTCCCTGCATAAATCTTCATCAAGCATATAGTAATCATCATCAAGGAGCCTCTCTTTGAGTTTACTCAAATCAGGATAATCATAAGTTTCACCAATAGGGTAGCGAGTAACAGGAAGTTCAATTCCAGACTTTTTAGCAGCAGCATCAATTTGTTTCTCAAGAGCATAACCAAGCGAACTAATATCATCAAAAGTAGTAGAGGCATCATCAAGAGTATCGGACATAGTAACAGATTCAGTAGGAGCATCATGTGGTGGTGGTGAGGCAAACTTACTCATAACAAAAGGTGAATCAAGTGTAGCACTAGTGCTCAGAGCAGTACCTCTTCTTGTAGTGGATAGTAAGATCGGAACCTTGGGGTCTCCTTTCTTACCCATAGTGGATGAAGTGCAGCAGGTAGGATACCTCAAGTAGACTTGTAAATATTGCTATGCTCCCCGGCAATGGCGCCAGAAAACGGTACTTGATAACCCTCAACCGTAAGGGATCGAGATAGTCTTCGCGGGTAAGAATAACCCAATTTATTAATTCGACACACGGGGAGCCAAAGAGTATTTATAAGCTTTGACAGTTGAGTTGTCAATTCAACCACACCTGAAATATACTTACTTGCAACAAAAGATAAGTGGTAACAGTGATATGATAGTGATAATAGTGATAGTAAAAGTAAACAGCAAAAGTAAATAGTGAAGGTAAATGGCAAAAGTAGCAACTAGTGACAAGCAGGGTTTAAAACACTGTAGGCTAGGGAGATGGATGGTTGGGCGCTACATGGATGAGATAGATTCTAACTTGGGGCACGGCACACGGAAAAGTAATGATCTTCTAGGCAAATATCAAACATTAGGCATGTATCCCGTAGGTAGTTGTACGTGCTTGCAATAAGAACTTGCACAACATCTTTTGTCCTACCACCCCGCTACGAACAGGGCCAAAAGGAACTTATGGAGATTAAGGTGCTCCTGTCAAAGAGCACCGGAACAAAGCAATGAACTCAATGGATACATGTAATCCTCAAACTACGGACCATCCCCTTTGGTGTCCCAAGCTGTCACTTTTGGGATCGCCGGTTCCGAACCGTAATAGGTGCAAACAACTCATAGATAGGATCACGAACACAAATATATTCATGCAAACACATATGGTTCAGATCTGAGATCATGGCACTCGGGACCTAAGTGTCAAGCATTAAGAATAACAAGTTGAAGCAAAGATGATAAACACCATAGTAGATGATAGGCAACATGCCCCCAACGATCTGACAAACTATTACATGATCTAACTCATCCAATCCCTACCATCCCCTTCGCCTACAGCAGGGGAATTACTCACACATGGAGGGAGAAGTCATGGAGGGATGATGATGATGACGATGGCGACGATCTCCCCTCTCCGGAGGCCAATTCAGCCTCCAGATTAGCCCTCCCGAGGAAGAACAGAGGGTGGCGGCGGCTCCGCGATGGAAAACTGCGAAAAGAACTTCTGATCTGGGGTTTCCGCGTCGTGAGTAAAAATACGAGGCAAAGTAGGGCACCAGGGGGTGTGGGCCCCACCCAGGCGACCCCCCGGCGCGGCCGGGGGGGGGGGGGGCGCCCACAGGGCGCCTGGGCACCCCCTGGCCCCTCTTCTGGCCCCTGGTTCCTTCGGGTGCGTGGATTTTCTGTGATTTTTCGTGGATTTTTCTGAGATACCTAAAAATCCGTTTTCCTGCACACAATAAAACCATACAGGCAGCTCTGCTGAAAACAGCGTCAGTCCGGGTTAGTTTAGTTCAAATCATGCAAGAATGAGGTCAAAACAATATCAAAAGTGTTTGGAAAAGTAGATACGTTTGAGACGTATCAGGCGGCGCGGCGCGGAAGCCGATGCGGCGGTGACGCAGAGGCGGCGACGCACAATGGCGGTGGGGCGACGACGGAGGCGCGGCGGCGGGGGAGCGGAGGGGGAGCGGGGCGCTCGACCCAGATCTGGCCCGATGCGGGCCGGCCTCGGGCCCCGGTGGGCCACAGCGAAGTGGGGCGCGGTGGAGATAGGTGGCGGGCTGTGAGTGACTCAGGGGCGGTGGCGGACGTGTCTGATCTGGTCGGACATGTCCGGTGGTGGAGGTGGAGCTCGAGGCTAGGGTTTCGCCCGAAAATTTGGTTGGGGAGGCTAATTTATAGGTAGAGGGAGCTAGGCGAGTCCAAATGAGATGCGGTTTTCGGCCACGCGATCGTGATCCAACGGCCAAGAACATGGCGGTGGTTTATATGGGCTAGTGGGCTGTTGAGGAGGGGTGCTGGGCCAAAAGAGAAAGGCTTCCGGCGGTTAACGCGGTTAACCGTTGGGCTATCAAACGGACTCCGAATGCGACGAAATTTGGCAGGCTGTCTGTCTACACTATAATAAGACCACATGCCTTGTTTCATCCCATTCCAAGAACATTTCCCGGCCACTTATGAAATAAATATTTGGAGGTGCCGCGGGCGTGTGCGAGTGTGTCTGGGCTCATAACGAACAACGAAAAGGACAGGCGGACTCAGACGGATGCAAGTTTTGAAAACATGCTTATGCAATGCACACGATGACATGGCAAAATGCAACATGCAAGTAGATGACATGGTAACGATGAAGAATAACTAGCTGACACTTGGTGCATTGGTCTCAGGGTGTCACAACGTCGCTGGGATAACAGAGCAAGCAGCAAACCAGCTGGGCTAGGCGGGTGCGTCTGCTAGAGAACATGCGCTGCACCTGATGTATAAACACCACAACGCGGATAGAGCTACACGAGCCGGCGAGCAGAGACGGCGGCGAGGTTCAACGGGGCTGCTCCGGCGACCACAAGGGACGGCGGAGGTGCGCGATGGATCCACGAGGGAATCCCGCACAAGCAACGCAGACCTGCTGCACCTAATGGCGACTACGGCGACGCCGGTGGCAACAAACAGAGGCGGCGGCGACGAGCTGCGGTGAGACTCCTACGGGGCCTAGCTGAGCGGTGAGAGCACTTAGCAGCATCTACGCGACACAGCGGGGATGATGGACATGAACAGAGGAGCTACGGAGATCGGAGCACTCGCCGAAGACGAGGTCCAGGTTCGTGAGCTCACCACGAACATGTTGACGTGCTCGGCTCGGCGAGAGGGGGTCGGAGACGACGGCGAGGACGGACGAACACTTGCGGCGGCCAGAGTCGAAGGCAAGGAAGGAGAGGAAGTAGATGAGGCGCTCGTCTCCGCGTAGACGACATAGTGGACGTAGTCGACATGGGGGAAGAAGAGGACAAGGTTGGCGAGGCAGAGGTCATCGAGGTTCACGCCGGCGACGAGCTGATGTTCCCAGATGCGCTTGGGATGGTGTTGGAGCGACGGATCTGGTGGTCTATGTGGCCTCGCGGCGGTCGAGGAAGGAGGAGGGGAACCCTAGGGAGCTGGTGGACACCGAGGGGGGCTAAGTAGGGGGGCCAGAGCGAAGGAACAGGGCAGCGACGTGCTCGTGCTCGCGGTCCCCATGGCGACGGCACGAGGTGGACGAAAAGGTGGGGCGCGGGTTGACTGTAGCCAGAGGCTGACTGGTGGGGTCGCGGAGGCCACGTGGGCGTACGGGCGCCTGGGTAGCGGGGTGGCTGGGTGAGAAACGACAGAGGGGACGCGCGGGGGAGCCAGCTGGGCTGCGCGGGCGCTGGCTGGCGGGCCGGCCTGGTGGCCGAGGCCCAGGTGGGTCTCGCTACGCGTGGGCTGCTCTGTTGGCTGCTGTTGCACTGCTGCTGTTTTTTTCTTTTTCTTTAGGCAAAAAAAAAATGAAAAGCACATGCAGCTAGGACAAGAATTAGGGAGAAGTAAAAATATCCCTGAGCTCCTGGAATTATGCTCTATTTTATAAAAATGAGTTGGACATTTTTAGAGGTATAAAAATATAGCAAGTTTGAATTGGCTTCAAACTTGAGACATTTTTGAACCTGACCAATTTAGCTTCAAATAGGGTGAAATTTGGCAACTATGTTTAGGACAAGGTGCAAGATTTTTTGGGAGAAGATGAACATTAAAGGAGGAGGGAATGTGGCACTTTGCAAAACAAAAGAAAGAGAAAAAGAGAGAAGGGGAGGTGGTGAAACTTGGAAGTGATCAAGCATGGATCACACATGGATCAAAGCAATACTATAACATGCAAGAAACCACAATGCCACATGGTGAAAAAGAGAATGCATTATGACAAGGCAAGAATGCAATATGATATGACAATGATGCAAAAGACAAGACAATGCAATATGAAGACATAACAAAAAAAAGGAAGGACCCCCAAGGAAAGGATGAGGACAAGGTTGCATATATTGCCAAATAAGGAAAGTTTTACATCTGGGGTGTTACAAACTCTCCTCCACTACTAAAAGATCTCGTCCCGAGATCTAGGACTGAAAGAAAGCGGGATACTCGGAACGGAGATGATCTTCTCGTTGCCATGTAGCTTCTCGGTCGGTATGGTGTGACCACTTGACTTTCAGGAATTTGATGGACTTGTTGTAGGTCTTGCACTCAGTTTCTTCAAGGATAGCAGCGAGGTGCTTACAATAAGACAAGTCTTGTTGAAGATCAATCTCTTTGAAAGGAATGGTGTATTCACGCGTCTTGAAGCACTTGCGGAGTTGTGACACGTGAAACACATCGTCCACATTTGCAAAGTTGGAGGGAAGCTCGAGTTGGTAGGCTAGATCGCCTCTCTTGCCAATTATCTTGAAAGGGCCCACGTATCTTGGAGCAAGCTTGCCCTTGATACCGAACCTCTGAGTGCCCTTCATGGGAGAAACATGGAGATAGACATGATTTCCAATGTCGAAAGCCAAATCTCGATGTTTGCCATCATAGTAGCTCTTCTAGCGTGATCGCGCGGCTTTGAGATTCTCACGTATGACTTTGCACATCTCTTCGGCCTTTGAGATCAAATCTTTGCCAAGGAGTTGACATTCACTAGTCTCGGACCAGTTGAGAGGGGTACGACACTTTCTGCCATAGAGAATTTAAAACGGTGCTTTGCCTGCACTTGCTTGGAAGCTGTTGTTGTAGGAGAATTCGGCAAATGGAAGGCATCCTTCCCATTTCATGCCGAAGGAGATTACACATGCCCTGAGCATATCTTCAAGAATTTGGTTCACTCTTTCGACTAGGCCACTAGTCTGAGGGTGAAAAGTTGTGCTGAAGTGAATCTTGGTACCCATAGCTGACTGGAAGGAATCCTAGAATTTGGAAGTTAACAAGCTTCCACGATCTGAGGAGATTACTTGAGGGATATCATGCAAAGAGACAATTCTGGAGGTATACAGCTCTGCCAGTTGTGCTGCGTTGATGGATTCCTTGACTGGAAGGAAATGGGCCACTGTAGTGAGCTTATCAATCACCACAAAGATAGTGTTGTTTCCTCGCTTGGACTTGGGAAAACCGGTGACGAAATCCATCTCAATGTGATCGAATTTCCACTCGGGAATAGGTAGAGGTTGAAGGAGTCCGGGTGGACGTTGATGCTCTGCCTTCACTCTTCTGCAGACATCACACTCGTTCACGAATTAAGCAATTTCTCTTTTCATGCGAGTCCACCAATAGGATTGCTTGAGGTCATGGTACATCTTGGAGCTTCCTGGATGTATCAAGAGGAGTGAGTCATGTGCTTCGTTCATTATGAGCTTCCTGAGATCACCTTTGGGAACCACAATTCTGTCCTCAAAGAACAAAGTGTCTCTGTCATCAATGCAATAGCACTTGTACTTGGGAGTACCCTTGGCAATACCATGTTCCACCTTCTGCACCATAGCATCACTAAGTTGGGCCTCACGGATTTGATCTTCCAAGGTAGGAGTGACTTGAAGGTTGGCAAGAAATCCTTGCGGTACAGCTTGAAGGTTGAGCTTCCGGAATGCTTCATACAGTTCAGGTTGGAACGGTTTGAGAATGAGACTGTTGCAATAAGCCTTTCTGCTCAAGGCATCTGCAATGACATTGGCCTTGCCAGGAGTATACTCAATGCTTGGATTGTAATCTCGAATCATTTCGACCCAACGAGTCTGGCAGAGGTTAAGGTCTGGCTGGGTGAAGATGTACTTCAGGCTCTTGTGATCGGTGAAGATGTCCACTTTTCTGCCCAACAGAAGGTGTCTCCACGTGATCAAGGCATGAACAACTGCTGCTAGCTCAAGAGCATGTGTGGGGTAATTCTTCTCATTTGGTTTAAGCCGACGTGAAGTGTATGCAACAATCTTCTTGTCTTGCATGAGAACACCGCCAAGGCCTTGCAATGAAGCATCACAGAACACTTCATAAGGCTTGGACTCATCCGGAGGAGTAAGTACCGGAGCAGAAATGAGCTTCTATTTGAGGGTATTGAATGCCACATCACAATCAGGAGTCCACGAGTACTTGACATTCTTTTGCAATAGGTTGGATAGAGGCTTGGCAATCTTGGAGAAGTTCTCAATGAACCTTCTGCAATAGCTTGCGAGGCCGAGGAAACTTTAGAGTTGTTTGAGATTCTGAGGAGGTTCCCACTTCACAATAGCTTCAACCTTCTCGGGGTTAACAGAAATGCCCTTGGCAGAGATAATATGACCAAGATAGAGGACTTCATCAAGCGAGAATTCACACTTGGAGAACTTCGCATAAAAGTGGTGCTCTCAGAGCCTCTCGAGAACCAGTCGGAGGTGCTTGGCGTGGTCTTCTTTATTCTTGGAGAATACCAAAATATCATCGAGGTACACGAGGACGAACTCATTGGTGTAGGGGTTGAATATGAAGTGCATCATCCGAGAGAAAGTAGGCGGTGCATTTGCAAGCCCGAAGGACATGACTGTGTACTCGTAGGAGCCGAAACTTGTCCTAAATGCGGTCTTGGGAATATCCTCTTCACGGATACGAATCTGATGGTAGCCCATCCGAAGATCAAGCTTCGAGAAAACATTGGCTCCTTTGAGCTGCTCGAACAGTTCATT
Organism: Secale cereale; assembly: GCA_902687465.1. Classification (NCBI taxonomy): domain Eukaryota; kingdom Viridiplantae; phylum Streptophyta; class Magnoliopsida; order Poales; family Poaceae; genus Secale; species Secale cereale. The sequence goes on along the minus strand of LR738714.1, from coordinate 281,266,372 downwards.
GATATTGGGGAGAGGGTACTTATTCTTAATCATCTTCTTGTTCAATGGCCGATAATCGAGGCACAATCGTTCCGTACCATCCTTCTTCTTGACAAAAAGAACACCGCAGCCCCAAGGAGAAGAACTTGGTCTGATCAGACCCAAGCGTTCTTGCTCATCGAGTTGCTTCTTCAATTCCTTCAACTCATCAGGAGAAAGCTTGTACGAACGTCGACAGGCTGGCTCCGTACCAGGTTCAAGTTCAATGATGAATTCAACTGGACGGTTGGGAGGCATGCCTGGAAGCTCTTCAGGAAATACATCCTCACATTCACAAACCTCCGGAATCTGGGATATGGCATTAATCTCGCCCTTGTCATTGAGAGAGAATAGCCTGATTGTGTTATCTCGAGCTGTGAAGATAATCACGTCTTCGGAAGGATGAGTCAATTTCACCTCTTTGTTTGCACAATCAAGAAGAGCATCATGCTTAGAGAGCCAATCCATCCCAAGAATAAGATCAATGTCCGAGTTATCGAGAACAACTGGGGAGACCAGAAAACTATAATCGCCCATATGAATAGCGATATTCGGAGCCACCATACTAGAACTCAATCTCTTAGCAGGAGAAACAACACTCAAAGCTCTTGGCAACGCTTCGGTGTGAAAATTATGCTTCGATGCAAATGGGTAGGATATGAAAGAAATCGATGCACCATAATCGAACAAGACTTTTGCAGGAATGGAGTTAACCGAAAGATTACCCATAATCACATCAGAAGAATCCTCTACTTGATCTGCGTTCATCAGGTTCACTCTTGCATGCTTGGGATTGTGCTTGACAATAGCGTTGCTTGTAGGCCTGATAGGTGGAGGAGGCGGAAGGCGCCTCTGGTTGGTGCACTTGTTGGAATAATGACCCTTCAGACCACATTTGTAGCAAGTGACCTCCGAAGGTGGACGAGGAGGAGGAACGCTTGGTCTTGGAGCTTGGTACTGAGACTTGTTCTGGTTGCTTGGGTTGGGTGGGTGGGAAAATCCACGATCACCTGTGTGCTTGTTCTGACTCGGAGGACGGAGCACTGGAGGAGGCGGGAGCCAGAACTTCTGCTGCTTGGTGACCACTTGAGAGGAAGAGGAGGAGTGAACAACATCTCTTATCCTCTTTTTAGAAGCTTCACATTTGAGCTGAGCTGCCTCTTGCTTGAGAGCCATGTTGTAGAATTGATCAAATTCATCTGGCTCGAACAGAGTGAGTGCAAGTTGGAGTTCATCTTTCAGACCACCTCAGAACTCGTAGATTTTGCTCTTGGCACCGGGGATGTCTTGCTTCGCATAACGGGCAAGATACTGGAACTTGACATTGTACTGGTAGGCAGACATGGTGCCTTGCTTTAGATTGCTGAACTTCTCACGCATGCCTTCAGTGACACTGGTAGGGATGTGATGAGAACGGAAATAGCGACAAAAGTCAGTCCAAGAGATCTCATGACCCACTCTAGAGTATTTGTATTGTTGCCACCAATCTGCAGCTTGATCTTTGAGTTGGAAGGCGGCAAACTTGACATAATCTTTAGGTATGACATTACTTCACTCGAAATGCTTCTTGATGTCTGTGATCCAATATTCAGCATCTAGCGGATCAACACAGTAGCTGAAAGACTTGGGTTGATTGGCAAGGAACTAGTTCAGAGTAGCAAAGTGAGGTTGATTGAACAGATTTCCTTGGCCTTGGTTCCCTTGATTGCCTTGATTCCCTTGATTTGCTTGGAAATTCTGTATCATTTGCATGAGCATCTGAGTGTTTTTATTGGTTGCATGCATAATTGCTCTCCATGCCTCAGACGGAGGAGGAGGGGAAGGAGGACACTCTTCTTCACCCTCTGGGTTCTGGCTGGGAACTTTCTGAGGTGCCATCCTGAAGATGATGACAACCGTTAGCCATTGAAACAAATAACAGATAAGCTGAATCAACGGCTAGATATTGCAACATATAGTCTTCACAATGAACATCCGAACAAAATTGAACGAATGAATTCCATAGCTTAATGGTACATCAACTTGTCGAGAAGCCACTTTGGAGAACAAAATGATAGAATAAAACAATAAGGTAACAGATGGAACAAATACATAATAGAGGTTTCGTCCCACATGTTCGTCCTGATGCCCCATGGCACATGTTACAAAGGGCCTTGCAATCCCCGGATCAGCATAGCAAAGGATCCTTTAAGATGCAACCCCCTAGTGTAACAATGCCCATGATAGCCTCTCCACTAGATGTTGAACCCCAACCTCATATCATGCACCCGTTGGAAGATTACCTAAGAGCTACTTGAATCCCACCTATTAATTCCCGAAGCTTTCCTGTTATGCAATCTGGTGTTGGGGATATAGGGGAAGCACCGCATATCACACAACTAATAAATCCTACATCCAGCTGTATCCATCCATCAATACATAACCAGGCACCTTCGGAAACCATTTACCTCGGACCTTCGAAACGCATCCGCTATACTAGCTGTGGCAATACTCTCGAACTATCCCCCAATACTGGGTGACGTCGGGGTTATCTCACCACCAGACACGCATAGAAGAGTTTTCGATGTCGGTCGCCTCTGGTATTCTAGAACTGCAACGATACAATTGTGACGACAACACCTCGGAGCTCAACTCCCCGGGAAACTGCCACAACCCCTAAATGACAGGAGGCACCAAGAACAATGTTCTCGTCACAAAGATATCGAAACAATCCAAACAATACCCGCGTGATCCTAAATTTTTTTGGGGGTGAAATTTGAGGATAGTGATGATAAAACAACACAGAGTCCTCATTAGAGAAACGAGGGGATGAGGAGTAAAAAGAAATCCTACTCTCCGATATATATATGACTCAAAACATTTTGTGTGTGTGTGCCAAGACTCAACATCGGCAGCGGTTCGATCAATCAGGGGGGCTCCTAGGTCGGAGAAGGCTCTGATACCAACTTGTAATGCCTAGGATGCGACTATATCTCCTACGTGCCATGGCACAAGTTAGAGACATAAGCGCATTCTGGAATGATCGCAAGCGTGTTATCTTTGCATAACTCATGTAATGAACAGGGATGAAAGAATAAATAGTCGGCTTACACTCGCCACGTCACACAATTAATACAGTAGCATACATTCATCCAAATAACACAGGGTCCGACTACGGATGAAATCAAACGAGAAAAGATACCACAACCACAAGTCCTGATTGCTCCTAGTAGGAACCACTACTGATCGTCGGAATACGTCACATACATACGACAACGCTCTTCATCGAACTCCCAGTGAAGTTCTTGTCCATCTCCTACATTGTACTCAGTTGTACCTGCATCTGGTGTGTGTTGTAATCTGTGAGTCACAAGGACTCATCAATCCCATTCCCGGGTATCAAAACTAACAAAGCCTCTTAGGTGTAGGGAGGTAATAAAGTGTCTGCAGCAAGCACTAAGCAACTAGCTTACGAATTCAGAGCGAGATGAGGATATGTTCCAACGGTCGCCAAAGATGATCAAGAAGTGATCCTAGCTACTCATGTTCATGCATAACCCGCCGTGTTCACTTTCCAAAAACCCATTCGAAAAGAGACTATCACGGTTACTCACACATGTAGTGTATTCTCAAGGATATGGTGTCAAGTTATCTACAACCGGAAATCCACAAATTCCCATCTCCACATAACCGCGGGCACGACTTTCGAAAGATTATAACCCTATAGGGGTGTCCCAACTTAGCCCATCACAAGCTCACGATCTGCGAAGTCGCAACTCCATGTTGGGAAGACCCGAGTATTCCCGGAATCCCGTGCTCAAGATATTTCGACAAAGGTAAAACTAATCCAGCAAGACCTCCCAGCGTGCCAACACCCTGATAGTATCCGCGCGTATCTTGTCTCAGGCCACGACCGGATGGGACAAGCTACGGGAGACCAAACCTTGAGTTGCCTCCAGGTGTCCCCGCAGGTTGCCCAGTTTGGACCAACACTCATGAGGAGAACTTGCCCGGGGGTTGATTAAGAACTCGGTTTTATAACTCCCTATGCAAGTTTTTAGTTATTAGGCAAATGTAGTACCAAAGTTGGGTCTTGCTGGGAAAAGCTTTAAGCAATGCGAATTATCAAGGGGGGCCCATAAACCCCAACCGTGTTAGGAACGCAAAATCAAGGAACATAACACCGGTTTATCGGGTCCTCAGGTGGCATGAGTGGAACAAAACACCAAGCAGAAGGCCAAGCCTTCCACCCATTACCAATATATATGTGCATTAATTAATAAGATATATATTGTGTTATCCCAATAAACAAGTCCAAACATGGTGCAATCTTCAAACTTCACCTGCAACTACCAACGCTATAAGAGGGGCTGAGCAAAAGCGTACTTAGCCAAACAACGGTTTGCTAGAAAGGCGGTTAGAGTGCTTCATGGCATCATAGGAGGCTGACAAGACAAGAATAGGCATCGAGGCATAAATATAGACCGAGAAAACTAGCAAAGCAAAGGTAGAGGTGATATCGGGGAACCATCTTCTTGCCTGTTAAGTTCACGGTGGGATCGTAACCTTGCTCCTCAAACTCAGTCTCGACAGGAACCTCGAACTCCGAATCATCACCGGGCTCTAACCAACACAAGAATACAAACACCGGAACAAAATCAATCACGATGCAATGCTCAAACACATGATGCAAGCAAGATGCATATGAGCAATGAACATGATATGATGCATCACAAAAGGAACATAATGAGTGCAACAAGTGGCATGGCACAATGCAAGAGCACAATTCATTTAAGCGAACACAACATGCAAAAGAATGCAAGAACAACATAGCCACACATGTAGTTTTTTAGTTTGAACTAACTAAGCACCCAACAAGTTTAATATGTTGTTTAGCATGGCAAGTAGTGCATCACAAGACCAACCAAAACATGCAAGCAATTTAAATGGGCCAGAAGAAACAAACAACAATTCCGGAAAATCCCATGAGCATAATTATGTTTGGTACTGTTCTGCTAATTACCCCATTACACTTTCATTAAATAGCAAAACAGATTAAACCATGCTGTTCTATCCAAAATTCTACCCCAAAAGCATATAAAGATCACTCTTAACAGAGTTATGGTTTAAAAGTTATGAATTAATCAAATTTAAACATGTTTAAAAGCAAAACATATGCAAACAACATTTTAAATGTTTTTAACATGGTAGCAAAAAGCATATTAATAATCTACACTGAAAACTAGGCAGTTTTCATATACAGATTATTTTGAACAGATGCATAGTTTAAAATATAGGGGTAATTCAAAATGCAAACAGATTTGAAAAATAAAACAAAACTGAAAAAGAAAATGAACCACCTCTGACCTGGCCTGGACTAGCCTCAGCCAATGACTAGTGGGTCCAGGGGCGCTGAAGTGGCAGTGCGGGGTGTAGGAGTGGGTGTGTTTGTGTACAGATTATGACAGAAGGGGCCTAGATGTGAGTGAGACTGGAGAGGCAAAAATATGGGCATTTTTACCACTGGCCCGAGGGGATTCGAACCCATGTCGCTGGGATAACAGAGCAAGCGGCGAACCAACTGGGCTAGGCGGGTGCGTCTGCTAGAGAACGGGCGCCGCACCTGATGTATAAACACCACAACGCGGACAGAGCCACACGAGCCGGCGAGCAGAGACGGCGGCGAGGTTCAATGGGGCTGCTCCGGCGACCACCAGGGACATCGGAGGTGCTCGATGGATCCATGAGGGAATCCCGCACAAGCGACACAGACCTGCTGCACCTAATGGCGACGCCGGCGACAACAAACAGAGGCGGCGGCGACGAGCTGCGGCGAGACACCTACGGGGCCTAGCGGAGCGGCGAGAGCACTTAGCAGCATCTACGTGACACGGCGGAGATGATGGACATGAACAAAGGAGCTACGGGGATCGGAGCACTCGCCGGAGACGTGGTCCGACGGCGGCGAGCTCGGGCGGACGACGAACTCGTAGCTAGAGCACGCTAGAGAGGGGGAAATGAGCATGGCCAGGTTCGTGAGCTCACCACGAACACGTTGACGTGCTTAGCTCGGCTAGAGGGGGTTGGAGACGACGGCGAGGGCGGACGAACGCTCGTGGCGGCCGGAGTCGAAGACGAGGAAGGAGAGGAAGCAGATGATGCACTCGGCTCCGCGTAGACGACGTAGTGGACGTAGTCGACGTCGGGGAAGAAGAAGGACAAGGTTGGCGAGGCGGAGGTCGTCGAGGTTCACACCGGCCACGAGCTCATGCGCCCAGATGCGCTCGGGACGGCGTTGGAGCGAAGTATCTGGTGGTCTATGTGGCCTGACGGCGGTCGAGGAAGGAGGAGGGGAACCCTAGGGAGCTAGTGGACACCGAGGGGGGCTAAGTAGGGGGGCCAGAGCGACAAAACGGGGCGGCGATGCGCTCGTGCTCGCGGTCCCCGTGGCAACATCGCGCGTGGACGAAAAGGTGGGGCGCGGGTCGACTGTAGCCAGAGGCTCAATGGTTGGGTCGCGGAGGCCACATGGGCGTACGGGCGCATGGGTAGTGGGGTGGCCGGGTGAGAAATGGCAGAGAGGGCGCACGAGGGAGCCAGCTGGGCTGCGCGCATGCTGGCTAGCGGGCCGGCCTGGTGGCCGAGGCCCAGGTGGATCTCGCTGCGCCTGGGCTGCTCTACTGGCTGCTGCTGCTGTTTTTTTCCTTTTCTTTAAGCAGAAAAACAAAATAAAAAGCACATGCAGCTAGGAAAAGAATTAGGGAGAAGTAAAAATACCCCTCGCACTATTTTATAAAAATGAGTTGGACATTTTTAGAGGTAAAAAATATAGCAAGTTTGAATTGGCTTCAAACTTGAGACATTTTTGAACCTGACCAATTCAGCTTCAGATAGGGTGAAATTTGGCAAAGATGTTTAGGACAAGGTGTAATATTTGTTGGGAGAAGATGAACATTAAAGGAGGAGGGAATGTGGCACTTTGCAAAACAAAAGAAAGAGAAAAAGAGAGAAGGGGAGGTGGTGAAACTTGGAAGTGATCAAGCATGGATCACACATGGATCAAGGCAACACTATAACATGCAAGAAACCACAATGCCACATGGTGAAAAAGAGAATGCATTATGACAAGGCAAGAATGCAATATGATATGACAATGATGCAAAAGACAAGACAATGCAATATGAGGACATAACAAAAAAAAGAAGGACCCCCAATGAAAGGATGAGGACAAGGTTGCATATATTGCCAAATAAGGAAAGTTTTACATCTGGGGTGTTACACCCTGTTCCACTTCTTCCAAATTTAGAAAACCAAGCTTATATTGTTGTTAGGAATTTTGTGCGCATCTTTCCTTCATGGATAGATTATACCACAAACACAGTACAATTTCCAGTCTTCCTCCGCAACTTATGCATAAGTAATGTACTAATCTTATTCATTGTAATTACCGCATATGTTTCTGCTGACAGAAGTCACAACATTTCATTCTTTTAAATAGGCGAGGACTAAACTAGATAGTCAAGATGAGCAAGGGTTGGTTGCGCTTTTCAAGCACTCGTTGATGAACTATCGTTCCTACCTGAGGCAAGCACACTTCAATGGCAAGCCTCTAAACAAATTTTTTGTAAAGTCTTCGGTGCTACATTTATTAGATAGTGACTGGAATAATCTATTGCACATTGGTCTCGTCCAAAGCGTAAGGTACTATCTATCATATGACATCACGATTGAACTACATTTCCGCATGTGCCTTACCGTCTCACTTGTATGAAAACTGTTTGCAAAAGAACATTCAATCTCAAGGGACCACAGAATCTCGCAACTATATTGCCCACTTCATTGCTCTTGTGAGTACCTCTTGCCCTGTATGACCATACTTAATTTCATAGCTGGCTGATTATGTAGCATCACTGCACATGTTAGCCTCGTTATCCTCCATTAGGTCGACATTAAAAGATCTGTATCGACTCTTACATAAATTTAGAATCAACCCAATGCTTTTGAAGAGGTTTAGCTCTGTAGTCCTCTTGTAAGGACGGAACATCTTCTATCATTGTACTTACATTAATAGCTACTCCCTCCGTCCCATAATATAAGAGTGTTTTGTACAGTACACCAGTGTACAAAACACTCTTAAATTATGAGAAGGAGGGATTGGTTCATTGTGTAGCATTCTGCATCTTATCTCCTTCTCCCACCATTTACTAAAAAAAATATCAGATCTATATTAAATCTTGCCAAAAAGTTGAATAGACAAACAATGCCAGTGCAGAAGTGTAGCCCATTGCTCTTGTCAGTACATTTTGTCCTGTAATGCTTGTACTTACAGGGATTGGTAGTTGATTATGTAGCATCAATATGCATCTTATCATCATTATCCTCTATCCCTTCCAGGATTATCATATCTATAATTACTCTCTACAAAATGTAGAGTACATGCAATGCTTAGGAAGAAGATTCTATGCAGAAATTCTTGAGTTATCCTTCCCTTGACATGGAGAAGGGCATTATAAAGCCTGTGTTAACTTCTAATGTATGTCAGTCCTTCTAAAGCCTTTATCCTCAACTGCTGTTTAATTTGCTCATACTCCCTATCGTCAACTGCTGTGACGGCAAAGAAGGTCTTTGCCATCAGCTTAAAGAAATCTAACGACAAAGAAAGGGCTGACGGCAAAGACCATGTTTGCTGTTAGCTACCTTGCTATCGTGCGCTAGCTGACGACAAAGAATCTCTGTCATCAGATAGCAGACGACAAAGAGGGAGAGTGGCGTACTAGCGAGGGCCACCTAATGGCCACTTTCTTTGGTGTCTGCTAGCAGACGGCAAATATTCTTTGCCGTCCACTAGCGGACGGCAAAGAAACTGGCCAGCTAATGTCCGTTAGCTAGGATCTTTGCCGTCCGCTAGAAGACAGCAAAGAGTTGTGACCTAAACTAAAAAGCGGCCAGCCCCACATCCCTCTCTCTCCCCTCTCTCTCCCTCCCTCATCACACCCGTGCCGCCGCCCCGTGCCCGAGCCACCCTTGTAGTTCCGCCACCCCGCCTCGCCGCCCAGCACCGCCGCACCGCGCCGCCCCGCCTCTCCGCCCCGCTGCCCCACCCCGCTGCCCCGGCGACCCGTCCCGCTCCTCTGGCGCCCCCTCCTCCATCCGATGCACCCCCTGCCGCGCCTGAAGGTGAGACATCCCTCTTTTTCTTTTTTCTTCTTTTGTTTTTAGATTTAGTTTAATTAGGTTTAGTTTAATTTAGGCTTGGTTTAGTTTAGGTTTTGTTTCGGTTTTTTAGGTTTAGATTTAGTTTAGTTTAGGTTAAGTTTATTAGGTTTAGTTTAGGTTAAGAAGAAAGAAGAAAGATGAAAAAGAAGAAGAAGAAGAAGCATAAGAAGAAGAAAAAGAGGAAGAAGAAGAAGAGGAGGAAGAAGAAGAGGAGAAGGAGGAGGAGGAAGAAGAAGATTAGGGGTGCATCACCGACGAAACCGGGTTGAGCGGGTTAGGGGGTTCATCGGTGTCGATGGAACCCTAAATAGCAAGTATCGTCGGTGCGAGATACATGTGGCCGTTGGTGTCGAACACTACATCCACATCCTATAAGTGATGCCGGCATCCGGCGTCCCACAACAACAGTTCTCAGCGTTGATGGCGGTCGAACACCATTGCGAATTTGTCTTGCAGCCTCTGCGATGACAATTAAAAGCCAAGTGTTGAAACTTGAAACACCCAAACTGAGTCAAGTTGGTTTAGTTGTTTGAACTTTCAAAAGTTGGCTTTTAATCGTCATCGCAGAGGCTGCAAGACAAATTTGCAATGGTGTTCGACCGTCATCAGCCACCAGAACTATTGTTGTGGGACGCCGGGCGCCGGCTCCACTTGCGGGATGTGGATCTAGTGTTCAATGCCGAGCGACACATGTATCTCGCACCGATGATACTTGCTATTTAGGGTTCCATCGACGCTGAGGAACCCCCTAACCCGCTCGTCCTGTTGTAAATATTTAGTTAGGTTGACGGAAAAAATAAAATTGCTATGTTACTCATCTTTCGATTTAAATGTGCAGTTTTTTCATCACAGCGAGGGTCTAGTGTTCGACGAGCTCCGCCCCTGCGTTCGTGGGTGAGCACAAATGACATCTCCTCCTCCCCTCTTTATTTGCTCTGTTCCGGTCTTTGTGCCGATGAAACTTGCTAGCTATAGGTGTCTTCAATCATCAGTATGCGTGACCACTATGCGTCTCTCGTTCGAAAGGTTACATCTATAAATATGCATGTGTTTGCATATTTATAATCGTGATTCTTTCGAATTGTCCAACGTTATCCATGGACAGCCCTAGTATGTGTAGATTGGGTTCATTTTCCCATATGCTCTGCTCCGGATCCGATGCAGAATTTCGTCAGTGCCTCCCGGTTGTTCTCTAGGTACACATCCTCTCTAATTATTGCCGAGACGTGTATCAAGAGAACAACGGGGAGGTGCTGCCAGAATTTTGCATCGGATCCGAAGCAGAGGATGGGAAAACAAACCCAATCTACACATACTCGGGTGGGATTAGGACCTATCTTTACCTATTAGCGTCTAGGTTGCATGGACGTAATAAAAGTGACAAACTCCATTAACTAATGAATATATACATGCTCGTATATATATATATATATATATATATATATATATATATATATATATATATATATATATATATATATATATATTTCTTATGTGTCCAGTAGATAGGCAAGATGACTGATCGTGCGTGGATGTACACCAGTCACAGTAGTCAGAAAGACATGGCTATTGAATGGTTAACAAAAACCAAGGGGTTTCTGAGAGCCGCATTGCAAATGGCCAAAGGACAACATGGTGCCCATGTGCCGGGGGCAACAATTGGCACAAGAGGACAGAGGATGAAATGGGCAAGCACCTGCAGAAGAGGGGTTTTATGCTAGATTATACGGTGTGGACATTTCATGGCGAGTCTGCCCAACATGCGAGAGCTGAGGTGCTTCGTCGTCGCACCGACGAGCATGGTACTGGGATGCAAGACATGGTGCGAGACTTTGATGATGCTCGGGACTCGGACGATGAGATGGAGGAATCTGCAAAAGCCTTCAATGAAATGTTGGAGTCTTCAAAACGTCCTCTCCACGACCACACTCAGCATTGTCAGCTGGATGCCATCTCACAAATAATGGCTCTGAAGGCTCAATTTAACTTGGGCAGAGAATGCTACGATGCAATGATGATAGTATTTGGACGTTGTCTACCCAAAGGCCATGTACTACCTGCAAACCTGTACCAGTCAGACAAAATCCTCCGTGCTCTTAAGATGCCCTAAGAGAAGATACATGCTTGTGAGAAAGGATGTGCCTTATTTAGGCTTCAGTATGCGGACCTGAACTATTGTCCCATTTGCAAGTCATCCGGGGATGTTGTGGTAGACAACTGTATGGGTTAGAAGACGCGGACCAAAATCCCCGTTAATGTTCTTCGGTATATGCCAATCGTACCAAGACTTCAAGTTCTTTTCATGGTCGAAGAGACGGCCAGACAGATGATATGGCACAAAACGGGCAAAAGAACCCAACTAGATGTAGATGGCAAGCTGATGATGGTGCACACATCGGACGGTAAAGCATGGAAGAGCTTCGGTGCATTACATGATGACAAAGCGGCAGATCCGAGGCATCCTCGAGTCGGCATCAACACATATGGATTCAGTGTGTTTGGTGTGATGGTAGCGCAATACAGTTGTTGGCCCATATTTGTCTTTCCACTCAATCTCCCCCCCGGACAGATTATGCAAAGAAAGAACATTTTCCTGACGTTGATAATTCCAGGGCCCAACTATCCGGGGAAGAATATGAATGTGTACATGCAGCTGCTGAAGGACGAATTGCAAGGAGCCTGGGATAATGGGTTCAAGACATACGACGCCTTTAACAAACTGAACTTCATAATGCGTGTCTGGTACATGTACTCGACGCATGACTTGCTGGTGTATGCGCTATTTGTTGGCTGGTGTGTGCATGGAAGGTTCCCGTGGCCACATGCAAGGGAGCTCTTGAGTTTTGTTGGCTTCAGGCCGATCGCAAGTTTTCTTGCTTCGACATGCATAGACAGTTTCTGGATCCTAGCCATAAGTTCAGGAAAGATAAGAAGAACTTCATCAAAGGTAGAGTTGTCAAAAACTCTGCACCACCTGTGCCGACAGGCCAAGAGACCCTGTATCAGTTAAACGCTCTCGAGCCAGATCCAGGGCGTCCAGAGTATTTCAAGGGGTATAATTTGAAACACGCCTGGACTGAGAAGACATGCTTGTGGGATCTGCCTTACTTCAAAGACCTTCTTTGCCCACACAACATCGACATGATGCACACTGAGAAGAATATCGCCGAGGCACTTTTTGGTACATTGTTCGGCATAGATGGTAAGTCAAAGGATAATACTAAGGGTAGACTCGATCTGGAGGCGCTATGTGATAGGACATTACAAAACATGAAAGAACCGAAAGGAAAGCAGAACTAGACGAAGCCAAAGGCATGGTTCAATCTTGGAAGGCCAGCTATGAGGGAAATTATCTTGTGGGTGAAACAGCAGTTGATGTTCCCCGATGGGTATGCAGCGAATCTAAAGAGGGGAGCAAGTCTTGATAAATTGAAGATATTTGGTCTCAACAGTCATGATTGGCACATATGGATTGAGCGGGTAATGTCGGCAATGTTCCGTGGCTTCATCCCTGAGGATGAATGGCTAGTACTGGCAGAGCTGAGCTATTTCTTCTATGTTCTTTGTGCGAAAGAACTATCACCTGGCCTGCTAGAAGAAATGGAAGAGTTGGCGCTGGAGTTTATCTACAAGTTAGAGAAGATCTTTTCGTCGGGCTTCTTTAATCCAATCCAGCACTTGATTTTGCATCTCCCAACCGAGGCAAGATTGGGGGGGGGGGGCGTGCAAAATCATTGGTGCTACGCAACTGAGAGGATACAGAAGACGCTACGAGCAAAATGTAAAACTAAACGTAGAATTGAAGAATTGATGGCTGAGGCATTCATTATCGAGGAGGCGACAAACTTCCCGACAACACACTATGAAGCCAAAAATCATCATTTGCATAATCCAAAGCCTCGGTACAATGCCGATGACCCTAAAAAGGGTGGATCAGACGTCAGCCTATTCAAAGGGGATCTCGCGCCAGCAGGTGCTTCTAATTCCGTAACTTTGGATTTCGAAGAATGGCAGATCATTTCGTTGTATATCTTCACCAACCTAATAGAAGTGCGGCCGTACATCGAGTAAGTTCTTGGTACATTGTTTCGCAACTTCTAATTCCTTTGAACTGCTCTTATTCCTCGATAAATTTTATACAGTCGATATGTCGCCAAATTCTCGTATGGAGCGGTGATCCAAAATGATTCCGTCAAAGAGTATGAGCTTCTGGCAAAGCATGGAGGCGGCTATCCCGGTTTCATCTCTTGGTTCAAACAAACGGCAATTTACATTAGTCCATTTCATTTGTTTGTCTAATTTGTGGATAATGCAACTATCCCTTTCGTATTAAACTTGTAGGCTAATTCAGAGATTATGGGTGCCGAATTGAGACAAGTCGCTAATGGTATTGATTTTAAGGTCCGTTCATTTGAGAAATACGACATTAACGAGTATCACTTTCATACCTATGGCAAAGAGCTATCTATGGCCGACCGAAAGTCTACAGATTGTTGTGTCTCTGCTATTGGCGAAGGAGATACCGAGTATTATGGAAGAGTTGAAGCAATTTATGAACTTCCATTTTATGGTGCAAACCCACCAAACGTCGTAGTCTTCAAATGTTATTGGTTCCAGCCGAAGGAGACTACAAGGACTCATGAACACTTAGGGCTAGTGGAAATTAAAAAAAGCACCCATTTGGATGTTCCCGATGTCTATACAATGGCTCAACAGGCAACCCAAGTTTTCTATCTACCGTGGGCCTGTCAAAGTGATCCAAATCTCAATGGTTGGGATGTCGTTTATGAAGTGCCGCAACATGTTAGACCACCTCCCCCAAATGAAGAGGATTATGAACCTCACATTAACCCAGCCACATATGAAGGATAATTCTTCCAAGAAACACGTCTTTCCAAAAAATGTTTCAGGAACCGCTCTACTTCACCCTTGAACATTGAAGTAGACAGCGACAATGAACCCGACTTCACCCCTGAGCCAGAACAAGAAGAGCCTGAACTAGAATAGGTTATTGCTGCGGATGACTTGTCAATGCTTGACCGATTACGTAAAGGTGTCCTACCACATGATGATGTATTTATTGATGATGATGATGAGCACGTCATTACTGATAGTGATGATGATGATGCATTTATTGATCCTGGAGCATTTATTGAACCCGACGATGCACATTATTATTAGGTATTCAATTTGTTATGTTATAGTTGATTTATATAGTTACTTGTATGATTCTATGATTTTTATAGTTACTTTTAGAATTTTCTTACTTTGTATGATTATTTGTTATACATAGTACCATGGACTTGATATCCGTCCCCATTGGCCCTCGCCCGCTTTATGATTTGGATGTGGTAAATTTTCTTTTATAACTATTTGTTGCATTTCGCATTTATGACAATTATGGCCATCAAGTTGACATAGAGATATTTTTATCTAGGAGGTATGTGAACCAGAAATTGCAACTGACCCTCTTGTCGAAAAGTTAAATTTAGTTGAAAAAGAAAATGAGTATTTGAATGAAAAATTAAAATAATTGAAAAAGATAAGATGATATTGGAGTTGTATGTTCCTAAAGTCGTCGATGATCGCAAGATGAAGATTAATGTAAAGCACTTGAAGATGGATGCAATGTGCTTGAAGATTAAGAAGATTAGAAAATATTTCATTGATAATGAGGCTTGGTATCATTATGCTGTTGGATCAATTGTTACCTTTGTTGCGATCTTCATCACATTTGTTGTGATGAGGGTAAGTTTTGTCTAGTGTTTTGCTTAACAAATGCATATTTAGCTTATTTACCTAGCTAGTCTTCTTCTTCTTCTAGCTAGTCTTCTCCTTCTAGTATTCTTCTTCTTCTAACTTTCTTCTTTCCCAATTTGTAGATTTGCTTTAGATGAGGAAGGCTTGTGTTGATGGAGTCTACTCTTCTCCTTGTGCTTCCTTTTTATTTTGATTTTGTAGGATGAACAATGTTAGACTTGCTACCTATATATGTATGTATGGATGAAACCATTGTAGGCTTGTTGTTGGATATGTTGGCTAGCTATATATGTTGCATATTGACTTTTGATTTGGTATGGATATGTGTTGGATGATCATATCCATATGGCAGGGATATGATTTGGTATATATATGTGTTGGTATTATCGGCGTTCTGGGAACCAGGGCACCCACACTTGCCTGCCTGCGGGCCACGACGTGCCTCCTTTTCAGGCCTGCTACATCCCATCTTCAGCATCAACACTCAAGGCCCTCGCGAGGGACCAAGTGATGCGGAGCATCCCAAGGTCATCCCCATGGACCATCAATCGCCTCACCAAGCGCTCCAAGGACCGATGACACATGCTCGTGCTAGAGCACTTGAATCCCAGGTTAACTCTCTCCTTGTTGAATTCCCATTTGACCACCTTGAGACATGGCTACTACCTCAAACAGAGACACTTTGTATGCTTAGGTGCCAAGGAGAAGTTACGGTGCAAGACGGATGCCAAGAGCATGAACCAGGATTATCCTAGCGCAGAGAAAGAGGTACTACCGGTCCAACTACCGGTCCAACTACTGGTCCACCAGTACTACCGGTCCAAGTACCGGTCAACTACCGCTCCACCTTCTGTAATCGACCGGTGCAAGGCCGGTGCAAGGCCGGAACTTCCGGTAAAACCACAAAAACCGGTACTACCGGTCCCAGGACCGGTACTACCGCCCTGCCTGCGCGCAGTTGAAGGGTTTTCACCCCATGTATCCCCCTAACTTACCCCTAGACTATAAGTACTCTTTCCCTTCCATCTTTTAGGGCATCTTTTGGATAGCTCATCATAGACCTTTGTGGTTCCTCTCCTACGAGACCACGGCCTCTTCGGAGAAGATCCACCTCGGATTCAAGACCTCCACATCGGAGAAGATCCCAAGGGATACCCCAAGACCTCCTCCGGGAGAAGACTATCTTTGTACCACCGTTGTTGACTATGGATCATGTATCTTGATGTGTATCGTGGATCTAGCACCTGTGTGACCGTATTTGTGTTGATTTGAGTGTTTCCCCTCGTGTTTTCCTCCATATCTTCCTTGTGTTCTCCGTGTTCATCGTGGGATAACCTCCTTTCGTGAAAGATCTGCCGATTAGGGTTCCACCCTACATCATTATGGTATCATGAGCATAGGTTGATCACGAATTTGGAGCCCCACACCTTGTTTTCTAGCTTGTTTTTGTTGTGTTCTTCCCAATTTCGAAAATCCACACCAAAAATAGCCCACAATTTTTTTTGTGATCTGTTGATTTGGCGAGATTTTGTTGAATTTGTTCCATGGATTTGCTGTGCCACGAGTGGATCTAGCATTTCCCCCAGTTTCCCAACTTTCCATCCACAAAATCCACCTAATTTCGACCCCGAAATCATCCATTTCCGCCCATATTTCGCCCCGATCTAGTTCTGAGAATTTTCCTAACACCAGCGGTACTACCAGCCTCACTAGCGGTACTTCCGCTGAGCACCACAAGCGGTACTACCGGCCTCCCAAGCGGTACTTCCGCCCCACCCAGTTTCAGCCTTCCGAGTTTCACTATTTTGACCGTAACTTTCACTCCCGAACTCTGATTTGAGTGTTCTTTTGCTCGTCGAAAAGCTAGTGACGTGCCCGAGCTGCTCATCTTGGTTTTACCACCATTTGACTCCATCAAATTTTGTCAAATTTGGCAAGTTTGGTTAGGCCCTCCACCATATAAACCTTCCGCATACCACGCCCCATAGAACCAACACATGATAACAGCAACCGTCGTGGACGAAGAGTGTAGATCAAAAGGATCCAACCTGAACACACACGAACGAAGACGAACGGCGAACATATCCGAGCAAATCCACCAAAGACAGATTCGCCGGAGACACACCTCCACACGCCCACCGGTGATGCTAGACGCATCACGGGGACACGGGCTAGGCGGGGAGACCTTTATTCCATCTTTAGGGAGTCGCCACCGTCTCGCCTTTTTGAGCAGGACACAAACCCTAACAAAGCTCGAAAAAGATCTAAAAACGGAGCCCTCCCACCGACAAATGCTGAGATCTACTCCGCCTCCATGGCCCTAAGGCCACTGGATACGGGACGGACCAGCAAGGTGTCGGCGGGAGGTAGATAACCCTAGATTTTTGTAGGCGGCGTCTGGCTAGAGGGACGTGTTTCTTAGTTACCCCCATCATCGAGTTCCTATAGTAGCACCGCATAGTGGACATTTAAAGCGGGTGGAGACGCCCATGTCGTCGGGCAGCGCTAAAGGGTCGATGCCATGAGAGAGAGATAGAGATAGAGATAGAGATAGAGATAGAGATATATAGAGATAGAGATAGATAGATAGATAGATAGATAGAGAGGGATTTCTCTCATTTATATGACAGACGACCCTATGCCACCTTACAGTGACGATGTGGCCAAAACCATAAGGTCAAAACCGGGCTTTTTGCAACAAAAAATAAGAGGTCATACCTGGGCATGACGGTTGGATACTGCTACCAGGGACTAGATATACCTGGTATTAAGAGTTGAGGGATGAAAGTTGCACCCAAAAATAGTCCAGGACGAAATCCACACTTCACGATAAGTTGAGGGACAAAAAATACACTTATTTCTTTAGGTTGCCGAGGCAGTCCACTAATTCAGATTTCCCAAAATGCCTCTTCGTCATGTCGAGCCTTTTCATCATGTCCGGTCTCTTCGGGATCCATCCCTTCCTGCTCTTCATTTTCAGCTTCTTCATTTACATCACCATCCTCTTCTCCGTGATGTTGGGGAACGTAGTATTTTAAATTTTTCCTACGATCACGCAAGATCTATCTACCAGATGCATAGCAACGAGAGGGGGGAGTGAGTCTACATACCCTCGTAGACCGAAAGCGGAAGCGTTAGAACAACGCGGTTGATGTAGTCGTACGTCTTCACGGCCTGACCGATCAAGCACCGAAACTACGGCACCTCTGAGTTCTAGCACATGTTCAGCTCGATGACGTCCCTCGAACTCCGATCCAGCCGAGTGTCGAGGGAGAGTTCCGTCAGCATGACGGCGTGGTGACGATCTTGATGTTCTACCGTCGCAGGGCTTCGCCTAAGCACCGCTACAATATTTATCGAGGAGAACTATGGTGGAGGGGGGGGGGGGGCACCGCACACGGCTAAGAGAT
>LR738714.1:281079485-281247979 GCA_902687465.1 Secale cereale | reverse complement strand
TGGTGGAGGGGGGCACCGCACACGGCTAAGAGATCAAGAGATCAATTGTTGTGTCTAGAGGTGCCCCCCTGCCCCCGTATATAAAGGAGGGAGGGAGAGGCCGGCCCTAGAGGGGGCGCACCAAGTGTGGGGAGTCCTACTAGGACTCCCAAGTCCTAGTAGGATTCCCCTTTCCTTTCCGGAGTAGGAGAGAAGGAAAGAGGGGGAGAGGGAGAAGGAAAAGGGGGCTGCACCCCTTGTCCAATTCGGACCAGAAGGGGGGTGCACGCCTCCTTCCTTTAGGCCTATCTCCTCTATTCCCGTAACTCCCCGGTACTCCGAAAATACCCGAATCACTCGGAACCTTTCCGATGTCCGAATATAGTCGTCCAATATATCGATTTTTACGTCTCGACCATTTTGAGACTCCTCGTCATGTCCCCGATCTCATTCGGGACTTCGAACTCCTTCGGTACATCAAAACTCATAAACTCATAATAAAACTATCATCGAAACCTTAAGCGTGCGGACCCTACGGGTTCGAGAACTATGTAGACATGACCAAGACACGTCTCTGGTCAATAACCAATAGCGGAACCTGGATGCTCATATTGGCTCCCACATATTCTACGAAGATCTTTATCGGTCAAACCGCATAACAACATACATTGTTCTCTTTGTCATCGGTATGTTACATGCCCGAGATTCTATCGTCGGTATCTCAATACCTAGTTCAATCTCGTTACCAACAAGTCTCTTTACTCGTTCCGTAATACATCATCCCGCAACTAACTCATTAGCTGCAATGCTTGCAAGGCTTATAGTGATGTGCATTACCGAGTGGGCCCAGAGATACCTCTCCGACAATCGGAGTGACAAATCCTAATCTCGAAATACGCCAACCCAACAAGTACCTTCGGAGACACCTGTAGAGTACCTTTATAATCACCCAGTTACGTTGTGACGTTTGGTAGCACACAAAGTGTTCCTCCGGTATTCGGGAGTTGCATAATCTCATAGTCATAGGAACATGTATAAGTCATGAAGAAAGCAATAGCAGTAAAACTTAAACGATCATAGTGCTAAGCTAACGGATGGGTCTTGTCCATCAGATCATTCTCCTAATGATGTGATCCGTTGATCAAATGACAACTCATGTCTATGGCTAGGAAACATAACCATCTTTGATCAATGAGCTAGTCTAGTAGAGGCATACTAGGGACACTCTGTTTTGTCTATGTATTCACACATGTATTAAGTTTCCGGTTAATACAATTCTAGCATGAATAATAAACATTTATCATGATATAAGGAAATAAATAATAACTTTATTATTGCCTCTAGGGCATATTTCCTTCAGTCTCCCACTTGCACTAGAGTCAATAATCTAGTTCACATCGCCATGTGATTTAACACCGATAGTTCACATCGTCATGTGATTAATACCCAAAGGGTTTACTAGAGTCAATAATCTAGTTCACATCGCTATGTGATTAACACCCAAAGAGTACTAAGGTGTGATCATGTTTTGCTTCGTGAGAGAAGTTTAGTCAACGGGTCTGTCACATTCAGATCCGTATGTATTTCGCAAATGTCTATGTGTCTACAATGCTCTGCATGTAGCTACTCTAGCTAATTGCTCCCACTTTCAATACGCAGCCAGATTGATACTTAGAGTCAGCTGGATTTAGTGTCAAAGCTTGCATCGGCGTAACCCTTTACGACGAACTCTTTATCACCTCCATAATCGAGAAACATTTCCTTAGTCATCCAGTTACTAAGGATAATTTTGACCGCTGTACAGTGATCTACTCCTGGATCACTATTGTACCCTCTTGACAAACTCATGGCAAGGTACACAACATGTTTGGTACATAGCATGGCATACTTTATAGAACCTATGGCTGAGGCATAGGGAATGACTTTCATTCTCTCTATATTTTTCTGCCGTGGTCTGGCTTTGAGTCTTACTCAACTTCACACCTTACAAGTCAGGTAAGAACTCCTTCTTTGACTGATCCATTTTGAACTAATTCAAAAGCATATCAAGGTATGTACTCATCGAAAGTCTTATCAAGCGTCTTAATCTATCTCTATAGATCTTGATGCCCAATATGTAAGCAGCTTCACCAAGGTCTTTCTTTGAAAAACTCCTTTCAAACACTCCTTTATGCTTTCCAGAAAATTCTACATCATTTCCGATCGACAATATGTCATTCACATATACTTATCAGAAAGGTTGTAGTGCTCCCACTCACTTCTTGTAAATACAGGCTTCACCGCAAGTCTGTATAAATCTATATGCTTTGATCAACTTTTCAAAGCGTATATTCCAACTCCGAGATGCTTGCACCAGTCCATAGATGGATCACTGGAGCTTGCACATTTTGTTAGCACCTTTAGGATTGACAAAACCTTCTGATTGCATCATATACAAGTCTTCTTTAATAAATCCATTAAAGAATGCAGTTTTGTTATCCATTTGCCAGATTTCATAAAATGCGGCAATTGCTAACATGATTCGGACAGACTTAAGCATCGCTATGGGTGAGAAAGTCTCATCGTAGTCAACTCCTTGAACTTGTTGAAAAACTTTCGCAACAAGTCGAGCTTTGTAAACAGTAACATTACTGTCAGTGTCAGTCTTCCTCTTGAAGATCCATTTATTTTCGATGGCTTGCCGACCATCGGGCAAGTCAACCAAAGTCCATACTTTGTTCTCATACATGGATCCCATCTCAGATTTCATGGTCTCAAGCCATTTAGCGGAATCTGGACTCATCATCGCTTCCTCATAGTTCGTAGGTTCATCATGGTCCAGTAACATGACTTCCAGAACCGGGTTGCCGTACCACTCTGGTGTGGAACGTACTCTGGTTGATCTACGAAGTTCAGCAGTAACTTGATCCGAAGTTTCATGATCATCATCATTAGCTTCCACACTAATTGGTGTAGGAATCACTGGAACCAGTTTCTGTGATGTACTACTATCCAATTCGGGAGAAGGTACAATTACCTCATCAAGTTCCACTTTCCTCCCACTCACTTCTTTCGAGAGAAACTCCTTCTCTAGAAAGGATCCACTCTTAGCAACAAAGACCTTGCCTTCGGATCTATGATAGAAGGTGTACCCAATAGTTTCTTTTGGGTATCCTATGAAGATTTACTTGTCCGATTTGGGTTCGAGCTTATCATGTTGAAACTTTTTTGCATAAGCATCGCAGTCCCAAACTTAAAGAAATGACAGCTTAGGTTTCTCGTCAAACCACAGTTCATACGGTGTCATCTCCACGGATTTAGATGGTGCCCTATTTAACGTGAATGTATATGTCTCTAATGCATAACCCCAAAAGCGATAGTGGTAGATCGGTAAGAGACATCATCGATCGCACCATATCTGATAAAGTAAGGTTATGACGTTCGGACACACCATTACACTATGGTGTTCCAGGTGGCGTGAGTAGTGAAACTATTTCACATTGTTTTTACTGAAGGCCAAACTCGCTAACTCAAATATTTTACCTCTACGATCATATCGTAGAAACTCTTATTTTCTTGTTACGATGATTCTCCACTTCACTCTGAAATTCTTTGAACTTTTCAAATATTTTAGACTTGTGCTTCATTAAGTAGATATACCCATATCTGCTCAAATCATCATTGAAGGTCAGAAAATAACGATACCCGCCGCGAGCTTCAACACTCATTCGTCCACATACATCTGTATGTATGATCTCCAACAAATCTGTTGCTCGCTCCATTGTTCCGGAGAACAGAGTTTTAGTCATCTTGCCCATGAGGCATGGTTCGCAAGCACCAAGTGATTCCAAAAGTCCATCACTATGGAGTTTCTTCATGCGCTTTACACCATTATGACCTAAACAGCAGTGCCACAAATAAGTTGCACTATCATTATTAACCTTGCATCTTTTGGCTTCAATATTATGAATATGTGTATCACCACGATCGAGATCCAACAAACTATTTTCATTGGGTGTATGACCATCGAAGGTTTTATTCATGTAAACAGAATAACAATTATTCTATGACTTTAAATGAATAACCGTATTGCAACAAATATGATCAAATCATATTCATGCTCAACGCAAATGCCAAATAACATTTATTTAGGTTTTACACTAATCCCGAAAGTATAGGGAGTGTGCGATGATGATCATATCAATCTTGGAACCACTTCCAACACACATCGTCACTTCACCTTTAACTAGTCTCTGTTCATTCTGCAATTCTCGTTTCGAGTTACTAATTTTAGCAACTGAACCGGTATCAAATACCCAGGGGTTGCTATGAACACTAGTAAAGTACACATCAATAATCTGTATATCAAAATATACCTTTTTCACTTTGCCATCCTTCTTATCCGCCAAGTATCTAGGGCAGTTCCTCTTCCAGTGACCATTTCCTTTGCAGTAGAAGCACTTAGTTTCAGGCTTGAGTTTTAGCTTTGGGTTTCTTCACGGGAGTGACAACTTGCTTGTCATTCTTCTTGAAGTTCCCCTTCTATCCCTTTGCCCTTTACTTGAAACAAGTGGTCTTGTTAACCATCAACACTTGATGCTTTTTCATGATTTCTACCTTCGCCGACTTCAGCATTGCGAAGAGCTCGGGAATTCCTTTCGTCATCCCTTGCATATTATAGTTCATCACGAAGTTCTACTAACTTGGTGATAGTGACTAGAGAACTTTGTCAATTACTATCTTATCTGGAAGATTAACTCCCACTTGATTCAAGTAATTGTAGTACCCAGACAATCTGAGCACATGCTCACTGGTTGAGCTATTCTCCTCCATCTTGTAGGCAAAGTACTGTCAGAAGTCTTATACCTCTCGACACGGGCATGAGTATGAAATACTAATTTCAACTCTTGGAACATCTTATATGCTCCATGGCGTTCAAAACGTTTTTGAAGTCCCGGTTCTAAGCCGTAAAGCATGGTGCACTTAAACTATCAAGTAGTCATCATACCGAGCTTTTGTCAAAACGTTCATAACGTCTACATCTGCTCCTGCAATAGGTATGTCACCTAGCGGTGCATCAAGGACATAATTCTCTGTGCAGCAATGAGGATAATCCTCAGATCACGGAACAATTCCGCATCATTGCTACTAACATCTTTCAACTTAGTTTTCTCTAGGAACATATAAAAAATAAACGGGGAGTAACATCGCGAGCTATTGATCTACAACATAGATATGCTAATACTACGAGGACTAAGTTCATGATAAATTAAAGTTCAATTTAATCATATTACTTAAGACTCCCACTTAGATAGACATCCCTCTAGTCATCTAAATGATCACGTGATCCAAATCAACTAAACCATGTCCGATCATCACGTGAGATGGAGTAGTTTCAATGGTGAACATCTTATGTTGATCGTATCTACTATATGATTCACGCTCGACCTTTCGGTCTCCAGTGTTCCGAGGCCATATCTGCATATGCTAGGCTCGTCAAGTTTAACCCGAGTATTATGCGTGTGCAAAACTGGCTTACACCCGTTGTATTTGAACGTAGAGCTTATCACACCCGATCATCACGTGGTGTCTCGGCACGACGAACTTTCGCAACGGTGCATACTCAGGGAGAACACTTATACCTTGAAATTTAGTAAGGGATCATCTTATAATGCTACCGTCAAACTAAGCAAAATAAGAAGCATAATAAGATAAACATCACATGCAATCAAAATATGTGACATGATATGGCCATCATCATCTTGTGCTTTTGATCTCCATCTCCAAAGCACCGTCATGATCACCTTCGTCACCGGCGCGACACCTTGATCTCCATCGTAGCATCGTTGTCGTCTCGCCAACTATTGCTTCTATGACTATCGCCACCGCTTAGTGATAAAGTAAAGCAATTACATGGCGATTGCATTTCATACAATAAAGCGACAACCATATGGCTCCTGCCAGTTGCCGATAACTTTACAAAACATGATCATTTCATACAAAACCGTATAACTCATCATGTCTTGACCATATCACATCACAACATGCCCTGCAAAAACAAGTTAGACGTCCTCTACTTTGTTGTTGCAAGTTTTACGTGGCTGCTACGGGCTTAACAAGAACCGTTTTTACCTACGCATACAAAACCACAACGATATTTCGTCAAGTATGTGATGTTTTAACCTTCACAAGGACCGGGCGTAGCCACACTTGATTCAACTAAAGTTGGAGAAACTGACACCCGCCAGCCACCTGTGTGCGAAGCACGTCGGTAGAACCAGTCTCGCGTAAGCGTACGTGTAATGTCGGTCCGGGCCGCTTCATCCAACAATACCGCCGAATCAAAGTATGACATGCTGGTAAGCAGTATGACTAGTATCGTCCACAACTCACTTGTGTTCTACTCGTGCATATCATCTACGCATAGACCTGGCTCATGATGCCACTGTTGGGGAACGTAGTATTTTAAAATTTTCCTACGATCACGCAAGATCTATCTACCAGATGCATAGCAACGAGAGGGGGGAGTGAGTCTACATACCCTCGTAGACCGAAAGCGGAAGCGTTAGAACAACGCGGTTGATGTAGTCGTACGTCTTCACGGCCCGACCGATCAAGCACCGAAACTACGACACCTCCGAGTTCTAGCACACGTTCAGCTCGATGACGTCCCTTGAACTCCGATCCAGCCGAGTGTCGAGGGAGAGTTCCGTCAGCATGACGGCGTGGTGACGATCTTGATGTTCTACCGTCGCAGGGCTTCGCCTAAGCACCGCTACAATATTTATCGAGGAGAACTATGGTGGAGGGGGGCACCGCACACGGCTAAGAGATCAAGAGATCAATTGTTGTGTCTAGAGGTGCCCCCCTGCCCCCGTATATAAAGGAGGGAGGGAGAGGCCGGCCCTAGAGGGGGCGCACCAAGTGTGGGGAGTCCTACTAGGACTCCCAAGTCCTAGTAGGATTCCCCTTTCCTTTCCGGAGTAGGAGAGAAGGAAAGAGGGGGAGAGGGAGAAGGAAAAGGGGGCTGCACCCCTTGTCCAATTCGGACCAGAAGGGGGGTGCACGCCTCCTTCCTTTTGGCCTATCTCCTCTATTCCCGTAACTCCCCGGTACTCCGAAAATACCCGAATCACTCGGAACCTTTCCGATGTCCGAATATAGTCGTCCAATATATCGATTTTTACGTCTTGACCATTTTGAGACTCCTCGTCATGTCCCCGATCTCATCCGGGACTCCGAACTCCTTCGGTACATCAAAACTCATAAACTCATAATAAAACTATCATCGAAACCTTAAGCGTGCGGACCCTACGGGTTCGAGAACTATGTAGACATGACCGAGACACGTCTCTGGTCAATAACCAATAGTGGTACCTGGATGCTCATATTGGCTCCCACATATTCTACGAAGATCTTTATCGGTCAAATCGCATAACAACATACATTGTTCCCTTTGTCATCGGTATGTTACATGCCCGAGATTCGATCGTCGGTATCTCAATACCTAGTTCAATCTCGTTACCAACAAGTCTCTTTACTCGTTCCGTAATACATCATCCCGCAACTAACTCATTAGCTGCAATGCTTGCAAGACTTATAGTGATGTGCATTACCGAGTGGGCCCAGAGATACCTCTCCGACAATCGGAGTGACAAATCCTAATCTCGAAATACGCCAACCCAACAAGTACCTTCGAAGACACCTGTAGAGTACCTTTATAATCACCCAGTTACGTTGTGACGTTTGGTAGCACACAAAGTGTTCCTCCGGTATTCGGGAGTTGCATAATCTCATAGTCATAGGAACATGTATAAGTCATGAAGAAAGCAATAGCAGTAAAACTTAAACGATCATAGTGCTAAGCTAACGGATGGGTCTTGTCCATCAGATCATTCTCCTAATGATGTGATCCCGTTGATCAAATGACAACTCATGTCTATGGCTAGGAAACATAACCATCTTTGATCAATGAGCTAGTCTAGTAGAGGCATACTAGGGACACTCTGTTTTGTCTATGTATTCACACATGTATTAAGTTTCCGGTTAATACAATTCTAGCATGAATAATAAACATTTATCATGATATAAGGAAATAAATAATAACTTTATTATTGCCTCTAGGGCATATTTCCTTCAGTGTTCACCATATGTAATCATTCATGAAACCACACATAAGAAAATGAGCATCCACTTCGCCTGAACTGGCCGTATACAGATTCATGTTTTCGCATTTACAACACGAATAACATAACTCTGTGCAACCCCTTCATTTCATGTGTTTCAAGGCAAACACTAAGAACCCTTTTATACTTTGATTCATTATCTCGCTCTTTCCTTAACATGCATTATGTAAGGAAGAAGTTAAAATCAACGTACATGAATGCATATGGGGTATAGTAATTTGACATGACCTTTCCTAATAAATGACACAATTGGTA
Organism: Secale cereale; assembly: GCA_902687465.1. Lineage (NCBI taxonomy): Eukaryota > Viridiplantae > Streptophyta > Magnoliopsida > Poales > Poaceae > Secale > Secale cereale. The sequence goes on along the minus strand of LR738714.1, from coordinate 281,239,580 downwards.
TTGCTAGAAATTTGATAAATTGATGACAAATCAACATTTTGTAAAAACATTGGCCACTCATGCATATATCCATGGAAAAATGAATTCGGCCACACTATATGTATAGTACGTTGCCGCTCGCAACGATGACAAGCATTTCCACAAGAATTATAATACATTCCATTACATTAAAGAGTAAGGGTACTCACAGAAAAGAGACCATCCGAACTAGATGTGTATATCTCGGTGGAGAGGGAGGGGACCCCTATGCATACATACAGTGTGACATAGCTAGTAAGGAAGAGGGATATCTCTAGGAGTACTTGGAAAAGGGTAGTTAATTAGGCACTAATGGAGGAGGAGGAGGAGAGAGATCTACTTAATTTGTTTGCATGGGAGAGCTTAGGGTGAGAGAAACACCAATTAATCTTATATATCTAATGAAGAAGAAGCAAGGGAGAGGAATAAGTGAGGGAAAGACGAAAGTGGGTGAGACCTCTCGCCAAGTCAATGGTAGTTGACCCTGTTGTACATATTAGAGACGTGCACCCTGCCGCGCGCGTCGTGAACTATACTGATACTAGCAACATGCGGCGAAAGGGAACATTGCTAGTGTGCGGGGCCCATAGGCCTGACAGGAACAAATCATTAGCGGTGCGGGCCAATTACAGGGACACTACTAGTACTTTACACACCTACAGTATGCGCTGCCACTAACACATGGCTAGTAGTTTTAGTCCACAAAGCTCCTGGGTACCCATTGTTAGCGGCGTGCGATTTTTGCACATGTCGCAAGTACCCTCTTAGTGGTGACATTAGGGCTTTCAACGGATGCCGCTATACTTAGCTAGAGTACCCGCGACATGCCATTTTAAGGACACAGTGCTAGTAGCAAAATCATATAACGGGTTTCAACACTAGTGCCCATAGTAGATGAAAAAACTATTTTATACAAATTTTTAGCGTCCAAGGATCACATACCCTTTTTAGGGTTCAAGGAGCACATATTTATTAACTCACTTTTTCATTGTGCAGGTCCTCGGATGTTCTTGGACCTCGTGGCTGGAATGCCTGCCAAGCGACATCATTGATTGTATTTGCATGGAATATTTCCATGGCATGGTCATCATGCCAAATGGTCACTAGGATCCAACTTGGTCGAAACATGCTCCTAATCCTATGTACGGGAACCTCTCCGGGTGGGTGGTCAATAAATTTTGGGTAAGTTCCTTTCAAACTAGATTAGTCAATATGTCGATCTTCGAAAATATTACCCTGACGACTTTATCCTTTGCGCCTTTATGCATGCTTGTAGGATTTCTATGCCTGTGATGAGGGTAAGAATGAGAAGGCAGATGCGGTTGTGGTGAAGATTGCCAAGAACCATGTCCACGGCATGCACTATTGTTAGGGCATATTTCTCTCTAATGGTTTCAGTGATTGATGACAATGCATTTTGTGGAATAACCATGTGCCTTGATCCATTCAGATATTCTTGTATATGGCAGACGGTTTTATTCCCCTCGGTGACAATAAGAGCGAAGAAGATTTTTTCTGACATTTCTTTTTCGGTGGACTTGAGTCGTAGAAAAATCATACTATTAAGAGGGGGTCCGCATTGGAAAGGTTTGGGTGGAATCAACAAGTACGCTTACACATAAGCACCACTAACCATCCGGCAAAATGGAGGAGTCCACTGTATTTGCATGGGTAGATTTGAAGCAACCAAGCGGTAGTACCGCTTGGATGTATTGCCGCAGACCAGTGTCAGTCTCAGTACCAGTTGGTTTAGGACTTTTGAAAGCTTATCCACTACAAACCTAAGTAGCACTATAGTAGAAAGGTAGTACCGCTTATTGCGGTACTTCCGCATTCTACTACCATGGCCACTACCGATTATTCTGAGGCTTCTGTTGCCTTTGCAACATTCATTGTACTAGAGCGGTAGTTCACCAGTATTACCGCTTCGGGCGATACTGCCGTTCGGACGCCTCTCTTAATACCACAGTTCCACTAGGTCACACGACCCAACACTACAAGAATCGGGTAATTTGTTGTGTGTGCAACACAAATGACAAAGACCTAAAAACAGACATCAAAGATTTTGCCGTCAGGAAGCTGATGACAAGGTGTGTCGACAAAGAATAAGTCAGCAAAGGGTACTTTGGCATCAAATTTTCATCGGGAAGACGACAAAGACTTTGCCGTCAGCCAATCTCAATAACAAACATCAAAGAAGCATCTTTGTCATGAGTCGAAACACAATTTTGCCGCCAGTCGAACTAATTTACAGACGGGAAAGGTTTTCTCTAATTTAAAAGATTGCAGGACACCGAAATATCAAAACATTTTCCATACATTCTTTATAGCTTGATTTGCATAACAAATTTACTATAATAGATTCGCAGGACATCTGACCATCAAAAGAGCATAACTACAACATTCTTTATAGATCAATTTACATTTTTTTTACAGATATGAACATCAACTTTTTTTGGCTACACAGAAAGATGGCTCTTGTAGACATTGGCCCGTAGAAAACAAAGAAGTGTCAGTAAGAAAAAATAGCAATGATGCACTGGCGATGTGGTTCAGGTAATGGTGGAAACGGCGTTGAATCCAGGAACTTGTGGTGGCGGAGCATGCATAGAGGTCCGGTCGGGTCACGGGCACGAGATCCGGTGGTGGATGCTAGACCTCGACACGATCCATGGGTCGCGCATGCGCCGGCTGTAGGGAGGCCGGAACCGGGGTTTGCGGGTAAGAGGCTGGTGCTGGGGCAGCAGCAGGCAATGTGAGGCTGCTGTCGGGTGATATGTCTCCAACATATTTATAATTTTTTTATTGTTCCATGCTATTATATATTCGGGTTTGGATGTTTTATATGCATTATTATGCTATTTTATACTATTTTTGAGACTAACTTATTAAACCAGAGCCTAATGCCAGTTTTTGTTTTTTTCCTTGTTTTTGAGTTTCGCAGAAAAAGAATATCAAACGGAGTCCAAACGGAATAAAATTTTCGCGATGATTTTTCTTGGACTAGAAGACACACGTAGAACTTGGAGTACAAGTCAGATAGTCATCCAGGTGACCACAAGCCGGGGAGGCACGCCCTAGGGGGGGAGGGGCGCCCCTAGGGTTTGTGGCCCCCTCGGAGACCCCCTGAACTCCTTCTTTGGCATATAAATACAGAGTGATGGAGGCAAATGTGTCCCGTCTTTCGATGAGATGGTGGCTATCGTTTGGATGAAGTCGACTTTGACGATCCGACTACGAACGTGCGTGGATGTCACGCCTTAGCAATCGCTAACCCAACTCCGAGAGGTTGTTGACCACGCCGGAGCACGATCAACCTGACCACGAAGGTCTGTTTCCTGCAGGCAAACGAAGAACAAGCAAGAAACTGAGATTGCAATCTGGATATTGCGAATTCAAGAGGAAAGTTTTATTGATCAAGTGGGGTTCTATGACGTCTTGGTCTGGTCGTTGAACACAAACGAAGTACGCGAAGTTGCAGCTATGGCGAACTTTAATCTAAACAAAACCCAAAGTCTAAACGACGCCCTAAGGGCTGTATATATGAGGGAAAGAGGGGGGAATTTCGTGGCCCTTGGTGGAGGGGTCCGAAACCAACCCTAACTCTTGTTTCCCCACACATACGGACTCTAAAAACAGCCTATACTCAAGTATTTCGAAATTACATGGGCCTGGCCCAATAATAAGGTGACGCAACACCTATAATAGCCTCTGGACGAAATTTATGAAGTGGCATCTTGTATATTTCGTCCAAGGCTTCTCACACTCATTATGGTGGCTTCAAAGTCCTGAAATCATCAATTGAAACTCCATTCTTGTTCCCCTTGCGCATGCCATCATCTCCATGCTTGACCTTGCTCCAATGTTCATCCTTCTTGTCCAAGCTAGGCCCTTCATTTGTAAGCAAGACAAATGTATCCAATTTAGGCAGCATCATATTCTCATGAACATTAGATTCATTACCAAGAAACGAAAGTACCTGGTAATTTAATTGGCGTGCGCGAGCTCTAGTAATTGGTCCTGTATATGTGTCAGTTGGAGCTATGGGTGTAACCTTGTTAGTGATGTCCTCATCATCCTCCCCTTCTTGAATTGAAGTCGTCCTCGATGGAAGCTCATCTTCCTCACCCAAGTAAGGCTTCAAATCTGCAATGTTAAATGTGGGACTAACCCCAAAATCTGCAGGCAACTCAAGTTTATATGCATTATCATTTATTTTCTCTAACACCTTGAAAGGACCATTAGCACGTGGCATTAGCTTTGACTTGCGCAAATTAGGAAACCTATCCTTACACAAATGTATCCAAACAAGATCTCCAGGTGCAAAGACATCACATTTTCTACCCTTATCTCCAACAAGTTTATATTTAGCATTCATGCGCTCAATATTTTCCTTAGTTAACTCATGCTTTTTAAGATCAATTCAGCACGTTGTTTAGCATCAAAATTAACCTTCTCCGAAGATGGAAGAGGCAACAAATCAATAGGTGCACGAGGTAGGAAACCATAGACAATTTCAAAAGGGCACATCTTAGTAGTAGAATGCAACGAACGATTATAAGCAAATTCAATATGAGGCAAGCATTCTTCCCACATTTTCTTATTATTCTTCAAAACAGCCCTAAGCATAGTAGACAAAGTTCTGTTGACTACTTCAGTTTGTCCATCAGTTTGGGGGTGACAAGTAGTACTAAAAAGCAGTTTAGTCCCCAACTTAGCCCATAAACATCTCCAAAAGTGGCTAAGAAATTTAGTATCACGATCTGAAACATTAGTATTTGGCACACCATGCAAGCGAATAATTTCACGAAAGAACAAATCAGCAACATTAGCAGCATCATCGCTTTTATGACATGGTATAAAGTGTGCCATCTTCGAGAACCTATCCACGACAACAAATATGCTATCCCTCCCCTTCTTTGTTCGAGGTAAACCCAAAACAAAGTCCATAGATATATCTTCCCAAGGAACACTAGGGACAGGCAAAGGCATATATAAACCATGAGGATTGAGTTGTGACTTAGCTTTTTGACATGTAGTGCAGCGAGCAACAAAACGCTCAACATCCCGTCGCATCTTTGGCCAAAAAAAATGTGTAGCAAGTACGTCCTCCGTCTTCTTCACGCCAAAGTGTCCCATTAATCCTCCTCCATGCGCCTCCTGCAACAACAAAAGACGAACAGAGCTAGCTGGAATGCATAGCTTGTTAGCTCGAAACACAAATCCATCACTAACGACGAACTTGTTCCATGTTCTCCCTTCTTTACAATTCTGCAATACATCTTTAAATTCAGCATCATGCACATATTGATCTTTGATGGTCTCCAAACCAAATATTTTAAAGTCAAGTTGTGAAAGCATAGTATAACGACGAGACAATGCATCAGCAATAACATTTTCTTTTCCCTTCTTGTGTTTAATAACATAAGGAAAAGTCTCTATGAATTCAACCCATTTAGCATGTCTATGGTTCAGTTTTGCTTGACTTTTAATGTGCTTTAAAGATTCATGATCAGAATGTATAACAAATTCTTTGGGCCATAAATAATGTTGCCATGTCTCCAAAGTCCGAACAAGAGCATATAATTCTTTATCATAAGTAGAATAATTCAGACTAGGCCCACTCAATTTTTCAGAAAAATATGCAACAGGTTTACCATCTTGTAATAACACACCTCCTAACCCAATTCCACTAGCATCACATTCAAGCTCAAAAGTCTTATTAAAATCAGGAAGTTGGAGTAAAGGAGCATGTGTCAACTTATCTTTCAATACCGTGAATGCTTCTTCCTGTGCAGTACCCCAAACAAAAGGCACATCCTTCTTTGTAAGCTCATTGAGAGGTGCAGCAATGGTGCTGAAATCTCTCACAAAACGCCGATAGAATCCAGCGAGGCCAAGGAAACTCCTCACGTGTGTGACCGTTTTGGGCTGCGGCCAACTCTCAATAGCTTCAATCTTGGCTTTATCAACCTCAATTCCCTATGGAGTAACAACATAGCCAAGAAAAGAGACTCGGTCGATGCAAAAGGTGCACTTTCCAAGGTTACCAAATAAACGTGCATCACGTAGAGCAATAAAAACAGCACGTAAATGTTCCAAATGTTCCTCCAAAGATCTGCTAAAAATCAATATATCATCAAAGTATACTACCACAAATCGTCCAATGAAAGCACGTAAAACTTCATTCATTAATCTCATGAAAGTACTAGGTGCATTAGTTAACCCAAAAGGCATGACTAACCACTCATATAATCCAAACTTAGTTTTAAATGCTGTTTTCCATTCATCTCCCAATTTCATACGAATTTGATGGTATCCACTACGCAAATCAACTTTGGAGAATATTGTAGAGCCACTCAATTCATAAAGCATATCATCTAGCCTAGGAATAGGATGACGATAACGAATAGTAATATTATTAATGGCTCTACAATCAATACACATACGCGATGTACCATCCTTTTTCGGCACTAGAATAATAGGAACAGCACAAGGACTAAGGGATTCGCGTATATAACCTTTGTCGAGTAGCTCCTGTACTTGACGCATAATCTCCTTCGTCTCTTCTGGATTGGTACGGTATGGTGCGCAGTTGGGTAGCGATGCACCGGGAATTAAGTCAATCTGATGCTCAATCCCTCGAATAGGTGGTAATCCCGGTGGCACGTCTTGTGGAAAGACGTCGGCGAACTCCTATAAAATGTTAGTGACAGCAGGAGGCAAAGAGGAAGGCACGTCCTCGAATGAAAACAAGGCCTCTTTGCATACAACAGCATAGCAAACAGATTTGCTAAAATCTAGCTCATCAATATCAGATTTGGTGGCAAATAAACATGCACTTTTCAATTTAATTTCAGAAGCAACAGTAGATGGTTTATTAGTAGGCTTCATTTGTTGCTCAAATTCTTTTGCCACAATCTGATTTTCACTCTTATTTTTCTCCTGTTTTGCTTTATTAGCTCTATTAATATCATCTTTCAAAATGGAATCAGGAGTCATAGGAAGCAAAGTAATATTTTTATCCTTATGAACAAGAGTATACTGATTGTTTCTACCATGGTGTACAGAATTTTTATCAAATTGCCATGGTCTACCAAGTAATAAGGAACATGCTTGCATAGGTACCACATCATAATCAACATAATCAACATATGTAGAGATACTAAAATGCACACGAACAGTACGTGTTACCTTAACCTTGCCGCTGTTGTTGAACCATTGGATGTAGTAAGGATGTGGATGTGGTCTTGTGGTGAGAGATAGCTTCTCCACCATCTCCATGCTAGCCAAGTTGTTGCAACTCCCTCCATCTATGATCACGCGAATAGAACGTTCCTTCACAACTCCCTTTGTATGGAACAAATTATGCCTCTGATTTTGCTCAGCTTGTGTAACCTGCACACTCAAAACACGTTGAGCAACTAAACATTCATACCTGTCAGCATCTTCAGGAGCCATGTATTGCGTCTCATGATCAGAATCGTTTCCACCGTGTTCTTCACGTGTAATAAGAGCCAAAGTCTCCTCATCATAGTCACTAGCGGATTCATATCCACCATCCTCAGTAGCAATCATCACACGCTGAGATTTGCAATCTCTCGCAAAATGTCCTCTTCCCTTACAACGACGACAAATAATATCACTGGTGTGCCCTGTTGATGCCATGGAAGAAGAAGAACTCTGTGCAGGCCCAATAGGTGTGCTCTTGGCAGATAATGGTGGTTGTGCCTGCTTCCTTGTATCACGGCTGGAGGTAACAGCTGATGGAGGTGTCGGTGCAGTAGAATGTGTGGAAGTAGAGGATGCACGCGGTGTCCATGATGAAGGTCGACCTGCAGAAAAGTTAGTCCGCGCCAATGCCTGTCGATCCTGCACTTCACGTTCAGCTTTACAAGCAAGATGGAATAAACGAGTGATATTAGTATAATCCTTATACTCTAGAATGGTCTGAATCTCTCTATTTAATCCACCCATAAAACGTGCAAGCATAGCTTCATTCTCCTCAACAATACCACATCTAATCAGGCCAGTTTGTAATTCCTGATAATATTCTTCTACAGAATTTTTTCCTTGTCTTAAGCGCTGCAGTTTTTGAAGTAATTCACGTTGATAATATGGTGGAACCCAACGAGTACGCATAGCAGTTTTCAAAGCAGCCCAAGTAGCTGGAACAGGATATAATCTACAATGTTCAGACCACCAAACACATGCAAAACTAGTGAAAGCACAAACAGCAGCAGGAACACGTCTCTCCTCGGGATAGTTTAAACATGTAAAACGTTGTTCAGTTTGTAACTCCCAAGTAAGATATATATCAGGAACATATCTACCCTCAAATGGTGGAATATTCAATTTCAGTTTAGGAAGATGGTCATGTACCTCAGGTGGTGGTGCAGCCCTACCGTTGCGATGATATGCATGAGGACGACCTGGTGGTGGTGGTGCTGGTTGTTGCACGTAGTTCTGATTTTGGTCAACCTCATCCTCGTAATGGTCCTCCACCTCTGCAGTAGCAGCAAGAGCTACATAAACATCAACAGCAGCACCAGAAGCTTGACCAGTCTCAAGGGGAACGCGCTGTGCTCGTCCCACTTGATTCGGAAGGCGACGTTGTTGTTGTTGTTGTTGTTGTTGTTGAAGAGGTGGGACAGCTGCAGCAGCCGGTGGTGGTGGAAAACGTGAAAGCAATTCAACAAACTTGTTATCGAGCTTTGTGTCAAACGTCTTCTCCATGCCAACTATCTTCTCCATGGCCTCGTCCAATGTGTTTAGCACACCTTGCACCTGTACACTCATCATTTGCTGAAACTTATCATGAAGCTCCTAGTCCGTCAAGTTCTCCCTGTCAGTCTCGTCGACTTGTGATCCTGGCATGGTTAGCAACAATAGAAACACACAAGAATATGATCCTACAGACTACTAATAAGTGGTGGTGGTGTTGGTTGTCACAAATCCGAGAAGCAAATCTCAAATTCTTACCAGTTCTTACCCAGCAGCAGGTGGTGATCGGCAACCATGGTAGTCAAAACTCTCAAAGCTTGGATAAAGCGATTACCAAGGAGAGTCAAACGCACGACGTAGATGTATGTGGAGCTGGGAAGGTTTATAAGATGGTAGCAAAAGTGGTCAGCAATAATCAATTCAGAGATGCAAAGTTGAATAAACGCTCAACGACGGTACTGTGCTGGTCCTAGGCTAGACCGTACTAGAGACGCGAGCCTAGAACACGAACAAAATCACGGCGCTGCACGTAATAAAGGGGAAAGCACACTCTGATTTTTTTTCGCCTCTTTTTTTTTGCGCTCCTTTTTTTTGCGCTGCTTTTTTTTTGGCCGAAAATCACTATAATGGCGAGTGTCTCAAAAAGTGCGGTAAAAAAACAGTATGATGGCACGTGTCTCAAAAGACTCAGAAAAGCCCAAAAATAGGATAGGGAAAAAAAATTCACCTGTCGAAATTTTGGCCTAAAAACTGCCCGGGGGTCTCCAGACTCTACGCAGGCAAGGAAACACAAATCCGAAACCTAGATGGATCTCGAGAACAAACCTAATATGAAAAGAACTCGGATTAGCGGTGGATATATGGTGGTAGGATATGGCAGCGGTGGTAGGTTATGGCAGCGGTGGTGGTATGTGGTGGCGGTGGTGGGATATGGCAGCAGCGGTGGTATGGCAGCGGCGATGAATATGATGCGGCGGCGACGTGACAAACTGTGAACAGAACTCGAAACTCTAAAGAACTAGACGCTAAGACCAGCAACTTGACACGACGATGCAACCGCAAATTCAACAAAGCAAATACAGAAAAGATTATGCAAAGGCTCAGATTGGTTCGGATGGGATGAACTAACCCTAATTTTTTTTTGGCTTTTTCATGGACTGTAGGTATGAAGAACAGACTCGATCTAATCTACGAAAAACTGTAAAATCTCACCGAGCAACCTGGAAATCTGATACCACTTGATAGAGGCAAAGGTGTCCCGTCTTTCGATGAGATGGTGGCTATCGTTTGGATGAAGTCGACTTTGACGATCCGACTACGAACGTGCGTGGACGTCGCGCCTTAGCAATCGCTAAACCAACTCCGAGAGGTTATTGACCACGCCGGAGCATGATCAACCTGACCACGAAGGTCTGTTTCCTGCAGGCAAACGAAGAACAAGCAAGAAACTGGGATTGCAATCTGGATATTGCGAATTCAAGAGGAAAGCTTTATTGATCAAGTGGGGTTCTGTGACGTCTTGGTCTGGTCGTTGAACACAAACGAAGTACGCGAAGTTGCAGCTATGGCGAACTTTAATCTAAACAAAACCCAAAGTCTAAACGACGCCCTAAGGGCTGTATATATGGGGGAAAGAGGGGGCAATTTCGTGGCCCTTGGTGGAGGGGTCCGAAACCAACCCTAACTCTTGTTTCCCCACACATACGGACTCTAAAAACAGCCTATACTCAAGTATTTCGAAATTACATGGGCCTGGCCCAATAATAAGGTGACGCAGCACCTATAATAGCCTCTGGACAAAATTTATGAAGTGGCATCTTGTATATTTCGTCCAAGGCTTCTCGCACTCATTATGGTGGCTTCAAAGTCCTGAAATCATCAATTGAAACTCCATTCTTGTTCCCCTTGCGCATGCCATCATCTCCATGCTTGATCTTGCTCCAATGTTCATCCTTCTTGTCCAAGCTAGGCCCTTCATTGGTAAGCAAGACAAATGTATCCAATTTAGGCAGCATCATATTCTCATGAACATTAGATTCATTACCAAGAAACGAAAGTACCTGGTAATTTAATTGGCGTGCGCGAGCTCTAGTAATTGGTCCTGTATATGTGTCAGTTGGAGCTGTGGGTGTAACCTTGTTAGTGATGTCCTCATCATCCTCCCCTTCTTGAATTGAAGTCGTCCTCGACGGAAGCTCATCTTCCTCACCCAAGTAAGGCTTCAAATCTGCAATGTTAAATGCGGGACTAACCCCAAAATCTGCAGGCAACTCAAGCTTATATGCATTATCATTTATTTTCTCTAGCACCTTGAAAGGACCATCATCACGTGGCATCAGCATGTGAGGCTGCTGCCGGGTGATATGTCTCCAACATATTTATAATTTTTTATTGTTCCATGCTATTATATATTCGGTTTTGGATGTTTTATATGCATTATTATGCTATTTTATACTATTTTTGAGACTAACTTATTAAACCAGAGCCTAATGCCAGTTTTTGTTTTTTTCCTTGTTTTTGAGTTTCGCAGAAAAAGAATATCAAACGGACTCCAAACGGAATAAAATTTTCGCGATGATTTTTCTTGGACTAGAAGACACACGTAGAACTTGGAGTACAAGTCAGATAGTCATCCAGGCGACCACAAGCCGGGGAGGCACGCCCTAGGGGGGGGAGGGGCGCCCCTAGGGTTTGTGGCCCCCTCGGAGACCCCCTGAACTCCTTCTTTGGCATATAAATACAGAGTGATAGAGGCAAAGGTGTCCCGTCTTTCGATGAGATGGTGGCAAACATTTGGATGAAGTCGACTTTGACGATCCGACTACGAACGTGCGTGGATGTCACGCCTTAGCAATCGCTAACCCAACTCCGAGAGGTTATTGACCACGCCGGAGCACGATCAACCTGACCACGAAGGTCTGTTTCCTGCAGGCAAACGAAGAACAAGCAAGAAACTGAGATTGCAATCTGGATATTGCGAATTCAAGAGGAAAGCTTTATTGATCAAGTGGGGTTCTGTGACGTCTTGGTCTGGTCGTTGAACACAAACGAAGTACGCGAAGTTGCAGCTATGGCGAACTTTAATCTAAACAAAACCCAAAGTCTAAACGACGCCCTAAGGGCTGTATATATGAGGGAAAGAGGGGGGAATTTCGTGGCCCTTGGTGGAGGGGTCCGAAACCAACCCTAACTCTTGTTTCCCCACACATACGGACTCTAAAAACAGCCTATACTCAAGTATTTCGAAATTACATGGGCCTGGCCCAATAATAAGGTGACGCAGCACCTATAATAGCCTCTGGACGAAATTTATGAAGTGGCATCTTGTATATTTCGTCCAAGGCTTCTCACACTCATTATGGTGGCTTCAAAATCCTGAAATCATCAATTGAAACTCCATTCTTGTTCCCCTTGCGCATGCCATCATCTCCATGCTTGACCTTGCTCCAATGTTCATCCTTCTTGTCCAAGCTAGGCCCTTCATTTGTAAGCAAGACAAATGTATCCAATTTAGGCAGCATCATATTCTCATGAACATTAGATTCATTACCAAGAAACGAAAGTACCTGGTAATTTAATTGGCGTGCGCGAGCTCTAGTAATTGGTCCTGTATATGTGTGTCAGTTGGAGCTGTGGGTGTAACCTTGTTAGTGATGTCCTCATCATCCTCCCCTTCTTGAATTGAAGTCGTCCTCGACGGAAGCTCATCTTCCTCACCCAAGTAAGGCTTCAAATCTGCAATGTTAAATGCGGGACTAACCCCAAAATCTGCAGGCAGCTCAAGCTTATATGCATTATCATTTATTTTCTCTAGCACCTTGAAAGGACCATCAACACGTGGCATCAGCATGTGAGGCTGCTGCCGGGTGATATGTCTCCAACATATTTATAATTTTTTATTGTTCCATGCTATTATATATTCGGTTTTGGTTGTTTTATATGCATTATTATGCTATTTTATACTATTTTTGAGACTAACTTATTAAACCAGAGCCTAATGCCAGTTTTTATTTTTTCCTTGTTTTTGAGTTTCGCAGAAAAAGAATATCAAACGGAGTCCAAACGGAATAAAATTTTCGCGATGATTTTTCTTGGACTAGAAGACACACGTAGAACTTGGAGTACAAGTCAGATAGTCATCCAGGCGACCACAAGCCGGGGAGGCACGCCCAAGGGGGGGAGGGGCGCCCCTAGGGTTTGTGGCCCCCTCGGAGACCCCCTGAACTCCTTCTTTGGCATATAAATACAGAGTGATAGAGGCAAAGGTGTCCCATCTTTCGATGAGATGGTGGCTATCGTTTGGATGAAGTCGACTTTGACGATCCGACTACGAACGTGCGTGGATGTCGCGCCTTAGCAATCGCTAAACCAACTCCGAGAGGTTATTGACCACGCCGGAGCACGATCAACCTGACCACGAAGGTCTGTTTCCTGCAGGCAAACGAAGAACAAGCAAGAAACTGAGATTGCAATCTGGATATTGCGAATTCAAGAGGAAAGCTTTATTGATCAAGTGGGGTTCTGTGACGTCTTGGTCTGGTCGTTGAACACAAACGAAGTACGCGAAGTTGCAGCTATGGCGAACTTTAATCTAAACAAAACCCAATGTCTAAACGACGCCCTAAGGGCTGTATATATGAGGGAAAGAGGGGGGAATTTCGTGGCCCTTGGTGGAGGGGTCCGAAACCAACCCTAACTCTTGTTTCCCCACACATACGGACTCTAAAAACAGCCTATACTCAAGTATTTCGAAATTACATGGGCCTGGCCCAATAATAAGGTGATGCAGCACCTATAATAGCCTCTGGACGAAATTTATGAAGTGGCATCTTGTATATTTCGTCCAAGGCTTCTCACACTCATTATGGTGGCTTCAAAGTCCTGAAATCATCAATTGAAACTCCATTCTTGTTCCCCTTGCGCATGCCATCATCTCCATGCTTGACCTTGCTCCAATGTTCATCCTTCTTGTCCAAGCTAGGCCCTTCATTTGTAAGCAAGACAAATGTATCCAATTTAGGCAGCATCATATTCTCATGAACATTAGATTCATTACCAAGAAACGAAAGTACCTGGTAATTTAATTGGCGTGCGCGAGCTCTAGTAATTGGTCCTGTATATGTGTCAGTTGGAGCTGTGGGTGTAACCTTGTTAGTGATGTCCTCATCACAGAGATATTCCAGAAACCCTAGAACGACAGATGAAAATACTTGTCCACCGCCACAGATCTCTGTTCCGGTGAGATCCCTTCTGGAGGCCTTTTCCGGTACTCTTCCAGAGGGGGACTTGATCACAGAGGGCTACTACATCAACCTTGTTGCCCTTCCGATGATGCGTGAGTAGTTTACCACAAACCTACGGGTCCATAGCTAGTAGCTAGATGGCTTCTTCTCTCTCTTTGATCTTCAATACAATGTTCCCCTCGATGTTCTTGGAGATCTATTCGATGTAATATTCTTAGGCGGCGTGTTTGTCGAGATTCGATGAATTGTGGATTTATGATCGGATTATCTATGAATATTATTTGAATCTTCTCTGAATTATTATATACATGATTTTATATCTCTGTATTTCTCTTTGAATTATTGGTTTAGCTTGGCCAACTAGATTGGTAGTTCTTGCAATGGGAGAGGTGCTTAGTTTTGGGTTCAATCTTGCGGTGTCCTCACCGAGTGACAGAAGGGTAGCGATGCATGTATTCTATTGTTTCCATCAAGGATAAAAATATGGGGTTTATATCATATTGCTTGAGTTTATCCCTCTACATCATGTCATCTTGCTTAAGGGGTTACTCTGTTCTTATGAACTTAATACTCTAGATGCATGCTGGATAGCGGTTGATGTGTGGAGTAATAGTAGTAGATGCAGAATCGTTTCTGTCTACTTGTCAAGGACGTGATGCCTATATTCATAATCATTGCCTTAGATATTGTCATAACTTTGCGCTTTTCTATCATTTGCTCGACAGTGATTTGTTTACCCACCATATGCTTTATTCAAGAAAAAATCCTCTAGTGAAACCTATGGCCGCCAAGTCTATTTTACATCTATTGTTTTCAGATCTATAAAACCCAAAACCCAAAAATACTTTGCTGCAATTTATTTTGCTTTTTTACTTTAGTTTTATTTCTATCTTTATCAGATCTCACTCTTGTTCGTGACATTGAAGGGATTGACAACCCCTTTTCTGCGTTGTGTGCAAGTGTTAGTTAGTTTGTGTAGGCGCATATATTGGGGACTTGCTTGTACCTCCTACTGGATTGATACCTTGGTTCTCAAACTGAGGGAAATGCTTATCTCTACTTTGCTGCATCACCCTTTCCTCTTTAAGGGAAAAATCAACGAAAGCTCAAGAAGTAGCACGAAGAATTTATGACACCGTTACCGGGGAGGTCTACATCAAGCCTACCAAGTACTTGTCATAAACTATCATCTCTTGCACTTACATTATTTTCCTTTTGCCTCTCGTTTTCATCTCCCCCACATCTAAAACATCTTCAGAAAAACACAAAAATATTTGCCTTTTTATTTGCCCTTATGTCTTACTTGGTTTGTTTGCTCGTTTGCATGGCATAATTGTGTTTATTCAATTTCAATAGGAAAGTGTTATGGATACTCATCCACTTGCTAATCTCTTTGAAAGATCCAATTATGATAAACCAATTTCTAGTGAGTCGAGTACACGAGATTATCTTTATGAGATTTTTCTTGAAATTCATGAATCTAAAAATTGTGATGAAGTGTTAAAAGAAATTCATAAAGTGATCCACGATAGTTCCTTAAATAAAAAGCATGATTGCAATGATGTTATTATAAATTCTATGAATGACAATTGTGCTAATGATATGCAAAACCCTAAGCTTGGGGATGCTAATTTTGCTATGCCTACTACTTGTTGTAATGATCATGATTGGGGTGATGCTTCTTATGATCTTGAAAATTTATTTAAACCCCATGATGAATATGAGATTAATAATAATGTTTACAATAATATTGAAAGTGGGTTTGAAAGAATGTCAACTTTTGATTCCACTACTTTGGAGATTGATCAATATTATGATTTTTTTTGATAAAAGTGGGCTTGGAGTAATGACTTTGTTCTATGTTAATCCCACTGTTTTGAAAGAGTGTCAACTTTGCATGCTTGTGGATCACGTAGAGAATATTTGATGTTATAGCTATATTGTTGAAGTTGATTATGATCCTACATGCAATATTATGAGAGAGGAAAATACGGTTGTAGGAATCTTCATGTTACTAAATCACCTCTCTTGATGCTTAGATTGTTAAAGTTTTACTCTTCTTCCATGCATATGCTAGATTTTGCTTGCCTTTATAATTTGTTTGATTATAAAATGCCTATGCATAGGAAGTATGTTAGAATTAGATGTGTTTGTCTCATGTTTTATGACATTCTCTTAGCGCTTCAATTATTGTCTTTCATGTGAGCATCATTGAAATCTCAATCCCTAGTTAAAAGGCTTTAAAGAAAAGCGCTTCTTGGGAGACAACCCAATATTTTTTATTTTATGTTAATAAATCTACCATCTAGCCTCTGGTTATATGTGTTTTCATGTTTTAATTTAGTGTTTGTTCCAAGTAAGACCTTTGGGATGATTTGGAAGATAGTAGAGATTGATTTTTTCTGGAAAACAGAACTTTTGCGTCCAGTATCAAAATTGTTTCGACTTGCTGGAACGTGAATTTTCTTTGAAGTTTTTACACATTTCTGATCTACAAATTTTCCACTTTGTCATAATTTTTCAGAATTTGTGGAGATGTAGAAGTTTCACACCAATTCGCATCTTTACAGACTATTTTGTTTTTGACAGATTCTGGTTTCTCTGTGTTGTTTGCTTATTTTGATGCATCCATGGCTAGTATCGGGGGGTATGAACCATGGAAAAGTTGGAATAAAGTAGATATTACACTAATATACAATAATAATGAGTTCACAATAGTACCTACAAGTAAGGATTGAGTTTGTTTTACTAACAGATCGCATGAGATTTTTGTTGAGTTTTGTGTTGTGAAGTTTAAAGTTTTGGGTAAAGATTGGATGGACTATGGAATAAGGAATGACAAGAGCCTAAGCTTGGGGATGACCAAGGTACCCCAAGGTAATATTCAAGGACAACCAAGCATGTAAGCTTGGGGATGCCCCAGATGACATCCCCTCTTTCGTTTTCAATCCATCGGTAAATTTACTTGAGGCTATATTTTTATTCACCACATGATATGTGTTTTGCTTGGAGCGTCTTGTATGATTTGAGTCTTTGCTTTTTAGTTTGCCAAAATCATCCTTACTGTACACACCTTTTGAGAGGGACACACATTAATCATGAATTTATTAGAATACTCTTTATGCTTCATTTATAGCTTTTGAGCTAGGTAATTGCTCTAGTGCTTCACTTATATCTTTTTGAGCACGGCGGTGATGTTTGTTCTGAAGAAATTGGTGAACTATCATGCTTCACTTATATTATTGTGAGAGTCTTTAAACAGCACGGTTGTAATGCCCCGGATGTAATACTTTCCCTTTGGGGTATATAATATATCTCCGGCTTCATCTATTTCCATTCCGGGTTCTTTGTCTTTCGGGTTTTCGTCGTTTTGTTGTGAGTGTGTGGCATTCATTCATATCATGTAGACATGTGCATCGCATTGCATTTGTGTTGACGGTTGCATCCGGTTCCGCGTGTTTCTTCCCGTTGTCCGTTTCGCGTTCCGGAACTCCCTCACGTGTCCGTGACGTCCCGTAGGCCTACTTTGTTGTTTGGGTGTGTAACGTTACCAGTGTGGCGCGAGACTTGTCGTGTGTTGTTGTTTTGTTGAGTGTAACCCGCCTGTCAAATCTCGTCGCGTTTCGAGTCCGTTTGCTATCCCAGCAGTTATTCGTGTGGGCTCGAAGTGCCTCCACTTTGTGGCCCAAAAACACCCCCTCCAACAGCCCACCAACCACTCCTAGCCACTTCTATCATCTAGGCCATCCAAATCTGATCCGGTGGCCGAAAACCGCACTCCTTTTGGACAACCCTAACTCCTTGTGCCTATATATTTGTCCACTCCCCCATATTTGTGCCCCAAAACTAGGAAACCCTAGCTCCCCTAGCCACTTCTCTTCCACCTCCAGCCACCTCGCCACATGCTATTGCTAAGGGCATTCCAAAATACAAGTGCTTCCGTGTTGATGAGAGAGATACCTTGTTCTTCGAGGACAGACTCGTTGTTCCCAAAGGTGATCTCAGGAAGCTCATAATGGAAGAAGCTCATGATTCTCTCCTTTCCATTCATCCTGGCAGTTCAAAGATGTATCAAGACCTCAAGCAGTCTTACTGGTGGACACGCATGAAAAGGGAGATTGCCCAATTCGTGAATGAATGTGATGTATGCAGAAGACTGAAAGCAGAACATCAACGTCCAGCCGGTCTTCTCCAACCTCTTCCTATTCCAGAGTGGAAGTTCGACCACATTGAAATGGACTTCGTCACTGGCTTTCCTAAATCCAAGCGAGGAAATGATGCTATCTTCGTGGTGATCGACAAGCTTACCAAAGTCACTCACTTTCTTCCAGTCAAAGAATCAATCAATGCAGCTCAACTTGCAGAGTTGTACACTTCCAGAATTGTGTCCCTACATGGCATTCCTCAAGTTATATCCTCAGACCGTGGAAGCTTGTTCACATCAAGGTTCTGGGACTCCTTTCAGTCCGCCATGGGCACGAAGATCAGGTTCAGCACTGCTTTTCACCCTCAGACTAGTGGTCAAGTCGAGCGCGTGAATCAGATTCTAGAAGACATGCTCAGAGCCTGTGTCATCTCCTTCGGCATGAAATGGGAAGACTGCCTTCCATTTGCCGAGTTCTCTTACAACAACAGCTTTCAAGCAAGTGCAAGCAAAGCACCATTTGAAATTCTCTATGGCAAAAAGTGCCGTACCCCTCTCAACTGGTCTGAAACAGGCGAACGCCAACTTCTTGGCAATGACTTGATCTCAGAAGCCGAAGAAATGTGCAAAGTCATACGTGAGAATCTCAAGGCCGCTCAGTCGCGCCAGAAGAGCTACTATGACGGCAAGCATCGTGATTTGGCATTCAACATCGATGATCATGTCTATCTCCGAGTTTCTCTGATGAAAGGCACCCAAAGATTCGGTATCAAAGGAAAACTTGCTCCTAGATACGTCAGGCCTTTCAAGATTCTTGGCAAGAGAGGCGATCTAGCCTATCAACTTGAGCTCCCTTCAAACTTCGCCAATGTTCATGATGTCTTCCATGTTTCTCAATTTCGCAAATGCTTCAAGGCACCTGAGCGCATGATTCCGTTTGAGGAGATTGATCTTCAACAAGACCTGTCCTACCGAGAGCATCCAGTTGCAATTCTCGAAGAAACCGAATGCAAGACCCGCAACAAGTCCATCAAATTTCTGAAAGTCAAGTGGTCACATCACATCGACCGAGAAGCTACCTGGGAACGAGAAGATCATCTTCGTTCCGAGTACCCTTCCTTTTTCCAGTCCTAGATCTCGGGACGAGATCTTTTTGTAGTAGAGGAGAGTTTGTAATGCCCCGGATGTAATACTTTCCCTTTTGGGTATATAATATATCTCCGGCTTCATCTATTTCCATTCCGGGTTCTTTGTCTTTCGGGTTTTCGTCGTTTTGTTGTGTGAGTGTGTGGCATTCATTCATATCATGTAGACATGTGCATCGCATTGCATTTGTGTTGACGGTTGCATCCGGTTCCGCGTGTTTCTTCCCGTTGTCCGTTTCGCGTTCCGGAACTCCCTCACGTGTCCGTGACGTCCCGTAGGCCTACTTTGTTGTTTGGGTGTGTAACGTTACCAGTGTGGCGCGAGACTTGTCGTGTGTTGTTGTTTTGTTGAGTGTAACCCGCCTGTCAAATCTCGTCGCGTTTCGAGTCCGTTTGCTATCCCAGCAGTTATTCGTGTGGGCTCGAAGTGCCTCCACTTTGTGGCCCAAAAACACCCCCTCCAACAGCCCACCAACCACTCCTAGCCACTTCTATCATCTAGGCCATCCAAATCTGATCCGGTGGCCGAAAACCGCACTCCTTTTGGACAACCCTAACTCCTTGTGCCTATATATTTGTCCACTCCCCCATATTTGTGCCCCAAAACTAGGAAACCCTAGCTCCCCTAGCCACTTCTCTTCCACCTCCAGCCACCTCGCCGGAGTTTCGCCGGAGATCCGCCGGAATTTCGCCGAAAGATCGCCGGAGTACCTCTCCTACACCTCCTCACTTCACCACTACCCTCTCCACCTCACCACCGCCGTCATCCGGCCAGATCCGGCGAGGGGCTACCGGATCCAGCCGGCCCCGACCTCCCGCCGGCCTGGGAGGGTTCGCCCCGCCGTTTTTCTTCGCAGCCGCCGCCGCATCGTAGTAACAGCAGCAGCGCCAGCGCTGCCCGATCTGGGTCAACGCCCCGCTGAACCGGCCTCCCGCTAGCTTCCCCGATCCCGCTTCGCCTCGCGACCGCAGCCGCAGGCCGGCCTCCCTCTCCGCATCGCCCGTCACGGCCCATCTCCCCACCGCATCCGCGAGCGCCAGCCAGCCCAGGCCGCCTCTCCGCGCCTGTTGGGCCTCCCTCCAGCCGCGTGGGCCGGCCTCCTCCGTCCCCGCGCAGGCCAGCCGCCTCAAGGCCACTTCGCCAGGCGCCCGAGCGGGTCGCGCCTCTCCAGCATCGGGCCGGGCCGCCTCCACCGGGCCACGCCTCGCCGCACCTGGGCCTCGCCTCCAGCCGAGCCGGGCCCGAGCCGCTCCACCGCCAGTCCGCCGCGGGCCACCTTCGCCTCTCCGATCCGGCCGTTTGACTTTTGCAATCTGAGGTTGATTTTTCGAAAAACCCTAGATCTAGTCCAGTTTTGTGATCTGTGATGCAATATTCAATTGAGGATATCTTTTTGTGTGTTGCTCCGATTCGCGCATATAGCATGTCCAGACGTTTGTGGTCAATAGCACTACGTTTTATCTTTTAGTGTCATGCATGTTAGAGATCGTCTAGGTGCTTGTTTTGCTGTTTGCAAGAGTGCATCATGATATAAACTGCTTCTATGTGATGTTTTTATGCCATCTTTGCCATGTGATATCTTTTAGCTCGTTTATCCGAATGATGCAAATGACATATCCACGTGTTCGTCTTGCCATGCTCTACATGTTGTATGTGCTAGGTAGCATGATAGATTTATTCTTGCCATGCTTATCATCGTTGCAAAGTGCCTTGTGGCTGTGATGTTGTTTCACTTTTTACGAAATGCCATCTTGTTGAGCTCGTTGCTATCGTTGTGTTTACCTCAATGATGCATGTTTGTGTGTTTCGGGATCACCTTCATGTGTACTTTGATGATATGCTTACCTCTTGCCATGTTTAGTTTCGAGG
Source organism: Secale cereale (assembly GCA_902687465.1). Taxonomy (NCBI): domain Eukaryota; kingdom Viridiplantae; phylum Streptophyta; class Magnoliopsida; order Poales; family Poaceae; genus Secale; species Secale cereale. The sequence goes on along the minus strand of LR738714.1, from coordinate 281,218,436 downwards.
TGACTTAAACATGCTCTTTTATATGCCATGATGAAATTGCTATTTTAGGACTTGGTGGATTTTCACTAAGTCTGAAATCTGTAACGTTCCGATGCCATGTTCGTGTGCTGCTCTTGGACAAAGCATGATATTTTTGGAGTGGATCTTGATTGTTCCTTGTAGTATATATTGTTGTCTTTCCATCCATGTCCTCACATGTCCATTTAAGTGGCTGTAGCATGTTTATCTTTTGCTCCAAAGTTTCAATAAAATTCTGCTGCCAGAATTTTATTGTCAAGTTCAATATGTCCAAGATCATTGCTATTGATCCGTGACTCCTTTGGGGGTGCAACTTTGGACTTAGTTGCTGTAGTATATGTCTAGTTTGTGTTCATATCCTTTGCCATGTTGTTTGAGTGCTGTAGCTTAATTATTTTGAGCTCCGAAGTTGCTATGTTGCTGTAATTTTCAGCTTTCGCTCATTTCTTGTTTCAGGCATAACTTTTAGCCCGTAACTCCGATTTCAGCGAATCTTATACCAAACTTGATTGATTTTCTGTGTAGATTAATAATATCAGATTATTATCATATTTTGAGGTGTTTTGCTTAAGTGATATTTTACGTGCTCCGTGTGCATCCTTAGTGCATCCATCATGCATTCATCTTTTTCGAGTGCGCATTGCATCTTGTTGATTGGTGCTTGGTGTGATTGTTTTGTTTAGAGCCGGAAGCTAAGTCTGAGTTCGAGTACGAGCACGAGGTTTCCAACGAGGTTGAGCACGAGGACCCTTCTTACGATCCGAACGACTTCTCTTCAGGCAAGATGACCGAACCCCGATAACATTACTATCTTTGCCTATTGCTAGTAGTCTCGATCTATAGTTTTGCCTCGATGCCCATGATCTTATTGTCAGCCTCCTACTTGTAAACCATTTCCATGTTTAACCAACCTACCTATGCAAACCGTTGCTTGGCTAAGTACGCTTCGCTCGGCCCTTCTTATAGCTTTGCTAGTTGCAGGTGAAGATCGAAGATGCTTGCTTCATGTTGAAGTTTGGTTGGGTTATATCACACTATATAAATGCTTAAAATGAAATCATCTATATATTGGCAAGGGTGGAAGGCTAAGCCTTTTGCTTGGTGATTTGTTCCACTCATGCCGTTAGGATCCGTATAAGCCGGTGTTATGTTCCTTGATTATGCGTTCCTAACACGGTTGGGGTGTATGGGACCCCCTCGATAAACCGCTAAGTGCTAAGTCTTTTCCAGCAAGTCCCAACATTGGTACTATTCGCCTAAACAACTAAAACTTTCCGAGGGAGTAATTAACCCGAGGCTTAATTAATTCAACCCCCCTGGGCCAGTGCTCGATTTGAGTGTTGGTCCATACTAGAGTCGTGTGCGGGGCCCCCCTTGGCAACTTGGGTATTTCGGCCACTGTACGCTGTGCTCATCCGGTCGTGGCCTGAGACTAGATACGCGCGGCTACTATCAGGGTGTCGGCACGCCGGGAGGATTTGCTGGATTAGCCTTACCGTAGCTCGGTATATCTTGAGCACGGGATTCCGAGGATACTCGGGTCTTCCCACTTTGGAGTTGCGACTCCGCGGATCGTGGGCTTGTAATGGGTCAAGTTGGAACACCCCTGCAGGGTTATGAACTTTCAAAAGCCGTGCCCGCGGTTATGTGGCAGATGGGAGCTTGTTAATATCCGGTTGTAGATAACTTGACACACTGATTCTAATACACTACCAGCGTGTGTTCCGTGACCGTCAATTTCCGAATAGGGATTCGGGAGTTGAACACGGAGGGGTTATGTTTGTGGAGCTTGTAGCTAGGATCACTTCGTGATCACTTCTCGTCCGAGGCTTTCTCTTCTCACTCTCACTCACGTAAGCTAGTTGCTAGTTGCTGCCGCAGACACTTATTCTTTTCTTCAGCCTTATCCTCTCCCAAAGGCTTAAATAGTCTTGTTACCCGGGAACGGGATTGCTGAGTCCTCTGTGGCTCACAGTTACTTCACCACACCAGATGCAGGTCCAGTTGTGAGCTATCCAGGTGATGGCACCGAGCTAGATTGGGAGTACGACGAGGAGCGTAGTCGGTACTATGTGCGATATCCGGATGATCAGTAGTGGAGACTCTTACTAGGATTCGATCCGCCTGTGGTTTATTTATTTCAGTTTGGTATCTTGACATTTGGATTTTGCCCTTAGAGGGTTGTGATGTTCTTAATGTATGATGATTGAGACATGTTATGTAATTGTGTGACGTGGCGAGTGTAAGCCAACTATTTATGTTTACTATCCCCTCTTTTACATGAGTTGTGCAAAGATTACCAAACTTGAGATCATTCTAGGATGGACTTATGCCTTTAAGCCGTGCCTCGACACGTAGGAGGTATAACTCCATCCTGGGCATTACAACGGTAATTTGCTTGAGTTATGAATTTAGTCCTAATATGATAGGCATCCAATAGGAATACAATAAAAACTTTCATATAAAGAGCATTGAATACTATGAGAAGTTTGATTCCTTATGATTGTTCTGAGATATAAATATGGTGATATTAGAGTCATGCTAGTGAGTAATTGTGGATTGGTAGAAATACTTGCATTAAAGTTTGTGATTCCCATAGTATGCACGTATGGTGAATCGTTATGTGATGAAGTCAGAGCATGATGTATTTATTGATTGTCATCCTTTGTGTGGAGGTCGGAAGAGCGAGATGGTTAAATCCTACCAACCTCTCCCCTAGGAGCATACGTCTAATACTTTGTTTCGATAGAAAATAAATTTTTGCAATAAGTATGTGAGTTCTTTATGACTAATGTTGAGTCCATGGATTATACGCACTCTCACCCTTCCACCATCGCTAGCCACTCTAGTACCACGCAACTCTCGCCGGTACATTAAACCCACCATTTACCCTTCCTGAAAACAGCCACCATACCTACCTATTATGGCATTTACATAGTCATTTCGAGATATATTGCCATGCAACTTCCACCGTTCCGTCATATGTTCTAGTATCAAGTTGTAATTGTTGAGTTGTAAGTAAATAAAAGTGTGATGATCATCATTATTAGAGCATTGTCCCATGTGAGGGAAGGATGATGGAAGGAATGATTCCCTCACAAGTCGGGATGAGTCTCTAGACTTTACAAAATAAAAAAAAGAGGCCAAAGAAGCCCAAATAAAAAAAGAGGCTATAGAAGCCCACAAAAAAAGAGAAAAAAACATAAAAGAAAAATGAGAGAAAAGAGAGAAGGGGCAATGCTATTATACTTTTTCCACACTTGTGCTTCAAAGCAGCACCATGATTTTCATGATAGAAAGTCTCCTATGTTATCACTTTCATATACTAGTGGGAATTTTTCATTATAGAACTTTGACTGGTATATTCTAATGATGGGCTTCCTCAAATTGCCCTAGGTCTTCGTGAGCAACCAAGTTGGATGCACACCCACTCAGTTTATTTTCGAGCTTTCATAAACTTATAGCTCTAGTACAATCCATTGCATGGCAATCCCTACTCATTCACATTGATATCTATTGATGGGGATCCCCATAGCCCGTTAATATGCCTAGTTGATGTGAGACTATCTCCTTTATTTTGTCTTCTCCACAACCACCATATTCTATTCCACCTATAGTGTTATGTCCATGGCTCACGCTCATATATTGCGTGAAAGTTGAAAATGTTTGAGAATAGTAAAGTGTGAAACAATTGCTTGACTAATACTGGGGTTGTGCATGATTTAATACTTTGTCTGATGAAGATAGAGCATAGCGAGACTATATAATTTTGTAGGGATAACTTTCTTTGGCCATGTTATTTTGAGAAATTGTTTTATTAGTATGCTTGAAGTATTATTGTTTTTATGTCAATATTAATTTTTTTTTGAATCTTATGGATCTGAAAATTCATGCCACAATGAAGAAAAGGATAGATATGTTAGGTAGCATTCCACATCAAAAATTCCATTTTTATCATTTACCTACTCGAGGACGAGCAAGAATTAAGCTTGGGGATGCTTGATACGTCTCCAACGTATCTATAATTTTTGATTGTTCCATGCTATTATATATTCTGTTTTGGATGTTTATATGCATTAATATGATATTTTATATTATTTTTGGGACCAAGCTATTAACCTAGAGCCCAGTGCCAGTTTCTGTTTTTTCCTTGTTTTTGAGTTTCACAGAAAAAGAATATCAAACAGAGTCCAAATGGAATACAACTTTCGCGATGATTTTTTCTTGGATGAGAAGACACACGTAGGACTTGGAGTACAAGTCAGAGAGTCCTCGAGGCGACCAAAAGTTGGGGAGGCGCACCCTAGGGGGGGCACCACTAGGGCTTGTGGCACCCTCGAAGACCCCTTGACCCCCTTCTTTGGCCTATAAATACAGAGATTGTCGGGGTAATTGACCACGGGTACCCCGAAGACGGTCAGACAACATTTCAAGACATCGGGGCTAGCAAAGCCCCTCAGTCCGATCGCTCAGGCCGCCCCAGGCGCCCCCCTGTCCGATTGCTCGGGTCGGCTCTTCACCCGGCTGCCCGGCTCCAGACGGCAGTTGGACCGGGCGTCCGCCTGCTCAGTCCGCCTGCTCCCTCGGCCGACTGCTCCAGCCGGCCTGCTGCGCAGAGTCAACTACGACGTCCCATCGGACATGACACGAACGAGACGGCTGTACCCGGCACTGCTGGAGAATAGTAGAGCACTGTAGTAGGTGTAACACATCACATCGGTGTCCCCCGAATAGTATAGTTGGTGGGTGACCACCACCCACCATGCCGACACCCATGCCTACCTAGCTTAGGAAGTAAGCTAGCCTTACCTATATAAGGCACACATCCATCCATCCACTCCTTCACTCACTCACGCATGGATACCCACATGCTCACGGCCAGGCTCATGTGCCACACTAGTTAGATAGCTCTCAGCTATCGCTTCATCCAGATACAGCTCCAGGAGCACTCTGTACCAGATATACCAGATATACTCAGACATGCAGGAGTAGGGGTATTATCTCCCCGGAGAGCCCTGAACCTGGGTAAACCCCTGCGTGTTATTCGCATACCCATCCTCGGATATTCCGGCTGCAGTCTTGCCCTCACCTCAAGCCACCCTGTGGAATCTGTCGACACGCTGACCCCCGTGAGAATACTTCGACAGTTGGCGCCCACCATGGGGCAGGCTGCTATTGGAATCGCAGTACGGGCGGGACCATCTTCGTCACCATCGTCGCGATGTCGTCGTCGCCACTCCTGCCGTGCTTGAGGGCTTGACATCGACTCGCCCCCAGGGTGACCGTTCAAGGTGGCGCGCCTTCATCGTCGGCCTCACCATCTTCGTCAGCTCCACCGTGATGTTGCCGATGTCTCTCAGGCGGCACTCGGAGGCTCGACATCGACACAGCCCGGGACGGTCGTACGGGACGACGCGCCCTCGCCGCTGGTCTGGGCACCGCCCACCCCGCACTTTTCTTCGCGGACGCTCTGCACTGCGACTTCTCTGCCCAAGCTCATCCATGGGGGCATATACACTTGCCATATACTAGCCAGATATTCCCCATACGCTAGCCATACACGCCCTAGACAATGGCCATGCATGCCTCGTACATGCCCCGTATAATCCTCATATATTGGCCCTGTACTACTCATAATTCAGTCAGATACAAGTCAGACAATGGCCAGAACATGCACATGCCCCGGCGGCACGTCGTGACTCTGACCTCCTGCTCCGTCTCGCGCCCACTGTGTCATGCCCAAGATGCGATTCTATCCCAATCACGTGATGAACTCGTGATTGGGGCACAGCCGCATTTCGGGCGCTTAGCAAGATGGATATCATTACATCATACCATTACATAAATAGATGGAGATACATACAAGTCATACAATAGTCACATGAGTGGAACACATCATATACAAGACATCCGACTATGGATGAAAACACATGAAAGACACATGACATCCATCCTGCTATCACAGGCTGCCGACCAGGAACCTATCCCAAGACTGATGAAGAAGAAGAAAGAACTCCAACACAAGTAAACATCACTCTCACATCAAGTCATCGGAAATCTGCACCTGCAACTGTTGTTGTAGTATCTGTGAGCCACGAGGACTTAGCAATCCCAAAACCATGGGTATCAAGACTAGCAAAGCTTAATGGGCATGGAAAGGTTAAGTGGTTAGGTTGCAGCAGCGGCTAAGCATTGTATGGTGGCTAACTTATGAGTACAAGAATAAGATGACCATCTACGCCAACTGTCGCAAACTAGTAATGATTGCTAAGTGATCCTGAACTACCTACGAGTCAAACATAACCCCATCGTGTTCTCTTATCAAAATGAAAAGAGACGATCACGGTTACTCATGCGGTTGGTGTATTTTATTTCGGATCCTCTGTCAAGTTCTCTACAACCGGATATTAACAAATTCCAATCTGCCACATAACCGCGGGCACGGCTTTCGAAAGATCATAACCCCGTAGGGGTGTCCTAACTTAGCCCATGACAAGCTCTCACGATCAGCACAGGTAAAACCTCTTATCTTAGGGACAACCCGATCAGACTCGGAATCCCGGCACAAGACATTTCGACAATGGTAAAACAAGTCCAGCAAGACCTCCTGGCATGCCGACACCGTGATAGTAGCCACGTGTATCTCGTCTCAGGACACGTCCGGATAGGTCAGCCTACAGGTATGCCAGATACCTCGGGTTTCCCCGAGGCGGCCCCGCAGTCCACCCGTTTGGGACCAACACCATCGGCATTGGCCCCCCCTGTATGTGGAAAAGAATCCTCGGGGACATAACCCCCTCTGCAAATTAATTAATTAATTAATAGTTTTATTATGTTGCAAATTAAAACCAAAGTTGGGCCTTGCTGGAGGAGTTTTATTCAAAGCGAATTGTCAAGGGGGTCCCATACCCCCAACCGTGTTAGGAACACAAACTCAAGGAACATAACACCGATTTATTGGTTCTTAAGGCAGCATGAGTGGAACAAAACACCGAGCAAAAGGCCAAGCCTTCCACCCATTGCCGAATATATAGGTGCATTAATTATATTAATAGATATTGTGATATTCCAACAATCCAAGTTCTGACATGGAGCAATCTTCATCTTCACCTGCAACTAACAACACTATAAGAGGGGCTGAGCAAGCGGTAACATAGCCAAACAACGGTTTGCTGGGATGGTGTCAAAGGTTAGAGGTTTCATGGCAAGAAAGAGAGGCTGACAAACAAATGGTGGGTAGCGTGACATATAGCGATAGCATCGAGAAAAGTAGCATAGCAATGATAGTAATGGTATCCAAGGTGACGGTCATCTTGCCTGATATCCTGCTAGGAAGAAGAACGAGTCCAAGACGAAGACGAAGCCACGTAGGCGAACCAAGCATAGTCGAACGAATCCTCATGATCGCAACGAAACAGGAACTACCGAGAAGAAGCAAACAACATGGTAAACACACAACACATAAACAAGACAAAATGCTCAACCAACTATGATGCATGATAATTCTACATGATACAAAACATGGCAAGAGATGAAGCACACAAGATCAACACACAAAGCAAGTTTAAATGAAGCCGGAAACAACATATAACAATTCTGGTAAGTCCTCATATGCAATTTTCGAAATTGGTCCAGATCTTAACAAGCCTTATGTTAAAGTTGTTAAACAACAATTTAACATGTACCATGATGATCTACACGAAATTCTAGTCAAGTTACATATAAAGTTCATATGATTCAGAGCTACGGCCTAGAAGATATGAGCAAAACTAGTTAAACATGGCATTGATGCAAAATGCATTCAAACATCAAGCACAACACTCAAAACATGGATGCAACATGACATGATGCATGTACATGCAAAACCAAGCAAGTTTCATATATAGCACGCTTAAAACGGAGCAACGGTTCAACACATACACATGAAACAAGATTAAAGGACAAGCTGTCCACAACAACAACTAGGCATCTTACAAGCATCAAAACAACACACTATAAGTATAAGATAGGCACAAGCATGACATGAACTCAAAATACAGATTACATGCTTCAAATATCAACAAGGATCAGGTTCATAGTCACCAAGAGTAATCCAACATGATCAATGCAACAAGCAACATTATATCACATATTATGAGTTAGTGGAAAACAGAGCATATACATGAGTAGATTTAATATGTTGACATGTTGGAGGCAATAAATAATTAAGCTACAATGCAAGAACATGACAAGAAAAAGCATGGCATGCTAGTCTATAACATGAAGCTCAAGGAACACAATATGGCATATACATGGGAGCACCAAGTTCATGGTATTCATCAAAACAAGATGCAAACATGACATAGCAGATTCTCAGACTTAGTGAAAATCTGGGAATGCAATCATCAACATCATGATGCTGACTTTGGAGGCACATAACAGCAAGCATATCAATTCTAATAAGCATGGAAAGGTCATGAACATGTAATAGACATGGCATACTCCAAATAACTCTATTGGCACAACTCCATAGGAGGCATAGATTAATAACAATGAGCTTTGCCAAATTGAACATGCTGTTGACAGGATGATAGATTTATCATAATGACAACTTGAGAGCAAGAAAGAGACAAGCTACAGCAACCTATAATTGCAAACAAGGGCATGGATGGATAGAACATAACAGGAATTTCAAGGCATGCCCACTGGACATTCCAAAACATGCATAGATATGACTGTAGCATCAAGCAAAGATGGCATCACAATATAACATTTTCAGACTTAGCAATTTTCAACAAGTCTCAAAAAATAGCAAACAGTGAGTAGGTCACTTTGCAAGCTTGTTGCACTCACCACAAGGCATATAATGAAAAGTGGATTGCACCACAACAAATATGACATGATTTTGCTCCTAAAACATGCTGACATGATGCTCAAACAAAAATGACACGAAAAGATATAAAAAAGACAAATGAGCAAGTTATAACAGTTTTCAACACTTAACAACACTTAGCACTTTTGCAACAGATATTAACATGTAAATATGCACCCTAACATGTATGAAAATGGAACCATCATGTAGAGCATCCAGATATGAACATTTTGATATGTCATACACTACATTTGGACCAACATGCACAAAGTTACATCATGTTAAACATGCATACATGCTGTTGACAGACAACAAGGACTTGACAGTAACGTCACTTAGCGGTCTTGCAATGAATATTAAGACATCAAGATGAATCATAACATGCATACAAACCATGCCAACATGTAGAGCATTCTGGGATGAACATTTTGACATATTAAGCACGCAAAACGGAGCAACGAGCATGAAGATATGGACCTCACGAAATGCCTATATGCTGATAGAAACCTGAGACTTAGTGAAAATTACCCTGCGAAGACTGGACGAGGACGAGCGGGACGAGGAGATCCGGGCGCGGAGGGGGCGTGTTTGGTTCGTGGAGCGGGTGGATCTGACCCACCCCGCTCAGATCCGGACGGGGACGATGGCGAGCTCCGGCGGGCTCGACGGCAGCGGTGGTGGCCGGCGGCGGCGAGGCCGGCGCGGTCGCGCGCGGGGCCGGAGGCGTCGGTGGCGACGGTGACCGGCGTGGAGGCGTCGGTGTGCGGGCGACGGCACGACAGAGGCGGTCGGCGATGGCGCAGAGGAGCGACGGCGGTGGTGGAGTGCGGCTGCGCAGCGGGCGGCGGCCAGTGCGGCGGCGTGGTCGGGTCGAGAGGGCCCCGCCTAGGCCCCGGCAGGCCGGCGGTGCGGGAGGAGAGAGGAGGTGGCAGCGGGACACGTGGTGGGCTGTGATTGGACGCGCCGGTGGCTGGACGCATCCGGCGGCATACGGACGTGTCCAGCATGGAGAGGGAAGGTGTATCTAGGGTTTTACCCGAAATTTGAGGAGTGGGGATGTTTATATAGATTCTGGGAGCTAGGAGAGGGATATTGAGGTGCGGTTTTCGCCCACACGATCCAACGGCGAAGAGCATGAGGGGGGTTTAGATGGGCTGGTGCGCTGTTTTGTTAGAGTTGTGTCGAATATTGTGTACAAGGTAGGTTACAGTTGGACTCTGAGTAGTATTGTGTTTATATAGAATATGGAGTCGTGTCCTAATAGGACACTTGTATCCTAGGCTTCTCTTATATAGCGAGGGTAGACAGACGATGTAACCTATTGCTACCTCTTAAGCTTGCGTTGTATTCCCTCGAAGAGGAAAGGGAGATGCATCACAGTAGCGTAAGTATTTCCCTCAGTTTTTGAGAACCAAGGTATCAATCCAGTAGGAGACCACGCGTGAGTCCCTCACACCTGCACAAACAAATAAGAACTTTGCAGCCAATGCGATAAGGGGTTGTCAATCCCTTACTGTCATTTACGAGAGTGAGATCTGATAGAGATGAAAATTATATTTTTCGTATTTTTGGTATAGAAACTGAAAGTAAAGAAAGCAAATAAACAGAGATTGACTAGTTGACGGGAAAGTAATATGATAAAGATAGATCCGGGGGCCATAGTTTTCTCTAGTGGCTTCTCTCATGATAGCGGTATTCTACGGCGGGTAAACAAATTACTGTCGAGCAATTGATAGAAAAGCGAATAATTATGAGACTATCTAGGCATGATCATTGTATATAGGCATCACGTCCGAGTCAAGTAGACCGAAACGATTATGCATCTACTACTATTACTCCACACATCGACCGCTATCCAGCATGCATCTAGTGTATTGAATTCATAAGAACAGAGTAACGCCTTAAGAAAGATGACATGATGTAGAGGGATAAACTCAAGCAATATGATGAAAACCCCATCTTTTTATCCTCGATGGCAACAATACAATACGTGCCTTGTTGCCCCTGCTGTCACTGGGAAAGGACACCGCAAGATTGAACCCAAAGCCAAGCACTTCTCCCATTGTAAGAACTATAGATCTAGTAGCCAAACCAAACCAATAATTCGAAGATACTTGCAAGGATATTATGAGCACACATAAAAAGTTCAGAGAAGAACCAAATATCTTTCATAGATAACCTTGATCATAAACTCACAATTCATCGGATCTTGACAAACATACCGCAAAAAGATATTACATCGAATAGATCTCCTCGAAGACCGAGGAGAACTTTGTATTGAGATCCGGAGAGAGAGAAGAAGCCATCTAGATACTAGCTATGCACCCGAAGGTCTGTGGTAAACTACTCACAACTCATGGTGAGGGCGATGATGATGATGATGAAGGCCTCCGTGATGGATCCCCCTCCCGGAACAGACTCCAAGATGGGATCTCCACGGGAACAGAAGCTACGGCGGTGGAATTAGGGTTTTCTCTCTGCGTATGGAGTTTCTGGGGTACATAGGTATATATAGGAAGAAGGAGGGCACCGGGGGCCACACGGGTTGCCCTCGAGGTATGGGGCGCGCCATGGGAAGGGGGAAGCGCCCCCACCCTCGAGGGTGGCCCCTCTGTCCCCTGGCTTGGCCTCGAAGTCTTTCGTGCGTGATTTCCTCCAAAAATATCTCTCGCGAAGGTTTCATTCCGTTTGGACTCCGTTTGATATTCCTTTTCTGCAAAACCCTGGAATAGGCAAAAAACAGCAATCTGGACTGGGCCTTTGGGTTAGTAGGTTAGTCCCAAAAATGATATAAAAGTGAATGATAAAGCCCATTAAACATCCAAGACTTCATAAATAATAGCATGGAACAATAAAAAATTATAGATACGTTGGAGACGTATCAAGCATCCCAAAGCTTAATTCCTGCTCGTCCTCGAGTAGGTAAATGATAAAGAAAGAATTTTTGATGTGGAATGCTAACCAATATAGTTTTTCAATGTAATTCTCTTAATTGTGGCATGCATGTTCAAATATGAAAGATTCAAGATAAAAGTCTATATTGACATAAGAAATAACAATACTTCAAGCAATACTAACAAAGCAATCATGTCTTCTCAAAATACTATGGCTAAAGAAAGTTATCCCTACAAAATCGTATAGTGTTGGCTATGCTCCCTTATTATCACACTAAATATTCATATCATGCACAACCCTGATTTTAGCCAAGCATTTGTTTTCATGCTCTATCTTTTCAAACCTTTCAACTTTCACGCAATACATGAGCGCGAGCCATGGACATAGCACTATGGGTGGAATAGAGGTGGTTGTGGAGAAGACAAAAGAAGGGAGATAGTCTCACATCGACTAGGCGTATCAACGGGCTATGGAGATGCCCATCAATAGATATCAATGTGAGTGAGTAGGGATTGCCATGCAACGGATGCACTAGAGCTAAATATGAATGAAAGCTCAACAAAAGAAACTAGTGGGTGTGCATCCAACTTGCCTGCTCACGAAGACCTAGGGCATTTGAGGAAGCCCATCGTTGGAATATACAAGCCAAGTTCTATAACAAAAAATCCCACTAGTATATGGAAGTGACTAAGCATGAGACTCTCTACAATGAAGAACATGGTGCTACTTTGAAGCACAAGTGTGGAAAAAGATAGTAGCAATTGTCCCTTTTTTTGGGCCTTTCTTTTTTCTTTGGCCTTTCTTTTTTCTTTTTTTTTGCGGACGGGCTTTATAGATTCAGCCTTTCCTCCCATGGGACAATGCTCTAAAAATGATGATCATCACACTTTCATTACAACACAATATTACAACTCGATACTACAACAACAAAGTATGACTCTATATGAATGCCTCCGGCGGTGCACCGGTATGTGCAATCAAACAAGAGTGACATGTATGATAAATTATGCATGGTGGCTTTGCCACAAATACGATGTCAACTACATGATCATGCATGGCAATATGACAATATGATGCGTGTCATATAAACGGAACGGTGGAAAGTTGCATGGCAATATATCTCGGAATGGCTATGAAAATGCCATGGTAGGTAGGTATGGTGGCTGTTTTGAGGAACAATATGGTGGCTGTTTTGAGGAAGGATATATAGTGGGTTTATGGCACCGACGAAAGTTGCGCGGTACAAGAGAGGCTAGCAATGGTGGAAGGGTGAGAGTGCGTATAATCCATGGACTCAACATTAGTCATAAGAACTCATATACTTATTGCAAAAAATCTACGAGTCATCAAAACAAAGCAATCAACGCATGCTCCTGGGGGGAGGTTGGTAGGAGTTAACCATCGCGCGTCCCCGACCTCCACACAAAGGTTGGCACTCTACAAATACCTCATGCTTTAACTTAGTCACACAACGGTTCACCATACATGCATGCTACGGGAATCACTAACCTTAACACAATTATTTCTCAATTTCATAATAACTCCACTAGCATGACTTTAATATCACTATCCTCATGTCTCAAAACAATTATCAAGCATCCAACATCTCTTTCTATTCAATGCACATGGTGTGATTTTTTTGCTACATTGACGTTGGATGTCTTTCATGTGAAGACTAGTTTCTTTAGCCTAAACACATTACCATGCTGTTTTAATAGACTCTCAAATATATATAAGTGAAGCATGAGAGTTCAACAATTTCTACAAAATATCGCCGCCACCGTGATCTAAAAGATATAAGTGCAGCACTAGAGCAAAAACTATTCAACTCAAAAGATATAAGGGAAGCACGTTGAGTGTTCTAATAATTTCTAGGCTATTTTTAACTCTCTCAAATAGGTGTGTCCAGCAAGGATGATTGTGGCAAACTAACAAGCAAAAACTAAATTATACAAGACGCTCCAAGCAAGACACATAACATGTTGCGAATAAAAATATAGCTCCAACTATAGTTACCGATGGATGAAGACGAAAGAGGGGATGCCTTCCCGGGGCATCCCCAAGCTTAGGCTTTTTGATTATCTTGAATTTAATTGGAGTGCCATGGGCATCCCCAAGCTTGGGCCTTTGCTACTCCTTGTTCCATAGTCCATCAAAGCAATACTCAAAACTTGAAAACTTCACAACACAAAACTTAGACAAAAATTCTCATGAGCTCCGTTAGTAAGAGACAGCAAACCACCACTCAAAGGTACAGAAGGAATTAATTCTTTGTTTATATTGGTGTTAAACCTACTGTACTCCAAGTTCTCTATGGTTCATATCCTCCAATATTACTCATAGATGCATCGGAATAAGCAAACAACACACGAAAAACAGAATCTGTCAAAAACAGAACAGTCTGTAGTAATCTGCTGGGTTAGCCTACTTCTGGAACTCCAAAAAATTAGAACTAAATTGGTACATTTTAGCAATTTGTCTACCAATCAGCAGCAAAAGGAATCAACTAAAAAACACGCTCCAGTAAAATCTGAAGACTACTTTAGCAAGCACTAACGATTCTGTTTTTCACAGCAAGATCAAATAAACTTCACACAAGTCTTACCAAAGGTTCTACTTGGCACAAACACTAAACAAAACATGAAAACGCATCTAATCAGAGGATAGATGCAATATTTATTCCCTAGCTGCAACAAAATCAAAAAACATAAAATTGGGTTGCCTCCCAACAAGCGCTATCGTTTTACACCCCTAGCTAGGCACGATACAAGATAAATCTAGGTATTGCCATCCTTGGAAGGCAATCCATAAGTGGATCTCATGATAGATTCATATGGTATTTTGATTTTCTTTCTAGGAAAGTGTTCCATGCCTTTCCTTAATGGAAATTGGAATCTAATATTTCCTTCCTTCATATCAATAATTGCACCAATCGTTCTAAGGAAAGGTCTACCAAGAATAATAGGACATGAAGGATTGCAATCTATATCAAGAACAATGAAATCTACGGGCACATAATTCCTATTGGCAACAATAGGAACATCATTAATTCTTCCCATAGGTTTCTTAATAGTGGAACCCGCAAGATGCAAATTTAAAAAACAATCATCAAGCTCATGGAACCCTAGCAAATCACACAAAGTTTTTGGGATAGTGGAGACACTTGCACCCAAATCACATAAAGCATAGCATTCATGATGTTTTATTTTTATTTTTATAGTAGGTTCCCATTCATCATAAAGCTTTCTAGGTATAGAAACTTCCAACTCAAGTTTTTCTTCATAAGATTGCATCAAAGCATCAACTATATGTTTAGTGAAAGCTATATTTTGACTATAAGCATGCGGAGAATTTATCACGGATGGCAACAAGGAAATACAATCAATCAAAGAGCAATTGTCATAATTGAATCCCTTGAAATCCAAAGTAGTGGGTTCATCACTATGCAAAGTTTTAATCTCTTCACTTCCACTTTTAGCAATTTTAGCATCAAGATCTAAAAACTCCGAAACATTGGGACACTCTAAAGTAGAATCATCTCCAATCCTATTCTCATCAAGATTAATACTAGAAAACAAGGATCTAATAGGAGACACATCAATAACTTTCAGATCATCATCTTTATTTTCACGATAACTAGAAGAACACGATTTAATATAATCTTCTCTTTTAGCACGCATTCTAGCGGTTCTTTCTTTGCATTCATCAATGGAAATTCTCATGGCTTTGAGAGACTCATTTATATCATGCTTAGGTGGGATAGATCTAAGTTTCAAAGAATCAACATCAAGAGTAATTCTATCCACACTTCTAGCCAATTGATCAACCTTAAGCAATTTCTCTTCAAGCATAGCATTGAAATTCTTTTGTGAGATCATAAACTCCTTAACACTAGTTTCAAATTCAGAAGGCATCTTTTCATAAGAGTTGTTGTAGGAATTACCAAAATTATTAGAGGAATTACTAGGAAAAGGCCTAGGATTAAAATTACCTCTATAAGCATTGTTACCAAAATTATTCCAACCAACAAAATTCACATCCAAAGATTCATTGTTATTCTCAATCAAAGTGGACAAAGACATATCATTGTGTCGGGGAAACTGATCCACGAACACCTATGGGACCGGCGGACCGAGCCCCTTTCGGTTCGGCGGGGGGCGGAGATCGCACGAAGAGCAGATCGAGGCGAAACACACGAGCAGTTTACCCAGGTTCGGGCCGCACGGATGCGTAAAACCCTACTCCTGCTTTGTGGTTTGTATTGAGTTCTTGCTCGGGAGCGCTGAGTGCTACAGTACACACCAGCAGCTAACGAGACCGAGCGTGAGTGTCCTTCTCCGTCCGAACCCCCCCCCCCTCTACGTTGCGCATGGGCCTCCTTTTATATGCTCAAGGGGTCACCGACAGGTGGCAATGCAGACAAGGGTAAAAATGGAAAGGTGTTGTGGTTGGTACAACTACTTGTACAGTGCATCATACCTAACCCTGACGGCAGGGGACAAAGGCATTAAATGCCCGTCTGCGTCGCCCAAATAGTGCAAAAGGGACCGTCAGGGGCGCCACCGCTCGCCACGATGGCGATCTTGTTAGCGCCGCTTGCCATCGCGCACCGCTGGCTGCACAGCCTCCCGCCACGTACGCCTGGAAGGGTCCCAGAGCGATACGTCGGTGGGTGTGCTGGAGCGCAGGTACAGAGTGGTAGCTTGCCACGGCAAGCGCCTTGCCGCGGTCGTTGTCTTGTCGCGTCCGAGAGCTTGCCGCTCACCGGGTCTTGCCGGGACGCGTGGCGCGTCGCGGCAAGTTCCATGAGATGCCTTGGTTGGCCTTCTCGGCAAGCTCCTCTTGCCGGGGTCTTGTCTCCTTGGCTTGAATACTTTGTTTTTGAATGGCTCCAAAGGAACCACGGAGGACCTTGGCGGTCACCCGGCAAGCCTTGCCGCGGGATGCTGCGACTGCCCGTGCACAAGTTCGGGATACTAGGGTACCCCTACTCTAGTACACCGATAGGAGCCCCCGGGCCTGGGCCATACACGGTGCCGAGCGCTGTTGGGCCAGGCCCAAAACAGGGCACGGGCACGCGCGGCCTGGGTTACGCCGTATCTCACTCCGTATCCACCGCGCCCTCCCCGAACGGCACGCGTTGATTGCGGCATCGTGGGAGAGATCGTGGGTGGTTTCTTTATTCGGAAAGGCGGAACGTCCGCCCGCTCCCTCCTTATAAGCAGGGGAAACAGGGGCAGTTCGCCCATCCGCCAGTTGCTACTCCTACCTTGAAAACCTCCGCCGCTCCCCTTCTTCCCAAAGCTGAAAGAGAGCAGCGCTCCGCCCCCCATCGCCGCCAGCACCACCAACGCCGTCGACCTCCCTCACCACTTCCGCCATGGCTCCGAAAGCCGAGAAGGGGAAGGCCGTGAAGTCGGCCGAGGCGCAGCGGCTCGCGGCGCTGCGGAAGGAGCGGGCAATCTTCCCTCCCAAGCTCGCCGCGAGGGGGCTGAGGGAGTACTACTACCTCTTCTGATCGACGGAGACGCGGGCGCATCCGCGCACCAAGGTACTCCCAGTCGTCGCTTGGAAAATGGCTCCGAATGGATACCCTTTCTTCGCCTTGTTCTTCTACTGTGGGCTCTACCCGCCTTTCTCTGAGTTCTTCTGCGATATTATGAACACCTACGGGTTCCGCCTCCTTGACTTCACCCCCAATGCTGTTCTGACCATGGCAGTTTTCGCACATCTATGCGAAAACTTTGTCGGAGTCTATCCAAATGTAGCTCTTTTTCGCCACTTCTTTATGCCCCGAGTCGAGAGAGGAGAGCCTTTATCCGGCGGAATCGCCTGGATCTCGAGGGCCGGCAAGAAGGACGCTTATCTGGAGGGAGAGCTCTGCAGCAAGTGGGAGGAATGGAGAGCAGACTGGTGCTGGGTTGTCGAGGATAACCCGCAGCCGTTTACCGCCCGACGCCAAACCCCAGTAGTGCGCGGCAGCGATTGGAGCAACGTGGCCCCGGAAGACGACAGGCTGAAGATTGTCGTCACCCGGATCCAACGCCTCAGGCTTGCCGGGCTCACTGTAGGCGCAGTTGGCGCAGATTTTCTTCGCCGCCGCATTGCCCCCCTGCAGGAGAGGAGGAGACCCGCCTGGGAGTTCGAGAATGCGGCGGACATCATGAGGCTGCGCCCGGGCATCAACTTCAACTTCACTGTTATGGAACTTGACGCAATGCTCCGGGAGCTGTTCAAGTACGACCCTCAACATCCCGAAGTGTTCAGGTTGCCGAATGGTGTCGTTCCGCTGTGCAACAACTCCTCGCTCAGCCGCATCCGCGCAATGATGCCGCTGTGCGACTCGCATGGAATTAACCCAACTTGGCAAGAGCCTGCAGACGATGCCGTGCAGGAGTTCTTGGACGGTTTGGAAGAAGTGCCGATCCGCTCCGACAAAAAGAAGGGCCTCACTCGCGACACCACCGATGCGGAGATGAAGCGCATCGCCACTAGGCTGGAAGAGGCGGCGGCAGCCGCAGCCGCGGGTGAGTTTGGATTCACCGTGGAGGAGGCAGAGGCAGCAGAGGCGGCAAGCCTTGCCGAGCGAGAGGGGCTTGCCGGCGAGGAGGAGCCTGCCGGGCATGGCGTCGAGTCGAGCGAGCCCGCCGAGGATACGAGCGGCTCGTTGGAGATCGACTCCTCTTCCTCCTCTTCCTCAGACAGCTCGCCGCGAGCAGAGCCCCCCAGCTCCACCAAGAAGGCGTCTCCACAAGGCCGGGGACGTAGCGGAGCGGCAGACGAGTCAACAGCCGCTGCGCCGCACGACACGCTCCACCGCGGCAAGCACGGTTGCCGCGTGAGCATCTCACGCCGCTGCAGCAGCCAGAGCGGGGTCCTCTCGGACCACCGCTTCTGCTCCTGCCGCTTCTCACGC
The DNA here is from genome assembly GCA_902687465.1 of Secale cereale. Taxonomy (NCBI): domain Eukaryota; kingdom Viridiplantae; phylum Streptophyta; class Magnoliopsida; order Poales; family Poaceae; genus Secale; species Secale cereale. The sequence goes on along the minus strand of LR738714.1, from coordinate 281,199,756 downwards.
CGCGGCGGCAGCCGGAGCGGGGTCGTCTCGGACCACCGCCACTGCTCCCGCCAAGCGGCCAAGGGATCCTACTCCTCCGCCTCCTCGCGCCGGAGGAGAGCCGGATTTCGACTTCTCCGCGCTCAGCTCCGACGAGGAAGAAGAAGAGTAAGACTCCTCGCTGTACTTATAGTTCTTCAACTCTTGCTGCTTTGTCTTGTATCTCATTTGCTTTACTCTGAACTTATTCCTTTTTAGGACTCTGGCCCAGAGAGCGGCGAAGAGAGCCAAGGTCCCAGTGATTGTCATCGAGGACGAACCCACCGCGACAGCAGGGGGTGCGTCCGAGACCAACTTGCCGGGCCCGGCAACTATTCCCCAAGGCAGCCCCCAGCGCAGCCCATAGCGTAAGTATATGGTTTACTTTCCGCTGTTAGGTGCGCATGGGTGCTCTTTCTTTGCTGACATCTGACGGTTGATTTGCGTAGGAGCAGAGCAGCCACACCAGGAGCGCCCGGAGACCGCCCCCGACATGCCATCTGCTTCGACTATGCCGCCAAGGGAGAGTTCTCCGGCAAGGGAGCGTTCTCCGGCAAGGGAGAGTTCTCTAGCAAGGGAGAAGTCTCCAGCAAGGGAGAAGTCTCCGGCAAGGGAGAGTTCTCCGGCAAGGGACAACACCAGCGGCCCCCCGGCGGCGGAGACCACGACTGCAGAACCTGGTACAGGTAATTCTCTTGCTCCAGAACTTCCCTTGGGTTCTTCTTCATTTGATCTTTTTTTTTTGGATATTTGCTTGACTTTTCTCCCTTTTCCGGCTGTCAGACCCATCTGCTGCGGAGCCGATGGAGACCGAGGTTGCCGTCGAGGAGAACATCACCGAGGCCGTTAACGACGCCGCCGCCACCGAAGAAGCAGCCGGCGCTGACGACCCCACCAGCGAATAGGCCACCAAAGCTGCCGCCGCAGCAGCCGGCGAGGGGTCTGGCGATCGCACTGATGGCCCTGAGGCCGCAGGAGCGCCAGGCGCTACGCCGACCGCCGATCCCTCCGCCGCTACCGCAACGTCAGGCTCCGAAGAGCCCTAGCCAGGCGTTTACTTGAAGGCCGGCGATGGCATCTTCATCAACCTCCCCGGGTGTCACTCTCCAGGGCGCCGGTCGAGGGAGAAAACTTCGATGGAGAGGTGCTCGCCTCCGCTGGGCTGACGCTGGTTGATGCGCCAAGCAGCAGCAGCGGCGAGCCTGAGGAGGAGCGGCTGCTGCGGAAGCTGGTGTCGTTCTACCGCGCTCAACATGCCAAGCTGGAATCCCGGGAGGCGCTTGTCGCGAAGGCGGGAGCGGACATCGAGAAGCGCACGAAGGAGCTCCGGGGCCTTAACCAGGAAGCTCTCCGGTCCCTGGCAGAGGAGCGGGAGCAACTCGCCGAGGAGCAGAAGGCCTTCTTCCTCGAGAAGGCTAAAGTTGAAGAGCAACAGAGGCTTGCCGCTGAGAAGCTGTCTACGCAGGAGGGCGAGCTGGCGCAGCGGAAGGTCAACCTTGACAGCCACGAGGAGGAGCTTGCCGCGCGCGAGCAATCATTCGGCGGAGCCCTCAAGCAAGCAGAGGATGCTGCCGCAGCTGCCGAGGCCGCCAAGAAGGAGCTGGAGACGAAGGTGGCGCGGCTGGAGGCCGATCTCAAGGCGAGCGGTGAGGAGCTTGCCGCGCTCAAGCGTGAGCGGGAGAAGGACGCCCATAGCAACTCAGAGGTGCAGGTTCGTCTCGCTGAGAAGGGCAAGGAACTCAGCGCCGCCAAGGACTCCAACGCAGATCTTGAGTTGAAGCTGACCACTTTGACGAAGACGCTGGACGGCGCCAGGGAGCAGGAGGCGGCCTTGAAGGAGGAGATCAAGGCCGATAAGGCGCTGCTGGCGAGTACTCCTGCCGTTCAGAACACTTTTAGGGAGAATGTGGAGCACTGGACGGAGGGTCTCGTGAATGCCGCAGCAGACATTGACAGTGAGCTGGCGCAGCTGGGGATGGAGGATCTCGGGTATCCCTCCGATGAGAACCTCCAACCCAGCGTCAAGCTCACCTTGTTCTTCAAAGGCGTGGCGACGGCCCTCCAACGACTCCGGGAGACGACTCCAAAGCGGCTGGCCGACGAGTCGCGCAAGATCTACGCGGGAGCTCTTCAAAAGGTGTTGGTGAAGGTTGCCTTCCGCAACCCGGGCCTCAACCTCACCAACGTCCTCAAGACCCTGCCGCCGGATGCTGATCTGGAAGCGCTCAAGGCCCTTGTCGCACCCATTGTGGACAAGGTGAGCGGGATCAAGAGGGTTGAGGGCGATCGCGTAGACTAAGCTGCCCGTTTTCTTCTTTTCTTGTCGCTGCTGGCCACGTTATGAGAACAATCTGTTAGAGCTGCGACAAGCTATCTTGTAATATAACTCTCTTTTGGGTAATGATTGCAATGTTATTTCCTTTACTTGATTCCTTCCTTTGTATGTTTTTGCCCTACGCTTTTAGGGAACTTGCCGGCGCAGGCACCTTTGCCGCGAGCGCTGAGTGTGGGACGTCAGCAGCCTGCTGGTGGTGCCACCACCGACAAGAAACCTCGTCGCAACTAGTCGCAGCTCACTTAAGTTGTTGAGCGGACTCGAAACAAAGTAAGGGCGCAACTAGCTACGAGTTGGTTCCTCCGCGCACAGGTTTTCCATACAAAGTGCGGTCTTTCAAGGCAGATAACTTAAAAATTAAAAAAATCTGATTGCTCAAGCTTTGGCAACTTAGCTTTTCTGTTGTTTGCTTCCCGGCAAGGCGAAACTTTTTTGAACGACGCCTGGTCCATACCATTATCTTCTCCTTTCCCCCCAGCAAACTTGTGGGCAAGGGAACCTTCCTTTCCTTGAGAAAAAGAAAAAAAAGAGAAAATAAAGATATGGAGCCTTACGGCTCGTTATTGCTTACCGGGGGTAGGCGCTGCACAAAGTGTCAGATAACACATGCAAAAAATAGAAAGCATGATATTGACAAGATGTGCGGAGCACATGAGCTTTACTTATGCACGGGGTCTGTGCCCGGCTTTGTACAAAGGATTACATGCAACAGCGGCAAGACTTGTACAAAAGGTGGTTGCCGGAACGGGTTCTGGCAACCGCGCCTTACGGGTAAAACTTACGAAGATGCTCAATGTTCCAGGAGTTGCTCACCGGAATGCCATCTTCGGTCTCAAGGCGGACAGCGCCAGGCCTAGTGACTCGTTTCACCCGGTAAGGGCCTTCCCACTTCGGCGTCAACTTGTTGGAATTCTTGGCGGACTGAACGCGCCGAAGAACAAGGTCGCCTTCCTCGAGACTTCTGGCGTTAACTTTGCGGCTATGGTAGCGGCGCAAAGCTTGCTGGTAGCGAGCAGCTCGTACAACAGCCTGAAGACGGTCTTCCTCAAGGAGCAGCGCGTCATCTTGTCACAGCTGCTCTTGCTCGAGCTCATCATAAGCGAGCACTCGAGGTGACCCGTATACGAGTTCCGTGGGGAGAACTGCCTCTGCTCTATAGACTAGAGCGAAAGGTGTCTGGCCAGTGGCTCGATTTGGCGTCGTCCTGATCGACCAAAGAACCACCGGCAGCTCCTCAATCCAGTTTCTTCCGCACTTGTGCAGCCTGTCAAAAGTCCTGGTCTTGAGCCCACACAGCACTTCAGCATTTGCCCTCTTCGCTTGACCGTTGCTTCTTGGGTGAGCAACAGAAGCGAAGCAGACCTTAGCGCCAAGATTTTGGCCGTACTGCATGAAGGTGCGGCTCGTGAATTGCGTACCATTGTCGGTGATGATCCTGTTAGGGATCCCGAAGCGGCAAACAATCGACCTGAAGAACTTGACTGCTGACTGTGCTGTCACCTTCCTCACCGCTTCCACTTCCGGCCACTTTGTGAACTTGTCGATCGCAACGTACAAGTACTCAAAGCCCCCGACTGCTCGGGGATAGGGGCCGAGGATGTCGAGCCCCCAGACCGAAAATGGCCAGGATAAAGGGATCGTTTGGAGAGCTTGAGCTGGCTGATGTATCTGCTTGGAATGGAACTGGCACGCTTCACACTTGGTTACTTGTGCAGTTGCATCCTGGAGGGCTGTCGGCCAAAAGAAACCTTGCCGGAATGCTTTGCCGGCAAGTGCTCTTGCGCCAATGTGGTGACCACATATGCCTCAATGTATCTCTGCCAACAGCTTTTGTCCGTCTTCCCGGTGAATACACTTCAATTTCACACCGTTGAGTCTTCTTGTGTACAGTGTGTTGTCAACAAACTGGTACATACTTGACTGCCGGGCTAATCTTTCCGCTTCTTCTTGCTCTTCGGGAAGTTCTCCTGTCTGAAGGAAACGGACAATCTGTTGTGCCCATGCTGGAGCTTGTGGCTCGACAACAAGGACTAAAGGCACATCTGCTGCTGCGGGAACATCCGCTTCTACGGCAAGAACCTGCGGCTCAGCCGGAGCTTGACATTCCCCGGCAAGCTTGCCGGAGCAAAACTTGTCGGGAGCGTCTGCTTCAACGGAACAAACCCTAGGGCTTGCCGGAGCAGACTGCTCCTCAGCATTCTTGGTGTTGTTCTTGGGGACCTTCTTGGCGGCGGCTTCGGGAAGCTCTGCCAGAAAATAGTCACCAGAAATCAACTTCCTCTTCTTGCTCTGTCCAGTTGATGGTGTTAAAGACGGTTGAGTCAGCTTGAGCACAAAGATCCCTGGTTCCAGAGGTAACTTAAGTGCGGCGCACTTCGACAGGCCATCTGCGATGTCGTTCTGAGCTCTTGGAACATGTTCCATCTGTAGGCCGTCAAAGTGCTCTTCTAGCTTTCTCACTTCATCAACGTAGGCTTCCATCAATGGACTCTGATAACTCTTGTTCACTTGGCGGACGACAAGCTGCGAGTCACCCCTGACAATGGGCTTCTTAATCCCAAGGTCTGCCGCGATCCTAAGACCGGCAAGCAAACCTTCATACTCTGCGGTATTGTTTGTTGCTTGCTCCTTGGGAAAGTGCATCTGGACTACGTACTTGAGGTGCTCTCCGGTGGGTGCGACAAGCAGCACGCCAGCACCGGCGCCTTGCAGCGAGAAGGCACCATCAAAGTACATCAGCCACTCTTTGCTTGCTTCTTTGATGGGGATGCTCGTTTCTGGAGTTTCTTCATCTGGTGTTGGCGTCCACTCTGCTATGAATTCTGCCAATGCTCTGCTTTGAATAGTTGAAGTGCTTTCAAACTTGAGGCCAAAGCTTGACAGTTCCAGTGCCCACTCAACAATCGTGCCTGTTGCTTCTGAATTCTGTAGTATCCTCTTCAGCGGAAAACGAGTGACAACTGTGACCTCATGTGCTTGGAAGTAATGGCGCAGCTTTCTCGAGGCCATGAGAAGGCCGAAAAGCAATTTCTGCACACCAGAGTACCTTGACCTAGCCCCCTGCATAAGGGAACTGACAAAGTATACTGGGCGCTGCACCATTCTCTTCTGTATCTCCTCTTGCGCCTGCGCAGATCCATCTTTGTCGGGACCAGAGCTTGTCGGGGAAGCCCCCTGCTTGTCGCTGGACGCGCCTGCCGTGGTTGCTGGCTCATCATGTGCCTCCCTCTCCGCTACTAATGCAGCACTAACCACTTGATTGGTTGCCGCTATATACATCAGCAACTTCTCTTGTGGCTTAGGTGCGACAAGTATTGGAGTGGAGGACAGGTATCTCTTCAAGTCTTGCAGCGCAGCCTCCGCTTCTGGAGTCCATTTCATTGGACCTGCCTTTTTCAATATTTTGAAAAACGGCAGGGCGCGCTTAGCAGACTTAGAGATAAACCTGCTGAGAGCAGCCACGCAACCGGCAAGTCTTCGTACATCCTTGACGCGCTTTGGTGCTTCAATCTGCTCAATGGCCTTGATCTTGTCGGGACTGGCTTCAATTCCCCATTGAGACACGAAGAACCCGAGAAGCTTGCCGGAGGGGACTCCAAACACGCACTTCTCGGGGTTGAGCTTGAGGCTGATTTTGCGCAGGTTTGCAAAGGTCTCGTCTAAATCTTGAATCAGAGTTGCCTTGTCCTTGCTCTTGACCACTATGTCATCCATGTAGGCTTCCACATTTCTGTGTATTTGTGGCTCAAAAGTGGCATGGACTACTCTTGCAAATGTTGAACCCACATTTTTTAAACCGAAAGGCATCCATATGAAACAGTACGTGCCACATGGAGTGATGAATGCGGTCTTCTCCTCATCCTCTTCTGCCATGAAGATCTGATGGTATCCTGAGTATGCGTCAAGAAATGAAAGCAAGTCACATCCGGCCGTGGAGTCAACAATCTGGTCAATGTGCGGCAAAGGAAATGGGTCTTTGGGACAAGCTTTGTTAACATCGGTAAAGTCGATACAAAGCCTCCATTTCTCGTTTGCCTTGCGCACGACTACAGGATTGGCCAACCACGTAGGATGGAGCACTCCTCTGACAAGGCCTCCTGCTTCCAATTTCTTGATCTCTTCTGCTATGAATTCTTGGCGCTCCATTGCTTGTTTCATGACCTTCTGCTTGACGGGCCGCGCATGAGGACAGACGGCAAGATGGTGCTCAATTACTTTCCTGGGAACACCGGGGATGTCAGACGGTTGCCACGCAAACACGTCGACGTTCGTCCGCAGGAAAGCAATGAGCGCGCTTTCCTATTTAGGGTCAAGAGTGGCACTGATGGTGAAGGTACCACCAGTGATGTCCTCCTTGGCGGACACCTTCTTGGTCTCTGGTGGAGCTGCCATTGTCTTCTTACACTTGCCGGTGGAGCTCGATGGTGCGTCCTCGACGGTAGCGCAGCACTCCGAAGAGGTGTGCTTGCCGGAGTGGGCATCAGAACTCTTGCCGGACTTGGTCTTCTTCTTCCCCCCGGGAGCTTCAACGACAAGTGACTTGAGATCTGTTGTAGTTGCCGCTTCCCGGTAGATCTTGTCGGCGCAGATAAGAGGATCCTTCTTGTCGCCAGGGACAGAGATGACACTTATCGGACCTGGCATCTTCAGCATGTTGTATGCGTAGTGAGAGGCTGCCATGAACTTGGCGAGTGCTGGACGACCGAGTATCCCATTGTAAGGCAATGGAAAATTGGCAACGTCAAAAGTGACCCTCTCAGTTCTGAAGTTCAACTCGCTGCCAAATGTCACCGGCAACGTGATCTTCCCCTTCGGCTTGCTCCTTCCCGGGCTGATTCCTTGGAATGTGTCGGTCTCTTCGAGCTCGCTGTTAGGGACCTGGAGTTTCTGGAGTACAGCGGAGGAGATCAGGTTCAAGACGGCCCCGCCGTCAACTAGCATCTTAGTGACCTTGAGGTTGCGGATAGTTGGTGAAACCAACATCGGCAAGCACCCGACCGCAGTTGTGCGATCAGGGTGGTCCTCAATATCAAAGATGATAGGCGTGCTGGACCATTTCAGAAGTTTGCGTGACTCGACAGGTGGTTCTGCCGCATTGACTTCCCGCACCCACTGCTTGAGTTGGCGGTGAGAAGTATGCAGAGAAGCACCGCCGTCAACGCACAAGACCTCTGTGGCTTTCTGGAATTCCTGCTCACTGGTCTCGACATCATCCATGTCTTCATCGTCATCGTCATCTTCATCCTTGTCGCGACCGCGTGGAGGTCTGTCTCCTTGCCGCGGCGTCCCCCCGGCCCGGACGCTTCGTGCCGGATCCTCCAGCACCTCCTTGGGCCTTCTCCTTGTCGCGTCGCTCGTATTCACCCTTTTGCTGCTCGACAAGCTGCTTGACCCTCTTGCAGTTCTGGAGGTTATGACCCTTGGTGTGGTGGATCTTGCAGTACTGCTTGTTGGTGCCGTCCTGCTTGTCGACGGCCGCCACAGCCTGCCAGTTGGTGCATGCGGCAATCTCCTTGCCGGAGCTACCAACTTTGGCTTTCTTGGCGCCACCTTCATTGCCAGACTGCTCAACGACTAGCACGTCTTTGCCTTTCTTCTTCCTGTTGTTCCGCCGCTGGTTTTTCTTTGCCGGGGCAGCATCCTCGCTGTCAGACCCTCCTGCTCCTGTATTCTCTCCGGGGAGTTTCCTCCCTTCCTCAGCACGTGCACACTTGTCGGCCAGGGCATACAGCTCACTGACGTCTTTGATCTTGCACATCGCCATCTCCTCCCGCATCCTGCGGTTACGCACGTTCTGATGGAACGCGCTGATGACCGTGGCAGGGTGGACATCTGGGATGTTGTGCTGTACACGGCTGAATCTTTGAATGTACTTGCGCAGGGGCTCTCCTTCCTTCTGGGCGAGCAGATGAAGGTCACTCTCTTGGCCATGAGGTTTGTGGCCGCCCGTAAAGGCGCCGACAAACTGATGGCATAGGTCTGCCCAGGAGGATATGGAGTTGTCCGGCAAGTGCATGAGCCAGGACCTGACGTTGGGCTTGAGCACCAGCGGGAAGTAGTTGGCAAGGATCTTGTCGTCCCACCCCCCAGCAGCTTGCACCGCGATGGTGTAGATGCTGAGGAACTCCGACGGATGCGACTCGCCGTCGTACTTCTCTGGTACGTCTGGCTTGAAATTCTTCGTGTTGGGCCACTAGACTTGCCGCAGCTCACGAGTAAACGTAGGGCAACCTACCGTGTACGGCAAGTCGCCTGGTTCCCCTGGCGCATGCACGTCGATAGAGGCCCCAGCGCGCTGGTCCGATTGACGCCGCGCTTCTCTTCGGAGCTCGATGCGAGTACGAGCGTCTTCTTGCTGTCGTTCGTGAAGAACTTGGCGCTGATCGCGGCGAACTCGTGGATCTGATGACGCAGTGGAGTCGCTGTCGAGGTGGATCCGACGAGTCGACGATCTTGGCCTTCGGGCAGAGAGTGCACGGTGGTCGCACCCCCACTGATCTTGTCGCCACCGGCTTGTGCCTGGCTGACTTGCCGCGGCTGCGATGTACTCGGCTGCCGTGGAGTGTCGCCGTTGGCGAAGCCGATGAGACTCTGAATGGTGGCCCTCCAGTCGTCGATCTTGTCTGCCGTTGGAGGGTAGTCCAGGAGCAGTTGAGCTCGCGCCAAAGCTTCTGCTGGAGTGGCGGGTAGCGGTGGCGAACGGTGTGAGGAGCGGGATATGCTCGGACTTCTAACTATGTTAGAAGCAGCAGTCTCCCGTCCAGGCAACCGTGCCTCGCTTGTGCCAGCATGTTGGCGTGCATGCTGGTCTTGAGCATTCCGAGACCCACCAGCTCGATCTTGGTCCAGAAACGTATGGTACCGTGAGTACCATGACGCTGCCGGTCCCGCGCCTCCTGAGATGGGCGCGGTGCATGTACGGACGCCGAGGTCTTGGACTGCGCCCGGTCGTTGTGGGAGCCGGCTACGCCGCCGATGGGCAGCGCAGCCTTGTCCTTGGACCTGGCAGCACCGTGAGCTCCCTCGTCGACTCCCGTTCTTTCGCCGGCGTCTACCCCACCAGCCGTTTGCTCCGGCGGTGGTGGGTTCGGCGCGGACGGAGCAGCCGCCTCCGAAGCCTTCTTCTTCGGCGGCATGTCGGTGAAGATGATGAAGATCTAGCTCGTGTGAACGCCGGATCAGGTTCACACAACCTCGACGCTCCCCTACCTGGCGCGCCAAAGATGTCGGGGAAACTAATCCACGAACACCTATGGGTCCGGTGGACCGAGCCCCTTTCGGTTCGGCGGGGGGCAGAGATCGCACGAAGAGCAGATCGAGGCGAAACACACGAGCAGTTTACCCAGGTTCGGGCCGCACGGATGCGTAAAACCCTACTCCTGCTTTGTGGTTTGTATTGAGTTCTTGCTCGGGAGCGCTGAGTGCTACAGTACACACCAGCAGCTAACGAGACCGAGCGTGAGTGTCCTTCTCCGTCCGAACCCCCCTCTACGTTGCGCATGGGCCTCCTTTTATATGCTCAAGGGGTCACCGACAGGTGGCAACGCAGACAAGGGTAAAAATGGAAAGGTGTTGTGGTTGGTACAACTACTTGTACAGTGCATCATACCTAACCCTGACGGCAGGGGACAAAGGCATTAAATGCCCGTCTGCGTCGCCCAAATAGTGCAAAAGGGACCGTCAGGGGCGCCACCGCTCGCCACGATGGCGATCTTGTCAGCGCCGCTTGCCACCGCGCACCGTTGGCTGCACAGCTCCCGCCACGTACGCCTGGAAGGGTCCCAGAGCAACACGTTGGTGTGTGTGCTGGAGCGCAGGTACAGAGTGGTAGCTTGCCGCGGCAAGCGCCTTGCCGCGGTCTTTGTCTTGTCGCGTCCGAGAGCTTGCCGCTCACCGGGTCTTGCCGGGACGCGTGGCGCGTCGCGGCAAGTTCCTTGAGATGCCTTGGTTGGCCTTCCTGGCAAGCTCCTCTTGCCGGGGTCTTGTCTCCTTGGCTTGAATACTTTGTTTTTGAATGGCTCCAAAGGAACCACGGAGGACCTTGGCAATCACCCGGCAAGCCTTGCCGCGGGATGCTGCGACTGCCCGTGCACAAGTTCGGGATACTAGGGTACCCCTACTCTAGTACACCGACACATTGGGATCAGAAGAAGCACTCTTAGCAGCAAACAATTTCATAAGTTCATCCATCTTTCCACTCAAAACACCAATTTCTTCGATAGCATGCACTTTTTTACTAGTAGATCTTTCGGTGTGCCATTGAGAATAATTAACCATAATATTATCTAGGAGTTTGGTAGCTTCTCCTAAGGTAGTTTCCATGAAAGTGCCTCCGGCGACCAAATCTAAAAGATTTCTAGAAGCAAAATTCAAGCCAGCATAAAAGTTCTGAATAATCATCCATAGATTTAAACCATGTGTAGGGAAATTACGTATCATTAATTTCATCCTCTCCCAAGCTTGTGCAACCTGCTCATGATCTAGTTGCTTAAAATTCATAATATCGTTTCTAAGAGAGATGATCTTAGCAGGGGGGAAATACTTAGAGATAAAAGCATCTTTGCACTTATTCCATGAATCAATACTATTTCTAGGCAAAGAGGAAAACCAAGTTTTAGCACGATCTCTAGGTGAAAGCGGAAATAAGTTCAATTTAACAATATCGTTATCCGTATCCCTTTTCTTTTGCATATCACACAAATCAACAAAGTTGTTTAGATGGGTAGCGGCATCTTCACTAGGAAGGCCGGAGAATTGATCTTTCATAACAAGATTCAACAAAGGAGTATTGATCTCACAAGATTCAGCATCGGTAATAGGAGCAATCGGAGTGCTAATAAAATCATAGTTGTTGGTATTGGAGAAGTCACACAATTTGGTATTGTTCTGAGCCATAGTGACAAGCAAGCAATCCAACACACACAAGCGAACAAGAAGCAAGCAAAAAAAACACGGCGGAAGAAGGGCAAATAAAACGGCAAGGGTGAAGTGGGGGAGAGGAAAACGAGAAGCAAATAAATGTAATGTGAAGGATAAGGGTTTGTGATAGGTACTTGGTATATGACTTCTACGTAAGCCTCCTTGGCAACGGCGCCAGAAATTCGCTAGTTGACGGGGTGGCAAATCTTGACTTGACTTGGCGCGAGTCTCCCCGGCAACGGCGCTAGAAATTCTTCTTGCTACCTCTTGAGCTTGCGTTGTATTCCCTCGAAGAGGAAAGGGAGATGCAACACAGTAGCGTAAGTATTTCCCTCAGTTTTTGAGAACCAAGGTATTAATCCAGTAGGAGACCACGCGCGAGTCCCTCGCACCTGCACAAACAAATAAGAATTTCGCAGCCAACGCGATAAGGGGTTGTCAATCCCTTCACGGTCACTTACGAGAGTGAGATCTGATAGAGATGATAATTATATTTTCATATTTTTGGTATAGAAACTGAAAGTAAAGAAAGCAAATAAATAGAGATTGGCTAGTTGACGGGAAAGTAATATGATAAAGATAGACCCGGGGCAATTGATAGCGGTATTCTACAGCGGGTAAACAAATTACTGTCGAGCAATTGATAGAAAAGCGAATAATTATGAGACTATCTAGGAATGATCATTGTATATAGGCATCACGTCCGAGACAAGTAGACCGAAACGATTCTGCATCTACTACTATTACTCCACACATCGACCGCTATCCAGCATGCATCTAGTGTATTGAGTTCATACGAATAGAGTAACGCCTTAAGAAAGATGACATGATGTAGAGGGATAAACTCAAGCAATATGATGAAAACCCCATCTTTTTATCCTCGATGGCAACAATAAAATACGTGCCTTGCTGCCCCTACTATCACTGGGAAAGGACACCGCAAGATTGAACCCAAAGCCAAGCACTTCTCCCATTGCAAGAACTATAGATCTAGTAGTCCAAACCAAACCAATAATTCGAAGAGACTTGCAAGGATATTATGAGCACACATAAAAAGTTCAGAGAAGAACCAAATATCTTTCATAGATAACCTTGATCATAAACTCATAATTCATCGGATCTCGACAAACATACCGCAAAAAGAGATTACATCGAATAGATCTCCTCGAAGACCGAGAAGAACTTTGTATTGAGATCCGGAGAGAGAGAAGAAGCCATCTAGATACTAGCTATGGACCTGAAGGTCTGAGGTAAACTACTCACAACTCATGGTGACGGCGATGATGATGATGATGAAGGCCTCCGTGATGGATCCCCCTCCCGGAACAGGCTGCAAGATGGGATCTCCACGGGAACAAAAGCTACGGCGGTGGAATTAGGGTTTTCTCTGTGCGTATGGAGTTTCTGGGGTACGTAGGTATATATAGGAAGAAAGAGGGCACCGGGGGCCACACGGGCTGCCCTCGAGGTAGGGGGCGCGCCCTGGGAAGGGGGGCAGCCCCTCTTTCCCCTGGCTTGGCCCCGAACTCTTTCGTGCGTGATTTCCTCCAAAAATATCTCTCGAGAAGGTTTCATTCCGTTTGGACTCCGTTTGATATTCCTTTTCTGCAAAACCCTGAAATAGGCAAAAAACATCAATCAGGACTGGGCCTTTGGGTTAGTAGGTTAGTCCCAAAATGATATAAAAGTGAATGATAAAGCCCATTAAACATCCAAGACTTCATAAATAATAGCATGGAACAATAAAAAAATTATAGATATGTTGGAGACGTATCACCTATGCCAACATAACAGGACAAGCACGCAAGGGGGAGCCGACGGCATGTGCCGGCGCCCGGGTGGCCGGTGTGCAGTATTGTGACTTTGTCACGGGGAGGACCGCCCGTAGTCAAGCCCCGGGGATGTAGCCATATCGGTGAACCTCGTTAACAAATCTTGGTGTCATTCTCGTGTGATTGCTTGGTCCTTGGATGATCAACGATATGCCTCGGATTTATTCTAACAAGTGGTATCATGAGCTAGGTTATTTGGAGGTTGGATTGTTGATTTAGAGGATGTCAGTGTTTTGATTGATGAAGCGGCTGCGAGGGTTGACAGATGCCTGTGGTGAGATCGAAGTTGCTCGTGGAGGTCAATGGAAAGATAATAAACATTTATAGCGATGAAAAGCAGTTGCGGGTTTCGATTAAAGTGGTGGTTGACAGCAATCAAAAAAGTTTTCGACGAGTTCGTACAACGACAGATCTGATCGGTGGCTAGGTCACGCAGCAGGCGCAGCTGCAGCGCTACAGGAGGTAGCGGCCAGGCTGCACGATCGACAGGCGCCGTGCATGGGTGGGAAAGCAGGCCCGTGAGAGGCTTAGGAAGCGAGCCAGCTGAGTTACAGGCGTGCGTGTGTGTAACACATGGGAGCCGATGTGCAGGGCAAGATGTGTGTGTTGTGCAGGGCCGATTGAAGCAAGGGACGTGTGGCGGTCGATCAGGACCGATCGGGCGAGCACACAAATGCGCGTGGCACGCCAAGCAGCTGAAGCCGAAGTGCGCGCGGTGTGGGCTGGCCCAACAGGACTAGCTGGTGCATGTATGTGTTGTGCTGGTGGACCAGGCGTGGAAGGAGCTGGCTTGGCTCTGCGTGAAAGGTCTGCGTTGCAGGTTCGATTGATATACTCCGTGAGATTTGTTTTGGACCAAAAGAGGACCGAGTAGTCGTGCGATGCGGACGGAGGCAGCAGAAGATCAAATCGAGGCGAGGAAAAATCCATTGATACGCATCCATCGGTAAGGCTGAGGTGAGGCGAAGCAAGTTGCACTAGCGTCAAGGGTTTGTGTCAAGGGAGCTACGTGAAGATCAAGAGGTGTTTTGGTTGGAAATTGCTATTAGTATGCGGAGGCTATTCGTGTACTTGGGCATCGCATTGATAATTCCAATTTGTTGGCACAACAGGGATGCTTGAAGGCATTGCAGGAAGTCATGTCAGCTGAGATGGAAATATCATGTGATGGATGAAAATTTGCGGATGACGATTTGGGAGCCTCGAGCGTGTCATGCAGCCGGACAAGTTCGGCTGGGTCGGACTAGATTGTCTGACGGATCGATGTGAGTCGGTTGGTATAGAAGACGGTGGTGGGATCGGCGATGACGTCATAGGAGCGTGGTGCCGATGGTGGTTGACTTCTGGGCGTGGAAACACGTGGCGCAGTCCTGAGGGCTTATATGACTTTGACAAGACTATGGCGCGGGATTGATTCAAGGTGGTGTATACATGGAGCTTGAAGTCAACGAGGCGCGGGGGTGGAATGATCATCTAGCATGGAGTCATGTTGAAGGTGGAGCTAGAGTCTCGAAGACTTCACTTAATGCTGATTGAGGGGCTGCGGCGTAAGTCGACAGAGAGTCGAAGCCTATTCAGCGGGGTAAAAAGCGAGGGACGCATAGTTCAGTCTGGAGCCCAATGGTCTGATGGAAGCTTGAAACTCATCATCGGTCGGTGATGATCAGTGGTACTCTGCAGTGGGGGTTGAGTGGTGTGGGTTTGCGACCCTTGAGAATCGACCAGGACAGCAGAGGCTCGACACGGTAATAGCGGCGAGGCGTGCGGTATGCATGAGACATGGAGATGGGCGAGGCTCTGGTGGTCATAAATGTGGTGAGACAACTGCGAATTTGACTCGGGATGACTACAAGCAACGGTGCAATTCCTTCTAGTTTTAGATAGACGGTCAAGAAAGGAGCGGTGATGTTGAGTTCAGGTAACTCTTATGTGTGACACCCAATATGTGAGTTGTTCATTTTCACGCAGGTCAGTGATCATTGTGTGATGGTGTTGGACTAATACTCTGGAAGTTGGGAGCACAAACTAGAGTAACAAGGAACTTAATTTTGCTCGAGTGTTGACTGTGGTCAAGAAAACAAGGGACTACAAGTTGCTGGTGGAGTCACATGGAGTCTTTGGAGTAGGAGTGGAACTCATGGGATAAGCTCAAGTCCAATGTACATGGAAGATTGACGCATTGATGAATTCAAGGTGGTGGAGAATATTCGCCAAGGTGGAGTTTGTTAGAGTTGTGTCGAATATTGTGTACAAGGTAGGTTACAGTTAGACTCTGAGTAGTATTGTGTTTATATAGGATATGGAGTCGTGTCCTAATAGGACACTTGTATCCTAGGCCTCTCTTATATAGAGAGGGTAGACACACGATGTAACCTATGCCAACATAATAGCACACAGGCGCAAGGGGGAGCCGGCGGCATGTGCCGGCGCCCGTGTGGCCGGTGTGTGGTATTGTGACGGTGTCACGGGGAGGAGCGCCCGTAGTCAACCCCGGGGATGTAGACATATCGGTGAACCTTGTTAACAAATCTTGGTGTCGTGCTCGTGTGATTGCTTGGTCCTCGGATGATCAACGATATGCCTCGGATTTATTCTAACATGTTGAGGGGTGCTGGGCTCGAAGAGAAAGGGGTTCCGGTGGTTAACGCGGTTAACCGTTGGGGCATCAAACGACCTTCAAATGGAACGAAATTTGACAGGCGGTCTACCGGTGGTGTACCAAGACCACTCGACAAATCTCGACCCATTCCGAGAACGTTTTTCTCCCGCTCATGAAACAAGGTCTGAGAGGTGCAACAGGGAGTCGGACTCCAAAACGGACAACAAAGAGAACTGGGAGACCGGGACAGATGCAAGTTTTGAAAACTATGAATATGAAATGCACATGATGACATGGCAAAATGCAACATGCAGGCAAATGACATGGCAACGACAGCGAATAAGAGGAATACACCTGGCGCATCAGTCTTGGGGTGTCGCAACACTCCCCTACTAACAAGAGATCTCGTCTCGAGATATGAGGAACGATACGGAAGGAAAAAAAGGAAGAGATGAAACCAAAGAACCTTGAGAGGTTGAACAACTCGGAAGAAAGAATACAACGGGGATGGACTAGATTGAGAAGCTCCGTTACCCAAGAGGAACAAGGAGCATTACTAGAATCTTGATGGTAGAAAGACAAGAAACAAGAGCTAAACGAAACAATAGAATTTGACACTACACTGGTTAATAAGAGATAGAAATGAATTTTAACGAAGGACTTTGGGCAGCACTCCAGCTGAAAATGGAAGGGACGAAACATAACCTCGAGAAGATGGAATAATACTTGACGATATGAACAAAACGATGCCTCCGGAAGAATTTAAAGAGTGGAATGAAAAGAACGGACAAGAAGATGGCAACTTCTACCGCAAATGAATTTGAAAGCACCCTTAGAAGGAAGGATTGAATGGAGTTGTTGAGAAAATGAATAACAAAAGAATAACCTTGTTGTGGACTTATGGAAAACATCTCAAAACTAGTGGTGAATTTCTGCCACTAGTAAAGATCGATTAACTGAGAAGAACGAAGAAATGCAAAACTCCACCTTAAAAGGATACGGAGAATTAATTGCATCTCAAGGTGCAAAAGAATAATGCTTGAGCTGTACCACAAGAATTTGATGAACACTTGAAGAATGAATTAAATCATGACGAACCACCATGAAGAACTCCGGTAACAAAAGGATGATGAAGGATGAAAAGAATAAGGCCTTGAGATGATTTAGACGAGGGTTTCCGATGAGATAGCTGAGAAAACTTGAACTCCGGAAAAGAAAAGATTAAAACACTTGGGACTAGAATTTATTCATCATGAACAAACTCCGAAGGAAGGGAATAATCAACTTGACAAAAAGAATAAGAATTATGTTATGCTTACCCTCCATCAATTAAATTGATGAGAAGCAATGGATTTGCATACCACTTATTCGCGTCGAAATTGATTGAAGAGGGATATAGCGTAAAACTTGAGAAAGTCTCCATGACCCACCGGTAGGATTGGAAAGAACAAATGAATTGATACGGTGACAAAAGAGAAAGGAATATTGAATGATGAGGGAGTCCTGTATTTAGGGGTCCTCAGGCGTCCGGGTCGATGAAGTTGGGCCGTGTTGATGGGCCACGAAAGAAGAAGCAGAAGACTCTCCCCCGTATCCGGTCAGGACTCCTATATACGTAGAAAGGCAAGCGTAATGTCCGGATGTACTATTACTTCCTCCCCAAGTCACCTTTGTAACCCTAGGCCCCCTCTGGCCTGTATATAAGCCGGAGGGTTTTGTCCATAGAGGCTAACATCAGAATCATAACATCCTCATAGGCTAGACTTTAGGGTTTAGCCATTACGATCTTGAGGTAGATCAACTCTTGTAACACATATTCATCAAGATCAATCAAGCAGGAAGTAGGGTATTACCTCGATCGAGAGGGCCTGAACCTGGGTAAACATCGAGTCCCCAGTCTCCTATTACCATCGATCCTTAAACACATAGCTTGCCCCCCCCTACCCAAGATCTGCCGGTTTTGACACCGATAATGGTGCTTTCATTGAGAGCTCCGCCATGCGCTCACGTTGAGCGATCGATGGCTCGTCTCGTCATCAATGATGAGATCACCCTCGGAAACAACTTGGCCATTGCCTAGGTTCTCCAACTTGGCGGGTTCGCTGTATGCGCCCGCATGGCCTCCGGGCCGGCCGCATTCCCTGCGGTCATTGAGCATCACCCTTATGTTGACTCTGGCCACTGCGATGCTGCGACCTCGGCAGATCTCTCGCCTTTAAACGATCTACTGGATTGCATCGCCGCCCTTGGGCTTTCAACGCCAGGAGATCAAATCAGACCTATATCTGGTCAGGATGAGACCGATCCCATCCCGATCACTCATCTAGTGGCGACAGTCGAGGACGGAGCCGAAGATACTCCCCATCTTGAGACGGAGACCGTCATAGTCCGGATCTTCGAACCATCAAGCCAAACACTCCCCTGTCGGGTGGCACTTTGTGTCTTCCGAGCTCTGGGATTGACGCCAGGCCCGTGGAACGTTCAGATCCTGCCGAGCCCAGATGGTCCACATTGGAGGTTGTCAAAACCCCGGATACCATGTTCGGTCGGGATTTAAAATTACCAACATCCACCAACCCTGGGAGAAACTCTCCAAGTAAATCCGGACTCCCGGACATAAATGATCTCGCGAGCACAAAGCAGCAGCCGAGGAGACGGTCAACCACTTTTGGGCAAGATTCCTGCTTGTCAAGAACAAGATTAAGGACTGCTCTAACAATGATGCGGTCCCCTTATTTCACCGCAATTGTACAGATGATGGAGTTTTGAACGCCCTCAACCGGCGCCATCATCACTGACGCCATCATCACCGACGCCATCATCACCGACGCCATCATCGACGCCATCATCAACAGTGGGCCATGATGGCCCACCTCTGACCCGGGATAGGTCACCACCAGCGACGTGCTCGCGAGCCCGACGCATTTCGGGCGCGTCGCGAGCTCAGGGGCGCGTAGCTATCGTCGCTCGTCTCCGGGGACTCGACAGACTCAGAGGAGCTGCTGGACCTCTGAAGGCCATCGCTGCCGTTGGATGAGCTAGTGGCGGAATCGACGTCTAGCGCATCACCGACAGCAGCACCGCCCTGGCGGCCCCCTCCAGGGCAACAATCTAGGTGACGTCCCTCCTCGTCGAACACCTTGAAGCATAACATGGAGGCGCCGTCGAACTCGAAGTGGATGGCGAGGGCGCCTTCCGAGCCGTAGGCACGGTCAACCTCGCCCCATCCGCGAGTCATGAAGACCTTGCCTGGGGAGATGGCCTCATCCTCTGTCGTCATCGCCGGGGCCTGGCACTCGGCATGTCGCAACCACAGCCCGAGCGGCCCACTCGACGGCACCTCCACGACGAAGAATGGAGGGAAGCGAATCCAAGATCTAGGACGCATCGCCGCCACACCACGAACTCATGCGAGGAGCCTCTGGCGTGTGCTCGTGGGACGGCAGCGTGCACCACAATGGCTCGGTCGGTACGGCCATGGCGCGGGCAGCGCTCGGCGCCAACTCCCTCACCATGGCCCGGTGCCCTGGCGTAAAGGGGCAACAGATAGCCAGGGGGAGGCCGCTCGTGCTAAGGCCTCGTCACTTCCGATCTCATGACGGCTCCATGAGGACGGAGTGGTCTTTTCTTTGGAGGGAGTACCTCTGGCTCTTCGCGAGGAGTGTTCCCCTTCTCAGCAGTGGAGAATCATCGGATCGGCGCCTTGAGCGGCTCGGCCGAGCACAGGGCAAGGAAGAAGAGGCGAGAGGAACAAAGGAAGAAGATGGGCAGCGGGGGTTCCGCTCACCGCCTTATTTATAGCCAGGAGAAGGCCAATCGCCGGCCTTCGTAATCGCAGGTAATGATGATTTGCTATGCATGCAGGGACTTGTAAAGTCGCACAGCCGCCGAGGCTGCGTGAGGAAGTGGAGACGCCCACGTCCCATCAATCGCCACGCTTCGAATAAGGCCGCATGCTTTGAGGGCCCGCAGCGCTCCGCACTTGGCTCTTGGCTTCGTCGCGAAGCCAAGCCCGAGCGCACCTTGGGTCCGGGGGCTACTGTCGGTGTTCTAGGAACGGGGGTACCTTGACTTGCCTACCTGCGGCCCAAGGCGTGGCTCATCAGGCGGCCTGGTACGGCCCAACATCTTCAGCGACCACTCAAGACCCTTGCGAGGGGCCAAGCCTCGTGAGGCGGACGAGACAAGGCATCCCCTGGGGCGGCCTCACCAGGCTGGCTCATGAGGATCGGAGATATCGAGGCGAGGGACACCTCTCGAGGTCCTCGTGACATGAGCAATGACGACCAAGACCAGGCGGGCGCCAGCAGGCGCAGAGTGCCAGTTTCCCCTTTGGTGCTAAAGGAGCAGGTTGATAACCGACAAGTGTAGGGGATCGCAACAGTTTTCGAGGGTAAAGTATTCAACCCAAATGTGTTGATTCGACACAAGGGGAGCCAAAGAATACTCTTAAGTATTAGCAGCTGAGTTTTCAATTCAACCACACCTGGAAACTTAGTATCTGCAGCAAGATAGTTTAGTAGCAAAGTAGTATGATAGTGGTGGTAGCGACAATAAAAGTAATGATAGTGTTTTTGGTGATAATAGCAACGGAAAAGTACATAAGCGACTAGCAATATAGGTAAAGCTCGCAGGCATTGGATCGGTGATGGGAAATTACGTCGGATGCAATTTATGATGTAGAAGTTATAACCTAGGGTGACACAGAACTAGCTCCAGTTCATCAATGCAATGTAGGCATGTATTCTGAATATAGTCATACGTGCTTATGGAAAAGAACTTGCATGACATCTTTTGTCCTACCCTCCCGTGGCAGCGGGGTCCTACTGGAAACTAAGGGATATTAAGGCCTCCTTTTAATAGAGTACCGGACCAAAGCATTAACACATAGTGAATACATGGACTCCTCAAACCATGGTCATCACCGGGAGTGGTCCCGATTATTGTCACTTCGGGGTTGCCGGATCATAACACATAGTAGGTGACTATAGACTTGCAAGATAGGATCAAGAACACACATATATTCACGAAAACATAATAGGTTCAGATCTAAAATCATGGCACTCGGGCCCTAGTGACAAGCATTAAGCATAGCAAAGTCATAGCAACATCAATCTCAGAACATAGTGGATACTAGGGATCAAACCCTAACAAAACTAACTCGATTACATGATAGATCCCATCCAACCCATCACCATCCAGAAAGCCTACGATGGTATTACTCACACACGGCGGTGAGCATCATGGAATTGGTGATGGAGGAAGGTTGATGATGACAATGGCGACGATCTCCACTCTCCGGAGCCCCTAACGGACTCCAGATCAGCCCTCCCGAGAGAGATTAGGGCTTGGCGGCGGCTCCGTCTCTTAAAACGCGATAATTCCTTCTCTCTGATTTTTCTCCCCGAAACGGAATATATATGACCTAGGGGTTGCCGGTGGAGCATCAGGGGGCCGTCGAGGCAGGGGGCGCGCCCTGGGAAGGGGGCCGCGCCCCAACCCCCGAGGACAGGCCGTGGGCCCCCAGGTGTGGATCTTCTTGCAGGTATTTTTTATATTTTCTGAAATAAGTCTCCGTCAATTTTCAGGCGACTCCGAGAACTTTTTATTTCTGCACAAAAACAACACCATAGCAGTTCTGCTAAAAACAGCGTCAGTCCGGGTTAGTTCCATTCAAATCATGCAAGTTAGAGTCCAAAACAAGGGCAAAAGGGTTTGGAAAAGTAGTACGTTGGAGACGTATCAACTCCCCCAAGCTTAAACCTTTACTTGTCCTCAAGAAATTCAGTTGATAAACTGAAAGTGATAAAGAAAAACTTTGACAAACTCTGTTTGCTCTTGTTGTTGTAAATATGTAAGCTAGCATTCAGGTTTTCAACAAGATCATGAACTAACCACATCTATACTTATACTAATTAGCGACTCCGAAGAAAATCCCACGTTAATTAGAAAATTAGGTCCGTTCATCTAGTGGGACCAAGTTATTACGGTGTAGATTAACCTATAATGTTTTTTGACATTGATTAGCCCTTTTTTTAAGAAACTAGAGATTAGCCAGCCCATAATTTGAAAACGTACGGTAGACAAGAAACTTTTCCAACGGGTAAAAATAGGTGTACACATCTGCGTGCGTGCAGAATAGAAAAGGAAACCAACTATATCTCTTTGTTTAAAGATAATAATCACGGCTTGCTAGCAACGTGCAAATGAGGAAACGAAGTATATCTCTTTGTTTAAAGATAATCATTCCTTGCTTATCTCCTAGAACATGCAAAGCCATAAACTTCCTTTCCCAGCGCATGCACGCAGCCTTTCCGCCGCTGCGTCTTGCGACCCGATATATCTGACCATAGTCACGGACTCACGGCTGGTATGTCCCCACACCCGTGCTTGCACCCTTAGTCGTCCGTCGCATGCATCTACTTCACGGCAAGCACATAGGCGTCCTTGGCGTACATGATAACAAAGGCCGCTGTCATTACCTTGCTGTTTACCGCTCCATGCCCTCTGGATCGTGATCCGGTGTGCCGTCGCAAAGATGCTGACGGCGAGCGCAATCACCGATGATTGCCTGGGCCAGCGAGGATGCGCTGAGGAAGATGGAAAAGAAGGATTCAATGGGCTGACCAAGATGGATTGTGCTGAAGGTGGAGGACGTGGTGAGGGTGGCATTGTACTGTTGTAGATAGAGTCTTCTTCCAATTGGCCATAACCTCCGTGTGTTCTCTTGCTCCGAGGCATCTCCTCTCGCTCGCGCATTGCCTTCCTCCTCTGTTCACTACTCAAGAAAAATATCTCCAATAGATTTCTTTTCATCCGCGGCGAGTCAGATCCAGCGGCAAATTACATCTCGCGACTGAATCTAACTACACCAGGGCATGGCGGGATAGGCTTTGGCCTCTGCCTCCCGGTGCCATCAACCTCTCATTGTATGTTGCTTTTATCTTGGAAAAGCGAGATTTGCATCCAGGTGATGAAGATCATTGGCTGATATATAACCCACTCCTACACACGTTATACAAAATTGTATGACGAACTGCCATGCAGGAGCTTCCACTATGCAGTTTTGATCAGAGGTGGTATACTAATTTTCTTATATAATTACAATTTCTGTTTTGCATTCACCTCTGTATGCTATTTGTGTGCACTTCCTGTAGGTAATATAAGTTCATCGAAGTAAGATTGCGGGTTCAGTATAACTAATTACATGGACAAGACAGCTTGCACGTGTTTCCGTGATGACCAAAAAAGCACACATGTATATTATACCCTCTCAAATCCATCACGCTACCAGATTTATTATTGTTTGCAGCATGGATATTCTGTCAGGCAAAGAAGCTTAATATTTTTATCTCAGATTTCATCTCTATTTATTTGTCTCAGTTTTTTATGTTATACGTTATCATGACAACTTTTCTTTCTACACAAATATTTAGTGATCCTCTCTGCCCCATTCCTCATTCATGCCATCTAACGTTCAACATCCAATTCTTTTTTCGCGATTCTATTAATAAGATCATTGTCTGCCTTCACCACATGCACTGTTAAATCTGCAATTATACAATCCAGCCAATGAAGTTGTCGATCGGGGAACCACTGATGCCCATCGTACGAGTAAAAAAGGTTATCTTTCAGTCCCGTTCGTTTTTGTGATGTCTTATACATGTTCTAATTATCAGTATGCAGTTGATTTCTCCATAGATTTTAATTTTGATCAGGTATGTTCTCTATTTTTGTGTAAGTTCTTTGAAGGATGACCAATCCCACGCTAGCTAGCATAATTTTTTTTCCAGATAGTCTAGCATCATTGTTGGTAATAGGTTATTGTCTACAAGACAGCAAATGCTCATGTTCCATGCTATTGCATGTACGCAATTTTTTTGACTCTATCCACACAAGCCACCAGGTCACGAAATTGGATGGATTATAATTAACCTTCCGATGAATCATATATGTCATTAGATCACTGTGTTGCCGAACTTTACATTGTGTAATGCATGAGAGGCACAGGTTAGATTTTTCTATCTTCTCTCGAATCATTTTTCTGATTCTTTGGGTACTGAATTTGCATTGCTAATAAGTAAGAATTAGATGTTACATCAGTCCATGCATTGTAACTTTAATAAGTTAATCTAGGTAAAAAATCTGATGAAATAAGTTCAGTTTATAGAGTAGACGAAATGGGAGATATTATTTGCGTAGTTACCCAAACCTAAGTACACATCTGAAATGAAATCCGTGACAGTCAAACCCAATTTACCACAGGTACCCCAACTGGATGCAACAAGATTCCAGTGTACCAAGTTATAAAGGTCAATTTTACATACAAGCAACAACATTAAACATGTCAGATATAAGAATAATCTACATTCAAGAAAAATATTTACTTCTTTTTTTCCAGTGTCTCGATCTGGTGGGTTTTTGGACGTGATTAAGTATTTTTGTTAATGCCATGTTCAGCTAGCGTGTTAGAAGAAGCTTCAAAGTTTTACAGAATAATATGCATGTAAATTTGTAGGAACCACACATATAGGATGTCAGATAAAGGATACGAGCCATGTGCATTCAGTTTAGTTGTTTCGGTTTCATTATATAATATATCAGTATTTCAGTAAATACATGGGTTCGAAATATGCTTTAGTCTCATTATATAACAAATTATTTCAGTATGGGTTTGTTATATACAAAAACCGTACTTCAATAATTTGGTATATAATATAAATATGTTCAAAATATATATTATCATTGTACTATTAGGAAATAACTAATGTAATAAGATAGGACATGTCTAGATTAATACACGCAGTACGATATGATATGACGAAAGCAAAGATGACGCATTAAAGTGCAACCATCAAAACATGTACAGAAGCTCAACTCCATGACTATTTTTTATGCATCTTTTATTGCTTTCAATATATCAGTTGGAGACTAAAATCTTTTGGTGAGAAAATTATGGAACAGGAAAAAAAGTAATAAAAATGGTATGCAGATGTGTGCATCTATTCCTCTTCTGTTTAAACTTCTTAATTATTCTCAAAACTGATTGGAATTGTTGTCAGGTGAATGAAAAATCAGTAACATTTATTTTCGATGAGTTGAAGGCATTATATACCAAGATTATAAGTGACTAATTAATTATATTTTCATATGTATATAGAAAATTTGAGTATATGCTTCATTCCGTATTCTATTATTTGAGGTATTAAATTTGAACTGTAATAAGACTTGAATATTAAACGTATGTGCTCACAACGATGAATATTTAACCTATGTGGTCACGGGACAAGATCTGTCCACTAGAAATTTGGGAACTCTCAATTTCCTTACTCCCAGTGAATGACATATGGTTTCAAGGCTTCATCCCATATTTTATTATTTAGGTAAAGTGATAATAATATTTTATCAAACTAGCCGTGTGAATACATGGGTCGACGACTAGTTCACAATAACTTTCTGGTCTCAAGACTACTCACATCAATGGCATAATCAACTAGCGAGCAATAATAATAAACCTCGGATGACAATACTTCACAAAATAATCATGATATGATATAACAGGATGGTATCTCGCTAGCCCTTTCTGAGACCGCAAAACATAAATGCAGAGCACCTTTAAACATCAAGGACTAACTAGACATCATAATTCATGGTAAAAGAGATCCATTCATGATCATACTCAATGCAAATTAATAGTAATACATGCAATGACAGAGGTGCTCTCCTACTGGTGCTTTTTGATAAGAGGATGGTGACTCTGCATAAAAGTAAATAGATAGGCCATTCGCAGAGGGAAGCAGGGATTTGTAGAGGTGCGAGAGCTCGATTTTTAAATAGAGATTGAATAACATTTTGAGCGGTATACTTTCATTGTCAACATAACAACCAAGAATCTCGATATCTCCCATGCTACGCACATTATAGGCGGTTCCCAAACAGAATGGTAAAGTTTATACTCCCCCAACCACCAACAAGCACACTCCACGGCTAGCCAGAAACAACGGGTACCGTCCAAACCAGCAACAGCCCTAGGGGAGTTTTGTTTAATTATTATGATTTTGAGCATGGGACTGGGCATCCCGATTACCAGCCATTTTCTCATGAATGATGAGCGGAGTCCACTCATCGTGAGAATAACCCACCTAGCATGGAAGATATAGACAACCCTAGTCAATACATGAGCTGTTCGAGCATAGAAAACCGAATTTCATTTGAAGGTTTAGAGTTTGGCACATACAAATTTACTTGGAACGGTAGGTAAATACCGCATATAGGAAGGTATGGTGGATTCATGTGGAATAACATTTGGGGTTTATGGAAGTGGATGCACAAGCAGTATTCCCGCTTAGTACATGTGAAGGCTAGAAAGAGACTGGGAAGCGACCAGCCAGAGAGCAACAACGGTCATGAACATGTATTAAAATTAATCAACAATGAATGCATGCATGAGTAGGATATAAATCACCATGAACATAAATATCGTGAAGGCTATGTTGATTTGTTTCAACTACATGCGTGAACATGTGCCAAGTCAAGTCACTTAAATCGTTCAGAGGAGGATACCACCCATCATACCACATCACAACCATTTTAATATCATGTTGGCATGCAAGATAAACCATTATAAACTCTCAGCTAATTAAGCATGGCATAAGCAGGTATGATCTCTAATTGTCATTGCAAACATGTTTCATTCATAACAAGCTGAATCAAGAACGGCGAGCAATCATATTTACAAAAACAAGAGAGGTCGAGTTCATACCAGCTTTTCTTATCTCAATTAGTTCATCATATATCATCCTTATTGCCTTTCACTCGCATGACCGAATGGTGTGGATAATAATAATAGTGCACATGCATTGGACTAAGCTGGAATCTGCAGGCATGTAATACAAGAGAGAAGACAAGGTAATATGGCTCAAGATTAAATCAACAACAAAGCATATGAGAGCCACTAAGCATTTTCAATCATGGTCTTCTACTCTTAACCCCTAAAGAAAAGAAAAGAAACTATTTACACGAGAAAGCTCCCCACAAGCAAAAGAAGAATATGAAATCTTTTTTTGGGTTTTCATTTTTTAGTTACTACTACAAGCAAAGAAAGTAAACTAGCTAGAAGCTACAACTAATATTTTTTGTTTTTCTGGGTTTTTCTAGCACACAAGAAAAAGACTAAGAAAAAGAAATTGAAACTAAGCATGGATTGTACAGTGAAAGAGTGTGAGCACCGACAACTAGAATAAGTGTGTGAACATGAATGTAAGTCGGTGAGAAACACGTACTCCCCCAAGCTTAGGCTTTTGGCCTAAGTTGGTCTATGGCCATGGATCGAAGCTAAAAATTGTGTCTTGAAACAAAGCATGGCGTAAAATGATAATATCAGGGGCACTGAGATTCCCACTGTTCCCGCGACCAATTAAACACCTACTAGCAAATAAAGCAAAGTAGCGCAGAACAGGGAAGTGTATACTAGTGATTCTTGCCCCTGAAACTTGTCTAGTTTCAACTACGGCTATCATATCAATAAACCCTTTGACGTCTTCATGACGTGCTTCATCTAGTCTACCTCCAAAGGGTACTTTGCATATTTCGCAAAAATCTAAAAGTGATATCTCCTTACTCACATCATATAAGCGAAACTCCACTGTAGGTGGTGTTTTCCTGGATTGAAAATGAAAGCTTTGCATAAAAATATTGGTGAGTAAGAGTTACTGTTCTTTTTGGTCGTTGAGTAAGTCGTTGAGGCATGCATTATTTTCCATCCAATAAAAGTTTTCGTAAATACCGGCAGACATCATGAAATTATTACATGACCATTCGCACGGTCGAACTTCCGCCATGCGAGGAAGATGATACTTGGGCTTCTTATTTTCTTCTTTCTTCTTCTCCTCTGAGCTCTTGCTGGAGGAGCCCCTCAATAATCTTTTTGACATTTTCCTTTTCTGAAAATTCTGAATTTTTTAGTAACTCACAATAAAAGTTAACCAAACTCAACAAGAATGATAGCAACAACTCCTATAAGTGCCTAGAGGCTATATCATGCATTAGAACTACTTGGGACCAAGAAAATTTGACATGCAAGCTCAAGAACAAGGTCACCACAGCAGCAAAATTTGCAACAAATACAACACTAGAACAAAAACTAATTGGACCAATGGAGGAGTCACATACCAAGGAACAATCTCCCAAACAGTTTGGTGAATGGTGCTTTGAGCAAGGAGATCGAAAATGGCAGCAAAATGAGCTAGAACTCCTCGGGTTTGAGCTGGTTGGGGATTTTTTTTGGGGGGAAGAAGAAGAGCATGGGTGAAAGGATAAGTGGAGGGGGGCCACGTGGGGCCCTCGAGGCAGGGGGGTGCGCCCTGTGCCCTCGAGGCCACGTGCTGGCTCCCCTCGCTGTGTGTTCAGTGCCATATTTTCTTAAATATTCTAGAAAAAAATATATTTCATTTTCATGGCATTTGGAGAACTTTTATTTTCGGGATATTTTTATTGCACAGGTAAGTCTGGAAATAGACAGAGAATGCTATTTTTCTTTTATTTAACCTAATTAACAAAAAGTAAAAGGAGGGTATAGAAGATTCTGCTATCTAGATTCACCTATCCCATGTTCATAAAAAAGAATCCATTAACAAGGTTGATCAGGTCTTGTTAATAATCTCTTTCCGAGTAACATGAAACCAGAGAATTTTCGAATAACACTATGTTACCTCAATGGGGATATGTATGTCCCCAACAATAAGTATGTCATATGCCTTCTTGATAGTGGGAATAGGAAACTCAAAACCTCCAATGGTAATAGTTGAAGTTTTTCCAATATAATTGATACTATAGACCTGAGGTTGTTTCCTCGGAAAGTGTACCGTAGGCTCATTACCATTGACATGAAAAGTGACATTGCCTTTGTTGCAATCAATAACAGCCCCTGTAGTATTCAGAAAAGGTCTTCCAAGAATAATAGACATACTATCATCCTCGGGAATATCAAGTATAACAAAGTCTGTTAGAATAGTAACATTTGCAACTACAACATGCACATCCTCACAAATACCGACATGTATAGCGGTTGATTTATCAGCCATTTGCAAAGATATTTCAGTAGGTGTCAACTTACTCAAGTCAAGTCTACGATATAAAGAGAGAGGCATAACACTAACTACGGCTCCAAGATCACACAAAGCAGTTTTAACATAGTTTCTCTTAATGGAGCAAGGTATAGTAGGTACTCCTGGATCTCCTAATTTCTTAGGAATTCCACCCTCAAAAGTGTAATCTGCAAGCATGGTGGAGATTTCTACTTTAGGTATCTTTCTTTTGTTGGTAATAATATCTTTCATATACTTAGCATAATGATTTCTTTTAAGCACATCAGTCAAACGCATACACAAAAAGATAGGTCTAATCATTTCAGCGAAGCGCTCGAAATCCTCATCATCCTTTTTCTTGGATGGTTTCAGAGGAAAAGGCATGGGTTTCTGCACCCATGGTTCTCTTTCCCTACCATACTTCCTAGCAACTAAGTCTCTCTTATCATAACGTTGATTCTTTGATTGTGGGTTATCCAGATCAACATCAGGTTCAATCTCTACATCATTATCATTGCTAGGTTGAGCCTCATCATGAACATCATTATTAATATTATCACTAGGTTCATGTTCATTACCAGATAGTGTCTCGGCATCAGAAATAGATATATCATTGGGATTCTCAGGTGGGTGAGCTACATGTTCACTAGAAGCATGCAAAGTCCTATCATTTTTCTTTTTATTCTTTTTTAGAAGAACTAGGTGCATCTAAATTAGCTCTCTGAGAATCTTGCTCAATTCTCTTAGGGTGGCCTACAGGATACAGAGGTTCTTGAGTCATTTTACCACCTCTAGTTGCAACTCTAACAACATAGTCATTATTCTTACCATTTAATTCATTGAGCAAATCATTCTGAGCCTTAAGTACTTGTTCTACTTGAGAGGTGACCATAGAAGCATGTATACTAATAAGTTTCAGTTCATCTTTAGCACTAGACAGATAATCAGTCAAGCGTCCAATCATATAAGCATTGTGTTGTAGTTGTCTACCAACATAAGCATTGAAGTTTTCTTGTTTCACAATAAAATTGTCAAACTCATCTAAGCATTGGCTAGCAGACTTATAACGAGGAATATCACCATCATCAAATCTATAAAGAGAATTTACCTTTACTACCTGTGTCGGGTTATCAAGACCATGTATTTCTTCAATAGGCGGTAAATTCTTAACATCTTCAGCTTTAATACCTTTTCCTTTCATAGATTTCTTTGCCTCTTGCATGTCTTCAGGACTGAGAAATAGAACACCTCTTTTCTTCGGAGTTGGCTTAGGGGCTGGTTCAGGAAGTGTCCAATTATTTTCATTGGCCAGCATATTATTCAATAGTAATTCAGGTTGTTCAACTGTTCTTTCCCTGAAAACACAACCAGCACAACTATCCAGGTGGTCTCTGGAAGCATCGGTTAGTCCATTATAAAAGACATCAAGTATATCATGCATCTCAAGAGGATGATCAGGCAAAGCATTAAGTAACTGGAGAAGCCTCCCCCAAGGTTGTGGGAGACTGTCTTCTTCAGTTTGAGCAAAGTTATATATTTCTCGTAAGGCAGCTTGTTTCTTATGAGCGGAAAAATATTTAGCAGAAAAGTAATACATCATATCCTGGGGACTACGCACACAACCAGGATCAAGAGAATTAAACCAAGTCTTAGCATCACCCTTTAACGAGAATGGAAATAGCTTAAGGATATAGTAGTAGCGAATCTTTTCATCATTGGTAATCAGGGTGGCTATATCATTCAACTTGGTAAGATGTGCCACAACAGTTTCAGACTCATAGCCATGGAAAGGATCCGATTCAACCAAAGTAATAAACTCAGGATCAACAGAGAATTCATAATCCTTATCAGTGACACATATAGGTGAGGTAGCAAAAGCAGGGTCATGTTTCATTCTAGCATTCAAGGACTTTTCTTCTAGCTTAGCTAATAACTTCTTAAGATCATATCTATCATTGCAAGCAAGAAAGTCTCTAGCAGTTTCTTCATCCATAACATAACCCTCAGGTACAATAGGCAATTCGTATCTATTGGGAGTAGTTTCATCGTCACTTTCATAAATATCATCAACATTTGCACTCTCCCTAACCTTAGCAATTTGTTCATCTAGAAATTCACCTTGTGGCACAGTATGAGGCATAGAGGTAGTTTCATCATACATAGCAGAAGTCGCATCATCAAGAACATACGAGATATCAGATTCAATAGCAAGAGTAGGTGTCGCAAGTTTACTCATAACAGAAGGAGAATCAAGTGCAGAGCTAGATGGCAGTTCCTTACCCCCCCCCTCGTAGTTGAGGGTAAGATCTTGGTTTTTGAGTCCTTCAAATTCTTCATAGTGATAAACAAATATAAATCCCAAGTGACTTAAAGAATAGAGCTATGCTCCCTGGCAACAGCGCTAGAAAATAGTCTTGATAACCCACAAGTGTAGGGGATCGCAACAGTTTTCGAGGGTAAAGTATTCAACCCAAATTTGTTGATTCGACACCGGAGTGTTCCCGATTATTGTCACTTCGGGGTTGCCGGATCATAACACATAGTAGGTGACTATAGACTTGCAAGATAGGATCAAGAACACACATATATTCATGAAAACATAATAGGTTCAGATCTGAAATCATGGCACTCGGGTCCTAGTGACAAGCATTAAGCATAGCAAAGTCATAACAACATCAATCTCAGAACATAGTGGATACTAGGGATCAAACCCTAACAAAACTAACTCGATTACATGATAGATCCCATCCAACCCATCACAGTCCAGCAAGCCTACGATGGAATTACTCACACACAGCGGTGAGCATCATGGAATTGGTGATGGAGGAAGGTTGATGATGACGATGGCGACGATCTCCACTCTCCGGAGCCCCAAACGGACTCCAGATCAGCCCTCCCGAGAGAGATTAGGGCTTGGCGGCGGCTCCGTCTCGTAAAACGCGATAATTCCTTCTCTATGATTTTTTCTCCCCGGAACGGAATATATAGGACCTGGGGGGTACGTCGGTGGAGCATCGGGGGGCCCTCGAGGCAGGGGCGCGCCTTGGGAAGGGGGGCGCGCCCCCACCCTCGAGGACAGGCCGTGGGCCCTCCGGTATGGATCTTCATGCAGGTATTTTTTATATTTTCTGAAATAATTCTCCGTTGATTTTCACGCGATTCCGAGAACAATTTATTTCTGCACAAAAAAAAACAGCATGGTAGTTCTGCTGAAAACAGCGTCAGTCCGGGTTAGTTCCATTCAAATCATGCAAGTTAGAGTCCAAAACAACGACAAAAGGGTTTGGAAAAGTAGATACGTTGGAGACGTATCATAGGTGCACACAAAGAGTCCCGAGTCGTCAGGCAAAGGTTTCCATATCGGTGCAACGAGACCAAGACCAGCAGGATAGCAGGATGGAGGTCATCGCGGAGCCCACGACGGCGTCACCACCAGAGCCTTTGGCAGGCGAACACCACCTTTTGTCAGGATAGCTTGTACTAGCTGCCCCCCTTCAAATTTGGCCGTTGTGGGATCCCTTCCCGCTCAATTTTTTGGAAGAGGACGCGGGCCACTATAAAAAGGACTAGCCACCATCTTAGAAAGGGATCAGATCATCGAGACCACTTACACACCCACAAGCTCGCCCGAGCTCAAGAACACCTCTCCTCGGGAGGCAGTTCATCCATGTATTAGTTCTTCATCAGCCTACAAGGCAATCCACCACGCCACACTGGATTAGGGTATTACACCACAACGGTGGCCCGAACCAGTATAAATCTTTTGTCCCTTTTTCTTCGGATCTGACGAGATAGGGCTAGGGTTGTTGAGTAGATGAGCTAGGGCGAAAGGAGAGATCTTCGTGCGCACCCCAGAGTTCGAACCTTAAGGGTTTTGCCGGAACCCAAGATCCGACAAATTGGAAGCCGCTTTTGATGACGAGGCCAATAAATTGATATTACGCGATCGTTACTGTCCATCTTTTGAAGGTCTGCTCCCAAAAAGAGAAAGGTGACTGATCTTGACGTCGGCATTGGTTTTTCCAACGAAAAACAAGAACATTCTTTCACGAACTTCCATGACAAAATGCTAGTTTCCTACAATGTGGCAACTGCTAATTGGTTTAAAAATAAGACAAAGTACTTACTTTGTATGCCATGGTTAATTAAATCCAGATATATTTCATTCAATGATAGAATCAGTTCTTCTATCAATCCGCAGGTAAAATCATTTTATTAAAGATATCATGGGGTGAGAGTCCCTCCGGTAATTGTACATTACCCAGTGTTTTCTCCAAAAGTCTACATAGCGTAGATTCCATTTTCTGTTTCAGGACTTCCTAATCCAATTCATGGTTGGGTTCTCTAAGTGCAACCAGCTGCCCGGCCTTAAAGGCGGAAAAATGGCAACAAAAAAAAAATGATTCCGGCGGCCATATAAGAAATGAAATGGTTATCCATAAATGAAAATAAATAAAGCTTTATTTTGGTTTCGATTCTTGCTCTAAGAAGAAAGACTTGTCACGTCGGTTGGGTTGGTCCAACCAAGAAAAACGGAGGATAAAATAGAATTACCAACCTAATTCAGAAAGAGCACACCAACGGAGAACCTACTATACTACATGGAACATTTTGGAATGGAAAATGAAAATGAAGAAACCTATCCAAATGCCTTTCTTTTTAACCTAATATACCCAAAACTAGACAATTGTTTAGTTTATGCGCATGATTTCATCGACACTTATATCCGAGCAGCGAAATCACAAACAAGTTCCTATACGATAAATTAATTGCCAAAAACTTCCGGAAAGCAGCAATCCATCATCGGATAGCCGAACCGAAGAAACATACCGAAACACTACTTACGAGTTTATGTGATGAGGCAATTTCTGAATTGAAGTGTAAAAGCGACACTCACCGGTCTGGTTTAGGAATTGATAGCCTACACAAGAAATAAAAGCAAAGGAAAAGCGTTTTGGTCAAGTCTCAAATAAACTCAAGGACATATTCGAAGAAATTCTGACTGCTGGTCGGGATGGTTTGTGGATTACGAACAGCTATGATAACTGAACCTAGCAAGATAGTAATTATGACCCAAGAAGTGATCAGTACTTGGGCATGAATTTGGAAACCTCCTATTTGCCAATAGAAGTGTTGGCCTACTTCTACACCTGATATATCATATAAAAACAAACACAAACTAGATACGGAACCACAACGTTTCTTTCTATATGATAATATGCACCAAGGGGAGGAGTTGTTTCAAATAGAAGTCAAGTAAACAGATTCAAGTTAGCCCAGTTTGGTTCCTTGGAAAAGCAGTTCAAAGAAAAGGGTTGACGGGTGGTGGAGTCCCATCCCAGGTTTATTATATAGCCCCTATTTTCCAATCCGTAAACGGTGGATTGACTTGCTCTTTATCAAATCCACATTAAAAAGAGGCTTCATCGTTCAATGCTTTGATCCGCGCACCTTATTTCTGATTGAACCACTTCCTCGAAAGGACATAGTATCGGTGCCATAATATGGGCTAGTGGTACACCAACCTCCCCACCAACTGCTACACCCTGTGGGGCTTCTTCCTAGCGCTATTGAAATGATATTCCTATTATTGGTCCTAGCAATATCCATGGACCAGGGCACGACACCTATCCAACTATGTCTTGTTTCGGTTTCTGGATCCGAATCTTTTGTTATACTTATGTATGGATGATTGTACACAACATGTGTGGAAAGTGCGATAGAGCTCGAAAATGGATGCCCCTATTTCAATTTAATAAGTGCTTGTGCAACGGCTTGAAAGTTACAGACTGAGTCAAGTGACCTATTTTTGTCACATGATCCAGAATTGCACGAGAACCTACAAGTCATGTTATCGTTCTTAACTCGATAGCCACGGGACAATTGTATTCTCGTCTCTCAGCCTTTCATATACTTGAACTGACCTCAACGGTATCCAACCTACTAAAAATATCTATACCCATTAGCTCATCATGCCAACAGTCCTCTTGGGTTGACTGAACCTACCTATCCGAAATCCCTGTTGCCAACTTCTTACTGCACAGAAGCAATGGAACAGTATCGTAAAGTGAAGTGAAGCAAACAACCCACTCCTTTGGAATTGATGGACTTGACACACATCCAACGACTGAGATGTGCCATTGTCATCATCAAGATCGTCCATCACGAGTACCTTGTTTTCTGCATCCGTCAGTTCCAGTTTTCCTAGCATGTTTTATTACTTGTCTCGATCGATACCATCCACTTATTTCTCTTTCTCATGGGACACATAAAGATACCAGCGCTTGTGCGAACAGTTGATGCTTATTAAGCCATATCTATCACTTATCGCGCCAAAGCGCTCCCACCAACTACAAAATACCTTATAGGAGGGGCCCTTGTCTTCAGCTGAAAAGAAGCAGATATTGCCGTAAGCATGAGATGGAAAAGCCCATGACCCATAACTTACTCACTCAGATATTTACTAGAGCTTGGCGGTGAATGAAGGAGACTCCAAATCCTATTCAGATTGCACGGAGGGCTTGGAAAGAGGCCTCTCGTGTAAGATAAGATTACATTCCTTCCTATCGAAAGGCTCCGGTAGTAGAGCTCAATTCGGAATATTGTTATAAAAAAGGGCAGATACAGAGAGTTAAGGAACATATGTTGTTGATCAAGTCTTTGGAACTTAGTTAGTCCCGTCCCTTCCATCCGGCCACTAGTCTAGTTCGGTCTCTTCAAGGAGAGAAATCCTTTCTCGAGGTGTCCAAGTATTGGATATATTGGTGGAGGAGATAGTCAGTAAAAAGATACCACTACGCGGTAGACAGCTTCCCTTCCTTACTTTTCTTAATAAGCCCTTGATCGAGTAGTTCATTCGAAAGCATTTGATCCATCAGATCAATGCTTGATCTTACACGGTTCAAGATCTAGGAATGAAAATAGTTGCAAGATACGCTTACTTCTTTCTCTTAGTCAGCTTTATCTCATATTGCCGACGAAGCTGTGGATCCAAGCACTACTTGCTGTATTAATTATACCTGGCTGCCGCCCATAGGAGCCTAAGGGAAGACGTACATAGGAATGGTCTTGGGGAATTTGTGACCAGCAGCCCATTTATCACCATACTTATCACCTCACTCTTCTTTGGGCGCTGCTTCTCTGTCTGGATCTGCAATACGCTGCTTTGGTGGTCCACAACTGGAACTACTTGATTCGTCGACCTATGCTGAAACAGCTAACCTAGAGGACCCGTAACTTCGGCTTTCGATAGGACCAGCTTCCCGTATTCGCCCCCTACTTAATAAGAACCTCTTCCTTATTATATTCCAAAACATAGTATCTGTTAGCGATAAAACTTAGAATAATAACAGAGAGTGAAAAATAGACCCTCGATTGGTTGCTTAGTGAGAGATCTTCTCGTGACCCTATAGGTCTGGTTCTTCAATACGCCTTTGTGGTGTGCCTTTTGATTACAGTGAATTCAATTCAAAGAAAGAGTGAAAAAGTCATAGAGCCAGGATCATGGAATTTTAGAATGGAGCTGGGCTAGAAGGATACCGAAATCCTGAAACAAGTTCTCCTACGCAAGGATCCTATCCTTACCTCGCCCTAACACAAAGCTAGATCAGACTTTTGGTCAACCGATAGAGAGCTGAACTGACAGAAATGAACGGTCATGCAACCGTCGAAATAAATCATTTTATCTCTCAGATACAACTTTTCCACTTAATGATAACTGTTTTTTTATTCTTTGTTTCTTGTGGTGGAGATCAAGGTTGATCATTTCAAAGCAAAAGAAAGGGCTATTGATAGAGTGAGTAGGCACATCAATCACTATATAACGCATTGCACTTAGCTTGACTTCACAGAAACATAAGACAAGTTAGGCATATGGGAAAGATACCTTCGGTTAAGACAGTGATAACCCTGCATTTGATAACAAGAAAATTAACTTTTCTATTGATCAGGAACTTGAACATGATCCAATCCATCGAGCGGAATCATTTGATTCATTTTCACATTATGCCAGGCTTGAGCCATCACTCATGTATGCTATACCGGTTGTTGCCCGTTCTTCATTTTTGTGCTCCATCGCTCTAGTTACAAGAGAAAGAGGAAATAAAGGAGAACACAAGGCCAAGTTAACCGGGCGGATACGAGGCAGCTCTACACCGAGCTGACCAATTCCAGTCTTTATTAAGTCAAAAAAAAGCTCAAAAAGGGCGGGACGGACACAAGCAGAAAGGTAAGAGAAAATGACCTATGAAGAGAGTGCCTACGTTGTCTCCGCGGATTTGCACTTGAGGGTGTCACTTTCCCACTGATATGCATAAAAACAAGTAACTTGACTCAGCTGGTGATAAAGAAGGCTGCTCTACAATGCTACCTATAGCACGAGAGATGTGCGCGTATGTTTTCTCTCCCCGTCTGGTTCAACGATGGAGTAAAAGCAGGTTTGTTTGATAGCTCTCTGTCGGCGGGCAAAGCATTCGAGGGGTGTGACCCGAGGACCACAATGGATAGCGCAAGCAAAGGTGTCACTTTCCCACTATCCAGCATCAAACTTATGGGAAAATCAAGCGGAAAACACCTATTTCAAAGCGCGGGATTCTCTTGATGGATAAAAAACCTATGCTAGGGGGCTTCGCCGATTGATAAAGGTGAGGTAATAAAATACTTGAGGCACTGTCTTTGGAGAAGCCCTGACATGGAAGACCATGGGCCATCTTTGGTGGCTTGGCACACAGTTTGTAGACCAAAAGAGCAAGGAGGTTTGGGAGTCTTGGATATTTATACACACAACAAAACACTTCTTATGAAGAATCTACACAAATTCTTCAACAGACATGACATTCCTTGGGTCAATTTAATTTGGGAAACTTACTATAGTGATGGGAAACTTCCAGGAGACAACATGGTAGGCTCATTTTGGTGGAAATCCAACTTAGCTCTCAGTGATCAGTACAAAGCTATTGCTAGATGCAATGTGGGAGATGTCATCAGTGCATTCTTTTGGGATGATTTATGGCATCATATAGTACACAAATATAAATTCCACCACTTATACTCCTTTGTAAAAAATCCACAACTCAACATTTAACAAGTGATACAGACTGAATATCCACAGGACCTTTTCTACCTACCACTGACAACAAAAGCTTATGAGGAGTTTTTACAAATGGAGGATATTTGCATCTCTATGAGACAATCTGAATTCTTGGGCTCACTGGACACATGGAGCTACATCTGGGGGAATAAATTATATTCATCAATCAAAGCATATAAGGTTCTTATTGGACACAAGAAAGTCCCCCCCACACTTCAACTGGATTTGGAAGATCTCATGTCAGCCCAAACACAAAGTCTTCTTCTGGAAGCTGCTCCATGATAGAGTCAACACTAGAAATCTGCTTAGGAGAAAGAATTTTGTGCTGGAGGCATACAATTGTGTAGTAAGAGGCTGTCAACAGGAAGAAACACTGCATCATATCTTTTTGGGGATGCCCCTTTGTACAACAATGCTGGGATTTTATATGTCCAACAAGAACACCGAACCTTTTAGTGTTAGAAGCATTCCAAGATCTAAAGGATAAACTAAACTACCCATTCTTCAGGGAGATCATCATTCTTGGATCATGGGCCATTTGGATAACCAGAAATAATAAGATTTTTGAAAATATTACACCATCATTCCAAGGATGGAAGTTCATTTTCATGGAGGAACTTAAGCTGCTAAGATTTAGAATGAAGAAGAAACATGAGAGTCTTTACTCTGCTTGGCTAGAAACCATGTTGTAATTTTTATTTCTTTTCTAGGTGTTCTCCTTTATTTCTTTCTTGCTTAGTTTTCTTTTTTCTTTTAGGGCTTATCTCAAGCCTTGCAAACTACTTGTATCCTTACTCTCTTGATTTAACTTATAAAAATTGCAGTGGGGTTTTACCCTACTATTCATAGTAACAAAAATAAAGGTGAGGTAATCAACAAAGCAGATATCGCACTGGGTACACTTGTATCTTTCCATTGAGTAGGGTGCTATTCGCTCCTCTCTGGGGAATTCTTAAACTAACTACCATTTTTCGGCATGATTTCCTTAAAATTGACTAAGATGAGGCAATATGCGTAGGAGGCGATAGACCTCTGACTATATGAACGAGAAAGGTGTTATAGGCGTTCTTCCTATCATTTCACAACCGCATGCATCTTTCACCGAAATACATAACATTGATGGAAGAACGACCAATCGCATATCAATTATGAGTTACCGAAGTTTTGAGCTCACGGATCTGCACGTTGAACAAACAAAGACACTCCCCCTCATCGATAAAAACGAGTATTATTTCTCAGCTGGCAACAAAGAAACGCCTAGCAGAATAAAGTAGTTATTCTTGCATCTCTGCTACTAGGAAAGTAAGTCAGTGACAAAGAACCCAACCCTTCTGAATTCGCTGAGCGAGACCTAAGATCGGAATGAACAACAGTCGAAACCCTGAGCCCATCGTGTCTGCCAGCTATGCAATGGCTCTACTTGAGATTCCGTAGGGAGAGCAGTCACTAACCTTTCTTTCGGTTAATCATGAGAAATTTGCAAATCGAATCCATTGTTATTAGAGTGATAAACTATATACGCTAATTATTCAAACAGATGCTCTCCGGTGGAAATGAACCACGAGAGACTAAGCCCTACCGATAGCAGTAGAAGCGTTAGCCATAGAGTGACTTTTTAATTGACACCCACTAGTGGTCAGTCTCTACTTCCAAATTGACTGGACTAGGTACCACATTTACCACAGGATATGCTTATCTGACGAGGTCCCTCGAGTCATCTCCGCCACTTGGAATTGCTTATGAGCTGTTCTTAAATGCTCTTCTTGGTATGAAATTTCCTACTTTCCTAAGTCTTGCTTTCCCGAGATCCCTCATTTAATAAAATTCCATTGGCCCGTTAATTCATTATGCTTATTTTTCAATGAAAGTTGCATCCGAACATGTTTCTCAACACGAAAAAGAAAGTCATCTTGAGTTGTTAGAGAAATCAAGTTCTAGCCAAAATAGTGTACCATCACATGGTTTTGATACTAAGGAGGAAAGTATAGGCATGCAATGAGGAAAGATAGATAAACACATCGCCTCGTTTAAGACTTTCAAAGCATCAGTTGAATGATTATTCTGCTCCATTCGGAAATATGAAAAAGTATGTCCCTTATTTGAGATCTCTTAAGATCAGCTATTTGCTAATATGATAAAGGTGGACGATGTACTTGTCTAAAAACAGAAACTATGATGATTCACATTACCGGCTTGCTATCCTTTGGCGAGAAAGCTAATAGGTGAACTTGCTCAACATAAAGTGGAAGGAAAGTGTAGTAGAGATATTACTCGCTGTCTGAGAAGATCTACTTGAGACCTCTAAACCAGCTTCATTCCATAGGAACGAAATCTGAATGAAAGTACTCAAGCTTCAAACTCCTTGCTAACCGATAGAAGGAATCAAGCTTAAAGGACTATATGACTAGCTCTTCCACATCCTCGCCACCATTCATAAGGCTTTCAAGGAATATTGAGATATCTACAGAAAAGAGAAATAAACATTCTCAGTTGGTCCACTATTAGCGAGGCCTAAAATATTCACTTCATCAGTCTAGGAATAACACTAAAGTAGCACCCCTCACTACATTCTTGGTCACTGAACATAGATCTCTAAAGAACAGTGCACTGGTACACGATATGATCTGTTGTCATGACCCATGAACTGAGCTTCTCACTAATCGAAATGGTCCTCTCATCATGTTTCAAGGGAAGCAAGATATCGTTTTCTCAGGATATTAGTCACCCAATCTTCCTAATAGTATTCCTTAACTCATGAATTGATACACTCATTCATTCTCTTTCTATTTCCACTGGTTTCTTTTGTTCACTTGCAATGCGGCATTTGAATCCATTTTTACTCCACTTCTCTCTCTTTTCTTCCTGATATCCCTTAACTAATAATTGCCCACCTCCTCTCGTTGAGCACTGTCTTCAGCAAAAGCAGGTTTCTAGTTTGCTTTGTTTGCATACAAGAAGGGAGAAGTGAACTACTGACTAAACCAGAACTCATACTAGCCCATTCCTTCCCAGAACTGCACCGACTACAGGATGTATGAACCTATTGATTCACTTGTAGGGCGGAGATTGTATTTATCTTTCGAGCATTCAAAGCTCCAAGGGCTAGAATCAATGGATGCATGCCCAACTCCAAATACAGATGCAAAGCCTACAGACATTGCTGATTCGGGAAGTAGTTGCAGTCACGTTTTCTTCTAGTGGATGGTATCGTTTGAAGGAAGCTCTGTTTTCCTATCAGCATTATTCAAC
Organism: Secale cereale; assembly: GCA_902687465.1. NCBI lineage: Eukaryota > Viridiplantae > Streptophyta > Magnoliopsida > Poales > Poaceae > Secale > Secale cereale. The sequence continues at coordinate 281,158,631 of LR738714.1, read as the reverse complement.
TTTTGAGTCCTTCAAGCGAGTGCCGTAGGGAAAGGAAGAGTATTTCATCATGGCTGTTTAATAGGACTACTTGGATAAGTTAGGACAATTTCTCTAAGGCTAGCTGTTGAGTTAGTCGGTTCATAGGTTGTCGTAAAATATGGGTGTAGGAAGCCTAGACTCTGTTTACCGATTATGAAAGTGAGGACTCTTTTTCTCTCTCCCCATTAACGGAAAACTATCTTAACCTCCTTCAGCAAGTTCGTTATCTACAAGTAAGTTAGAGAATTCCTGTTGTCAAGCTAGTTATCTTATACAAGACTTTTCTAAGCGGCATCGTCCTGATTCAAGCTATTGATCAACCTTCAGTTTCACTTCCCGAAGGGCGTTAGAAGCACCCAATCAAGGGTACTTCTCTCTAGCTTACAGAAACTAGGCTGACAATGAGAAGTTTCGCCCCATGGCGAGTAAGATGTTTTCCAATCCATGGGAATGAAAGACATAGATAGCGAGCGAGCTACCCACTCCAAACGCACGTCAATCCTTACCATTGGTAACTCTAATTACAAGCCTAATTTGGAATAGAATACCGGCATTTTCTTTTGATTCAAGCACATGAGCCCGATCTCCGGTTAGTCAGATCCATGCATCGAAGATGTGAGCTAGCCAGGAACTAGATATGGTATTCTCTTTACTGCGCGCGATAGCTTAGTAAACTATTTCCTGATCTGTTCTATTGGGCTCACTTCTGCTTATTCGCGTAGAGAGGCATATTTCATTCGATTTGGCTTTAGTTAGTACTTTTTTAGGGCAAGAGTAGGATTCAGGGAAGGAAGTGCTTGCCTTTCGCCTGTTGATTCATTCTTATCTAAAACGATTATGCTTGGTCCTATGTAAATAAATGTCACATGCTATGTTTTTCTATGGCCTAGAAACGCCTTTATCCACCACTTGTAGGGAATGCCTCAACGCATATGTCTACCCACTCATTTGTGTAATATGCTGGAACTCTCTCTCACCTCGAAATGCCATTTATAGATAGTTAGAATGTGCTTGCTGACATCGAAACACTCCTGGGGACGCCTGACCAACTTGAGATGCTCTTGTAGAAAGAACTCTATTTTGATCTAATCACCGGAACAACAGCTTTAGGTCAGTGTCCCATAGCTGGCTAATAAATATGCCTTTGCAGTCGTTATGAGCGATATCTTAGCGTACCATTAAAGGGAGTCATTGGGCACCGTAAGTAGTAATCGAGAACTTGATGAACATACCAACCGATATGTGAATCCGTAAATGGAGGTTTTTAGGCTATATCTAGCTTTCCCTGCCAGGTGAGCCTAGTCTTTCCATTTCAGTTCAGAGCGACTATCTGAATGCCATATACCAATATCAATCCTTCAGCTAATAACCTATTACACACAGTGGGATATCTCCCTTATCTCCATATGCAGAAACTCCCTTCCCTATGTGACTTCAGCTTTCACCGGATGCGAAATTCTTGTTTTGTCCTTGGCTTATTGTTTCTCATGTCTCTATATAGGTATTCTTGTCTCTCTGCTCTGTTGAGCCTTGTTGCCATTTCTTATCTCCGGCTATGTGCCCAGCCCACCCGATCCTATTGACCAGTGATGTCTGACCGAAAGGGAAAGATTGGGGAGAATACCTTGAGCTTGCCTTTTCCTTGGATACTCAATGGATTTGACAGGCGGATAACGAACTTAGCTAACATGTCTAACCAGCCTAGTAAACGTGCACGTGCAACGCACGTCTCAATTATTGCACATAAATACATGTAATATATATTTTGAGTATGGATTTAAAAAATCAAAAAAATAGAAGACATGACCTTGGAGAAACCAAAGAACAACAATATGCATTATTAAAGCACACCACCTACTCAAATTGCCTATTCAAGTGTTGAACTGAAAGCACAAGTATGTGTGGTTACAAGGAAACATATCAGAAAAAATGTTACATGCCACTAAAAGTATTATTCAGAAGTCCCAAATCCCGTTTCTCTGGGCCCCATGAACGCTTACGCCCAACTCCAACGAAGTCGTTCAGCTACTGTCATTGACTATTTATCCTCCTCACGTCTTCTCCAATAACAAGGGTAGCTATCACCACAAACAAAAATCCCCTCAAAAATGAAAATTTGGGTGGAGTAAAATGAAAGTTTAGGTATTAGACAACAGTAGCAGGTCAACACAAAGTGCAATGCATGTTTCGATAGTTAAGAGATTATATTTCTAGGGGCGTGAAGTTTCATTGAGGGAAAAAGAATTGAACCCAATTTAAATAACCTATATAAATACTTCCAAAAACAAGGCTCCCCACCCGATCATAACGAACTTTTTCTTTGTGTAAACTTGACAGGCGGTCTTCCCATCCCAACCACCTCCATCCTCTCGGTCGTCGGATCGTGATCGTGTGGGCGAAAATCTGACCTCATTTGGACTCTCCTAGCTCCCTCTACCTCATGGTGTGCATTCGTTTTTTTTGGTTTGATTCGGTTCGGTTTATACGGTTTTCGGTTTTATATGATTTTTATACTTCGTTTTATATGGTTCTATACGCAATACGGTTCGGTTTCGGTAATAACCATTTAATCTCGATTCGGTTTCGGTAATAATCAAAATAACCAAAGTTGACGCGAACTTTAAGCAACATATATTTTTATCTCAACCAATAATTGATGGGATAATGGTACTAGCTCCACACGTATTTTTATCTCAATCAAAAATTGATGGGATAATGGTACTGCCTCCAGATCTAAGTGAGAAAATGGGATGAAGGAGTTGAAGGACGTACATACATGTTAAATTGTAAACAACCTACTAGTACAAACTACCACGCCATCAACCTTTTTTAGGAACCAAGCCACCAACCTGTTGCGTGGTAGCTCCTTTTTAGAAAATGATCGTCGTAGGCTGGTAGCTCTCTCTCAAAAAAAGAAAATGATCGTGGCTTTTAAAGCCCACGTATATGGTAGACTCCTAGTACTAGTTGGAGGCCTACCTGTTTTTTTGGCAAACGACCCACCCGTTGGCCTTTTGGGCTGGAGATTTGAGCCCAAACAAGCACTGCATGCATTTGCTGCCCAGCTCAGCTCGGGGTCCAGCAATTTAGTACCACATCGCGCAGGGAGCTACTTCGCTGTGAGCGGAAAGGCTATGTGCTGTGAACACAAATCCTCACACAGCGAGACTACTTCGGTTATTTCGGTTTAAACCAAAAACCGTTCGGTTTTAACCGAAAAAACCGAAAGTTAAATGGTTTCCAGAATTGGAAACCGAAACCTGGAAAAACCGAAAATTTGATTCGGTTTGGTTTTTTTTTGGTTCGGTTTTTGGTTTTAGGTTCGGTTTTGCACACCGTGACCTCTACCTATAAAACTACACCTCCCCCATCCATTTGGGGTCATGAAAACCCTAGATCCATTCTCCCACCGCGCCGGACACGTCAGCCGGCGCCGGACACGTCCGTCCGCCACCCCGCAGCCACTCACGGGCCGCCACCTGTGGCCCGCCGCCGACTCCTCCCTCCACCTCCGCGCGGGCCCGCGGGGCCCGTAGCCGTCCCGCCGACCCGCCTAGCCGCCGCCAGGGCCTGAGGCCTCCAGCCGCTCCGCGCCCGCGCCGGATCCCCGCTGCGCCGCCGCGCTTCCCCGCCGCCGGCGAACCTCGCCACAACGCCGCCTCCATCACCACCGCCGCGAGGCTCTGCCGCCCGCCGGCCGGCACCGCGCCGCCCCGTCGGCAAGACCCCGCTACCGACGCCTCACGTGAGCCGCGCCGCCGCCGTTCGCTCGCCCGCCGTCGCCGATCGTCTCCACCACCGCCGCCGCACGCGCCTCCACCGCCGGCCTCCATCGCGTTCGCCGCCGGCCCAACTCCGATGGGCCGCCGCCGGACCCGCCCCGATCCGGATCTGGGCGGGTAGATGAGATCCACCCGTCCCACGATCCAGACGCGCCCCACAGCCCGGATCTCTCCATCCCGCATCTCCTCGTCCCGTTGACTTTTCGGAGGGGTATATTTCACCAAGTCCCAGATCTTTGTAATTTTATTGCCCTCTTTGCCATGCCACAACTTTGTGCTCGGTGCTCCGTTTTGCACGTATGATATATCAAAATGTTTGCCTCGAAGTGCTCTACATGTTAGCATCAGTTTCATGCATGTTAGGGTTCATCTAGTTGTCTTAATCTGCGTTGCAAGACTGCTTCATGATGTTACTGTCTCAGCACTAGTTGTCTGTTAACATTTTGTTGGCATGTTCGTGAGGTCACAACTTGGTGCATGTTGGTCCAAATGGAGTGTATAATATGGCAAAATGTTCATCTTGTGATGCTCTTCAAGATGGATGCATTTTCATGCATGTTAGGTTGCATTATGCCATGTTTAACCCTGTTGCAATAGTGCATGTGGCCGATAAGTTTCTGAAATTGTTATGAGATGATGTTTTGTCTTGTTCGTGTATATTAATCCATTTGTCATATGAGGTAGGTGTAAACATGAGTTTTGCTCATTGGAATGTGCTATACATGATAAATTTATTTTCATGGCATGATATGTCTTGAGATGAGTGCAACAAGCTTGTTAACATGCCATCGTGATGTTAAGTTTCTGCTAAGGCTGAATCTGTTAATTTTTATGTCATGTTTCCATGAGACTACCGTCATTGTTATGCATGGTTAGAGTTGTCCATTGGGTATTCCTTGATGTATATGTTATGCTCTAGATATCCATGCTCTTGTTTTCCATGATAGCTTGTTGTAGCTTGTTGTTTTCATGCTCTCAAGTTGCTATAAAATGTTTCTGTCAGCCTGTTATCAGCAAGTTCAGTTTTGCCATGTGAATAGCTAGTGTTCTATGCATCCTATGACCATGTTCTTTCCATGAGTAGCTTCACAAACATGTCTTCTTGCTGTTGGTTATATTCCCATGCCATTCTATGCTTTGAGATGAGTTGCACAAGGTTGCAAACATGCCTACTTGTCGTTGTTGCTGCGATGCCCAGATTTCACTAAGTCCGGTTAAACTTATGCACTTTTGCCATGCTGTTTGTGACATGTTCTAGTATGTTGTAGAAGTAGCCATGTGGTTATTCCTAAAGAGCATGTTATGTATGTTGTTGCCATGCCTTTTGCTTGCGTGTTGGAGTGCTGTAGCATACTTAAACTTGGTCGCTTAGTGGGCAACTTGCTGTTTTTGGCAGATTGCATCGTGTAGTGTTTTGCTTGTCATTTGCAATCCGTGCATCCGTTTTCCATGATCTTTATATCAATTTCGACCGAAATCTTCCCCTCTGTCCAGTGGCTTGCTTGGTTGCCCAAGATGAAGCCATTTCCATCATCTTCTCCTTCAGGCTCGAGAGCACCCTCATCCATACGCACATCATACTTGCATCCCTTGTCATGTCTTGCATCATGACGATTGTGCATTGCACCGTGATTGATTGTATACCGTTGTTGTGCTCTTGTGTTGGGTAGAGCCGGGAGCCGATACCGAGTTCGAGGATCTTGTCGAGACTGAGTTTGAGGAGCCGTCTTACCATCCCACCGATGACTTACCAAGCAAGATGACCGTTCCCCGATATCACCTCTATCTTTGCCTTACTAGTTGTCTCGCTCTTTAGCTATGCCTCAATGCCTATTCCTGTTTGGTCAGCCTCCTATGTTGCCATGAAACACTCTAACCGCCTTCCTAGCAAACCGTTGATTGGTTAAGTACGCTTTTGCTCAGCCCCTCTTATAGCAGTGTTAGTTGCAGGTGAAGTTTGAAGATTGCTCCATGTTCGGACTTGTTTATTGTGATAACACAATATTTATCTTAAATAACTTAATGCACATATATATTGGTAATGGGTGGAAGGCTTGGCCTTCTGCTTGGTGTTTTGTTCCACTCATGCCACCTTAGGACCCGATAAACCGGTGTTATGTTCCTTGATTTTGCGTTCCTCACACGGTTGGGGTTATGGGACCCCCTTGTTTCTTCGCTTAAAGTAAAGCTTTCCCGAGGATATCCAACTTTGGTTTTAACTTTTTCCTAACAACTAAAACTTGCACAGGGAGTAATTACCCCGAGTACTTAATCCACCCCCGGGCCAGTGCTCCACATGAGTGTTGGTCCACCTACCTAGCAGTCGGCGGTATCACCTCGGGGCAACTCGAGGCATTTTTGGCTATCGTCCACTTTGCATAGACGGATGAGTCCGTAGATGGAGAGCGCGCGGCTCTGGACACGGATCTGACTCACCGGGAGATCTCCTTGGATTAGTTTTCCTTTCTTCGAAGAAATTGAGCAAGGGATTCCGAGAATATGCGGGTCTTCCCAATTTGGAGTTGTTACTCCGCGGACCGTGAGCTTGTGATGGGCTAAGTTGGTACACCCCTGCAGGGTTTTGAACTTTCGAAAGCCGTGCCCGCGGTTATGAGGCAGATGAGAATTTGTTAATATCCGGTTGTAGATAACTTGACACCATATCTTTAAGAATACACTACCTGTGTGAGTAACCGTGATGGTCTCTTTCCGAAGGGCTTCGGGAAGTGAACACGGTGGGGTTATGCATGACGTGAGTAGCTAGGATCACTTCTTGAGCAACTTGGCGACCGTTGGAACATATTCTCATCCCACTCTGAACTCGTAAGCTAGTTGCTTAGTGCTTGCTGCAAACACTTTATTACCTCTCCACACCTAAAGGCTTTGTTAGTTTTGATACCCGGGAATGGGATTGTTGAGTCCTTGCGACTCACAGATTACTACACAGACGAGATGCAGGTACAGCCGAGTACAATGCAGGAGATCGATCTGAACTTCACTAGGAGTTCGATGAAGAGCGTGGTCGTTTCTATGTTACGTATCCCAACGATCAGTAGTGGTTCCTACTAGGGGCGATCAGGAGTTGTGTTTATGGTATCATTTCTCGTTTGGATTTCGTCCGTAGACGGACCCTGTGTTATTTGGATGAATGTATGCTATTGTATTCATTGTGTGACGTGGTGAGTGTAAGCCAACTATTTTACTGTTTCATCCATGAACTTTTACATGAGTTGTGCAAAGATACCATGCTTGCGATCCTTCCAGAATGCGCTTATGTCTCTAAGTCATGCCTCGACACGTAGGAGATATAGTCGCATCCTGGGCATTACATTAGCCTAGCATTGGAAGCCATGATGGATAGCCTTGCTTTGAAGATGAGGATTATGATGTAATCACTACAAACAATATGGTAGCAACCACTTTCCATTTCACCAGAAAATTACATTACCGCTTTAACATTCTTTAAAGAGAATCTGGAGAACCAACCCTTTCCCCAGATACGAATAAAGGAGACCACTTTCTGTATAATTGTACGTATGCAGCTAGAAACCCATTTTATGTTTCTGTCATTTTCCCAAATGCTCGCAGTATGTAGTAACAACAACCAACTTGGTTGGTATTATATGCAGAGATTACCTCATCAGCTAGATGCCTCAGCTAGTGCTTATCATCTAATAAGCTACTTCGAAAAGACCAGATACTGGAGAACATGGTGGAGGAAGCAGCAAGTGATTTCTTCAAGACGATGCTCTTCATTGTTGCAGCTGGATCCAATGACATATTTTGGAGTATCTTTCGCCTTTAGTACCGTTCTTTGGATGAGAGAAGCCTTATCCTTCATACTTTCTGGACGTGTTGGTGTTGGTTTCCAATATGTCATTTTATCAGAAGCTTCTGCCAATTTATCACTACCATAGTTTAGTGTCGCTTGCTCTTGTTTGCTGCAGACCTATATTTTCTTTCCATCGATTAAGACGCTAAATGAACAGGGTGCTCGAAAGTTTGTTGTGTCCGACATTGGGCAACTCCGTTGTATACCGTACGTTCGTGCTCTGGAGATATGTATGATATCATGACGAAGATCATTCTGCACTACCGTCAATACAGTACGCTTTCCTTCCTCATTGCTTCCCACAAATGATGTGCTTCAGACTTCTGAACACGATGCAATACTTAGAATCCAATTCTTGCTTTGTATTAACACCTATAGACGTTACCTGAGCTGACTGTGCATATGAAGAACCCCAGTGGTAATGAAACAATTGTTCATTGACTACATTGCCTGGTTTTGATAATGCGCAGGACTGGTGCAGTGCTTCCCTCCGTTCCTCTGCTTTGGCGCAGCCAAACTCCTTACTCTTCCTCGTCAATTTGATTGCCTTAATGGCAGCAGTCTGATCCCTTTCTTTGATAAATGGAGCCGTGTGACAGTGCAGGTAGTCGCACAGTTTCATTCCCTGGATGGCTAATGCTTAACACTGGTCAGATACCTTAAGTTATGGTAGTGCTCGCTCGGCAAATTCTATCGGTTCAGCAGCGTCCTTAGTAGGAGCGGAAGGGATGTAGCGAGGAGCCGAAACCTACCGTTACGGAACGGTGGAAAAAGCCAAAACCTAAAGTATTCCCTAATCTGTTCAGAACTTCAATAACAACCATTGCCTTACGTACCATTGGCTGGGAAAGGAAGGTGCCGTTTGTCGCAAGTAGATCTAGTTGATTGACTCGTTCATAGTCGAAAACTAATGCATCGAACCCTTTGCCGACCAAAAGATTAGGAACCGTCCTCCTTTTACCAGATACCCTTGCCGAAGAAGGGCTATAAATATCTCGTATGTATGTTTCCTAGGATCTACTACATGAAAATGAAAAGGTATTGCCTTGAGTTCTTTCGCGATAGGCCCTTGCAAGAAAATGCTTTGCAGATGAGGATTTGGTGGGGATGACATTATAGCCATACCCTATTGGATTTCACCCTGGCTTTGCCTTTGCCGAAACTGTTCCGTTGACATCCTTTGACGTAGAACTTATCTTATTGGAAAATGGAGGATATTACCTTTGATTTTGTTAGAGGAGGTAGGAAGCCGAGCATTGGGAACTAGCCATTATAGGGTTTTGTAAAAAAGGGTTGATAACTCCCTTTGATTTGTAAATTAAGCAAAATATAATGTGCTTACCTTCATGATATTCCCTTTTCTTTGATCCTTTTGGTTTTGAACTGCGCTTTGCCTATACTAGGTCTTGAAACTTAGCTTCAACCTCTTTGTAGGAATGAAGGTTCTTGTCATGGAATTTCTCGTATGATAATGAATGGAGTTTTGAAACACAGTTGTTGTAGGGAGTTATTTCTTTCTTAAAGGAAGGCTCTCTACTCCATTGGGTGACGATTCAATGGTTCTATTCATCCTGTTCCTAGGTCGATCCGTTAACTTAGGTTTTGTTTACCAGTTGGTTAGGTCGACTTGTGGCATAGCTTTATTGGACGCGATACGGTGAACGAGTCCTTTTTTGCTTTCCGATACTTTCTTGAAGGAATAGCATCTTAGTACAATAGTGTAGAGTTCCCCGCACTAAACATTGCAAAGAGTCTAAAAGAGGTGAAAGATCTATAAATAACTAAGGAAGAAGCCATTCGTAGCACTAAGAGGAAGATGTCTCACAACCAGCCTACGGATAATACATGCCGATATAGGAATGAAGCATGCATAAACTCGTAAGTCAATCGTGAATTTGGTTGCATCGAAGGCGGATAAATTCAATAGTGAGGGCCGCCCGCAGAAGATAGCAATTCGTCTTCACTAAGAGCTAACAGCTGGAAATCTAGCAAATAGGACGCTTTGTCAATTGAATTAGTAAGTTATCGTGGTCTAGAGGGTGTTCTTCCTCCCCACTCTAGAGGCTAAACCAGTTAGAAAAGCGTCCCCCGGGAGTTTCGCAGTAGTAGATGGTGTTCCTGGTACTAGTAGTCCATAGAACTAAGATTTGCATGCATGGTGGGTAACATCATTGTATCTATCTTTTGTAGTCTATAAATACGTATCCCAAAGTTGTAGATTCTGCTTCTTAAGGGTTGGGTATCAAAGTCCTCAGTAGGTGGTTTGGTCCTTCAAATGCCTATCTATTGTAGTAGTCCCCTAAGGTGGAGCTTTATTAGTTGTAGGTGGACGGACCTCAAGTCCTTTCCTTTCTCTAACGCTAATACTGCGTCCTGTCATGATTGCTGTCAAAGATGAAGGCCATATTGTAGTCATAAGATTGCGTGTCATGTCATTATTCTGTATCATGTACAGATTCTCATATGTGTTGTCATTCCAGTATAGCTAATCCACAGCTAACCATCGTACTGTCAAAATGGGATAGATTCGATCTATGGTCATGGATGGCCTCCTAAAAAGATCTACTAAATTCATCGAGTTGTTCCAAAGAGTCAAAGTGCCTAGTTATTAAGAAAATCCTTTGTCGGCTTTCCGTGAAATATTCGTTTGGCCGAGGACTTCCATAGTTGTTCCTATTTCAACTAGGTAGGCCTTCGGTATTCATGCTTCCTTCTATCAAGAGCATTGTGGCAGTACAAAATCCTTCCTCGGCCTTGTTTATAATTTTCACCGGGCATATCCGACTTTTGGACACTTGCTGCATCCCTTATCTTACTGCATTAGCTTAACTGTTCACTTCTTTCCATTGCTTCAATGCTTGTTTCAAGCAATAGTCAAGAGTTACTAAAGTAGTTTGTCCTATTAAAAGCTATAATCAGTGACTAATATGCACACAACAATAAAGATTGTTCTTTTTTCTAGTGAGAAATCGATTACTGTTTTTACATAGCTATAGCGTCTGAGAATTTGAAAAAAAAAGCAAGGTTCAAAGCCCACGGAGCGGTAGGTCAACATTCCTTCTTCATTCCAAGCTTTTGGTGGTATCTATACCTTTCGAGACCAAGCCCTGCTAGAATTCATTGCTGGAAGAGACTGCTAGATTTCTTTTTCATAGTATGCTTCAGGGTTGTAGATAATGCTCGATCAAAGAGCGCCAACGTACATGCTCAAAAGCGATAGTCAACTAGCTACTTGTCCTTGCTTTTCTCTAGTGTGCCCCTTCATTCAATCTCTAACTCAATGTCTACCCACATACATTTCCTTTCTGAATCAGGAATAGCCGACTCAGGGTAAATGCTTTTCCCAGCTCAAAGGCGATGACTAGTACATTTGGGAGTGCCTAGAAAGCACACAAATGTTCCCATGGTCATGATTGTTGACTAAACAGCCCTTTCTCCGATTCCCCTTGCCGACTTTGAATGAACTCATGCTTGAATGAGAACAAGCGATTTGCAACTTTGGTCCATGAATTATAAGATCATCAACAACCGATTATGCGACATCTCTCTTAGCTTATAGAAAGAGCGGAAATACTACAACCGATATTGCGACATCTAATCCAAACAGCGTATTAGCGATAACCCTATTCTTTCATTCCTTCCTTGCTTATTTATTCTATTATTCAGATTGATGTTGCAAATAAGTAAAGTACTTTGAAGTTCTCTCATATGCATTTGCATTTCATTTAGTGTTGAATATCCAAGAAAAATGATGGCTGGCAACATGCCCTCCCTTCTGCTACCAATCAAAGCCTGGAACTAAATCTCCTATTTTTTCAAGTGAAAGCCGGGCTGACGAATAACCAACCTGCAATGAATAAGGAAGGTATATTATGCTATGAATGACCCAATATCGAATACTGGTAATAATATAAGCAAAAGAGCGTTCCCCGTGGTTCCAGACATGTTAAGCTCTACCAATTTTTGCACATTCAAAAAGGGGAATTGATTCCTTCTCTAGATAGGGCGGGAAACTAGACTATATAAGAGTTGATACATAAACACACATATAGTAAGTATTTTGATCTTCCTGCGAGACTGTTCTTTTCGCTGGAGAAAGAGAACACTTCTTTTCGCATGATTTCTGTAAGAATCAATAGGGGCCGCGTATTGGTTACCAGCTATCAGAACACAGTATACGCCTTTGTCTCGCTTTCCTTTGAAAGTTCTTTATTATCCCTTAGCTACTAACCCCTTTCACTCTGCTTTTGGTAACGAACTTACAAACAGTCTTTGTTTGAGCAACTTCTTTTGTGGACAGCCTTTCTTAAAGTGGTCTCTCTCTTCTTTTCACAGGCAGAGGTACCAACCTATCTTTCTAAGGAAGCCGGAGGGTAGGGCTAGTCACCCGCCGCTCTCTTACTCGTTACTCACTTTTTGGTTGTCCATCTTTTGTACTCTTAGGTAGGTCGTCTTGAACTTGGGTTGGGGAGAACAATCTTTAGGAGTACTTATTTTACGAACGAACAGTGTGAGTGCAGTGCCTAACAAAAACACTATTTACTATCTTCTGCTGGTACCAGCCTACTCTTCATTGATACAGGCTTCTGCACTTTTTGACGAAGACAAGCAAGAGCTATCATTTGTCTTGGAGTTCTACCATGAAGAAAGAGGATCTAATAGCTAAGAAATATTTGCAGCAGCTAATGAGCCGATAGAGCAAATAGGAAGGTACACAAAGATTAAAAACATTCATGTTATTACAAAAGTATGTTTCCAATACTAGGAGAATGATTATGCTGGTATGAAGAACCTCATGTCTTTAGTTGCCAGTATTAGCAGGATAGGCGCGCGTATTCAGCAACCAGTTATATTGTCCAATAAATACTGGGTTACAAGCCAAGACTATTTTGTCAAGGATCCTATAAGAGTAACATTGTGGTATAAGCTAATTACCCCGGAGTATTTACCTTTCTTTACCTATTTTATTATAGATTTATTGCTTTCACATGCCATCATATTTCTTCCTTTCTTATCGATTACGGCGAGAAAGAGAGGTTGGTGTGGTCCATACATCACTATCATAGATCCACTATGTATTGGTAACGTTAGCCTATTCGTAAATCCTCAGTATTGTACGTACTCGAGAGAAGTTGCTCCCTTCCATGACAAAGACTAGTTAAGTTCCACTATATCCTTTCTCAACTCACTATATCCCAGTTGCACAAGAGTAGTCAATAAAATCATAAAAGTAAGAAGGAAGCAAAGCAAAGGATCGGATGTGGCGGGATACGAAGTGCACCGCTAAGCCAATACAAATGTATACATACGAACCCACGCCAATACTAGTAGTAGCGGTATTGAACTCAATTAAAGATTAGGGCACGGTTTCCGGTTGACTTTTCGAATCCTATCCTCTGTTTTTGGTTAAACCAATTAAATAGGAGTACCCACCCAACTTTCATATGATGTTGTTCCTATAAGCTAACGGGTTCATCTTTATAGGCAATGATTTCATTTGTATTCCAATTCGTACGTATACCCCATCGCTTTGTTTACCATCGCCATCGTCTCGAATAAGGTTTCCTAACCTATCCCATCTTGGTGTTAGCTACCAAAAGAGAAAATTGGTCTAACGGCAGCATCTACTCGTTCATCGCTTGCCTCACATCGAAAGAGGCATGGCTTCCCTCTTCACTCACTCCCCTGTTTGCCAGCTTCAATAGCATGGAAGAAGGTGTTCAAAGAACATAGTTTCACATCTACATTTTCTCCATTTGATCTTGATCAATAATTCACTTATAGAAATAGAATAGAATAGAAATATCAAGAGAAACACTCTTCTTTCCAAAGATCCATTTCGAGTGGGACATCGTTCATAGGGAGCGCACATCCAATGCGCCCTCTACTCTTCACTCTTCACTCTTGTGCTCGATATCCTCTTCAACAAGGATTTGCGGCTCCAATCCGTTTATTTTTCCAAAGGTAAAAGATGGAACAGACCGCATCCAAAATGGAGGCGGGTGTCCCTTTCCTAATGCTTTCATAGCTTTTACTCGTATCGTCGGAATCCGAGATCTATGGGTATTCAACAAGAACCCAGCTGGGATAAATAAAAATGGGTATACTTTATAATGATCATACCCTTCATTCATCTCTTTTCAAACTAGGAATACATCGTGGAATAGAATTGATCATTTATTTATCATTGTATTATAGAGGCTGTTAGCGGAATTATTGCATTCGAAGTCAAATAACTTGCTATAATGATACTAGTAACTATTGCGGCATAACGCATTTTGAAGGTTCATCATTGAGAGCGCATTCACTCTGCGGAATTATATTATAAAAGAGGTACTTATTTTGTTATATCGATATAATTCTATCAACCAAATCATCATGTGGAATGATGTAAAATAGCCAAAAAAAGTGAAAGAAGCCCTCATACCCACTCTTCTTTCCCCACCAAACCAACAAGTAGTAGGTTGGTGGGCCTCGGTATCTCTATTTGCTAAGATGGATACCTACACCACTCAATAGTTCAAATTCTTATTTTTTATCCCATAGGAAAGAAAATGGTTCTAGCAATTTGTTACTCTCTTCTGCACTCATATGACGATCTTCACAACCTTCCACCAGAGGCTTGTTCCTGTTCTCTTCCTCTTTAGCCATTTATCGGATTACGGGCTCCGCAAACCCAAGAAGTTCGAACACAGGGGCGTGAACGAAGATATCTCCCACTCACGTCTACCTAGCGTCTCGCCCTCATCCAGTGAAGAGATTCAAGCGAACAACAAGTAAAGCACACAAGAGTTTACCCAGGTTCGGGCCACCTTGCGGTGTAAGACCCTACTTCCTGCTTTGGTGGATTGGCCTCGGGAGGGCTTGAATATGGATGAGTACAGTGGTTCCTGAGCTCAGGAGGAGAGCTCAGGAGGGTCTGGAGGCAAGAGTTCTTGCTCCCTTATGCGAAGGCAGAGTTTATGGATCTGCTCCGTCTCTCCCCCTCATGGTGGGGATCCTATCTACTTATATAGGAGGCCAGGGTCTTCTTCCACCGAAATGTTTATGCGGGAAGGGATCCCACAACGGCCATTTTTGAGCGGGAACACAAGGACGTTCCTATCCTGACAAAAGCAGTCTTCACGTGCAAAAGGATCAGGTGGTGACGCGGTGGTGGGCTCGGTGGTGACATCCTCCCTGTCGTCCTTGTGGTGTTCGGTCTTGTTGCACCAATGGAGAAACCTTTGTCCTCTTCGTCGGGAACCTACGCCTGTGCTGTCTCCTTTGCATCGAAACGGCAACTACGCCGCTGGCGGACACTGGCACCCGTTGGTGCGATGTGTCACTGCTTACGTCACTGCCTCCTCCTGAGGCAGGCTTGGCCTTGAATTCTCCGCTCCTCCGGAGCACTTGCCGAGGCCGCTCCTGAGGGAGTCTTGACGTTATTCTCCTCGCGAGGCCTAGCCCCCTCGCGAGGGTCTTGAACAAATGGTCGATCAGCTGGGTATACTAGGCCGTGGCAGGAGCGCGCTGCGGCCCGCAGACAGGCAAGTCTGGGTACCCTGGTTCCCAGGATGCCGACAGTAGCCCACGGGCCCAAGGCGCGTGTGGAGTTGGCTTCGAGGCGAAGCCTTAGTCGAGGACGAAGCGCCACGGGCCCCAAAAGGCTGCAGGCCAGGCTGGCGCGTGACGGTTGGATGGGACGTGACGACTCCGCTCTCCACGCAGTCTTGGTAATCGTGTGACTTGACAACTCCCCGGCGCAGACGACGTGGCTGTTATGGCTGCGATGCTAGTGAATGGTGGTTGGGCTCCTCCGCCCTATAAATGGGACTAGGGAGGGAGGAGCCCCCAAGCCATCTTCAAGCCAGCGTCGTCTTCCTCCTTGCTTGTTCCCCGTTCTCCCTCTTGCTGCGAGATCTCCATGGCGCCGCCGAGGAGGCCGTCGGCCGCGGAGAAGGGGAAGGCCCCAAAGGACTTGGCCTCGCCACCGTCGAAGAGGGGTCGCAGGCATCCCCGTAAGCATGCCGCCATGCCCGCAGCAACTCCTCGAGGAAGAGGGCGCGGCCTTCCAGGTCTCGCCTCGGTCGCTAGTGAGAGGCGCGGTGCGTCTTCCTGCGATGAAGGTGGTCGCGACCATGGTGGGAGAGGAGGCACGAGGCGGCGCGTGGCGGTCGTGCGTCCTCTGCGCCCGCAGCTCCACTCCTTGGACGTGTCGTCGGAGTTCGTGGTGTGGGCGGAGAAGCCTGGCGGCTCGTGGCTCCAGCTTCCCCGCTCGTTTTGCGACGTGCTATCGGCCGGAGGTCCTGGCGGCGTCTGGCTGCAGACCGACGGTTGCTGCAGCGGTGCATCCTGGGTGGAGGTCGATGTGGCTCCCTCGGGCGACGTGTTCCTAGAGCACGGCTATCATTCGTTTGCACGCGCGCGCCGGCTGCAGGGGGGTGTACGCTCCACTTCAGGTATGATGGCGCCTCCACGCTGTTCGTCAGGGTCTTCTTGGAGGAAGGGAGGCGCCTTGGGTGCTGTCCTGAGGCTGATGATGAAGAGGACGGCGGCGACGCCGTCTGGAGGAGCAGATCCTCCTCCGAAGATGATCTTGGTCCTGGGGGGCGCCACAGTTCCCCCCTCTATGGCAGCAGTAGCTCCTCCAGCAGCGGCGGCTACAACGAGCCGCCGAGCGCGGCTCGGCGAGGGGAGGGGGTCGCTGCGCCGCTGTGGCTCGGTGAAGCCGGAGGAACTGGGAGACACCGACTAAACGGGAGCGGCCTTTGCTTCTTCTCCCCCCTTTTTTTCATGTCCTTCCTGTGTCAAAACTTTAAGTTGCCTCGAGAAGGCGTGTAATGGACTACGACATATGTATGAAGCGAGAACTTGCTATCATGTTTTTGGTCTTGGTGAGGTTACTTAGCTTATGCGTCGTGATGTCTTGAAGCGGAGTGCTCCTGACTCTTTGGCGTCATGATCCCCCATCGGGTCGTGAGGACGGCCGAATCCAGAGAGCTCGCGCATCCCCCGAGCATGGGTGAGCCGCTGAGAGTTGCTGAGAGCGTCGAGCGCGGGTTAAGGCGCCAAAGCCTGAGCTGTCTCGGTAGGATAGATTGCATGGACGGGGAAGCCTGATGCCAGAGCCTGAGCAGGCTTGGCCAGGTGAGGTTACGGGGCCGTGGCAGACGAAGGCCGGTGACCGACCGTGCCCCAGCCCCCATGCGCAAGGCGCGCGAAGGAGAGTGAGCGGCGCAGCCCCTGCTTAACAAGCTGAACTTAAAACCGGCGAGAAAGATCCCAATCAAGTCTTCCAACCAAATGCAAGAAACGCGAGAAACACGAGAACTTCATAGCACGGGGTAGAGGAAGGGCTGATAGCCAAGGAAGTAGAAAAGGCTGACAGCCAAACACCAAGCCAAAAAAGGAAAAAGGTCGCGTCCGACCCCTACACTATGTCTTCTTCCCAGCGCGGAGCTAAGGACTGCCACTGGGACGTGGGTGGGAGCCCCGTCTGAGGGCCTGTATGCAACGCACATGAGACTCCGAGGCGTGTATAGCCCCAACTCATTATTACGTGAGAGTGTCACGAGCGGAGACCTTCACGGGCACGGAGCCTTGATTACGGATAGAACCTCCTGAGGTGCTCAATGTTCCAGGAATTCTGGATAGGTATCCCATCCTGCGTCTCCAGGCGCACAACACCAGGCCTAGAGACACGGGCGATTATGAAAGGGGCGTGTACAGCCCCACTCATTATTACGTGAGAGTGTCACGAGTGGAGATCTTCTGACGTGCCCGCCCCTTCACTTTGAGGGCCCCGCCCCGCGCTAGTCCGCTCCTGCCATGAGCTCACCAGAAGGCGGCGTTCATGAGGTGGGACACTGCGCCTAATGGGGGATGGGACCTTGGCTATAGGCCTCCTGCCGAGCACTAGGCACACCGCTTATGCGACCTCCGGGTGCGCTTCGCCCAGGGGGGCTAACGTCGTCCGGAAGCACGACGTCTTGAGGTGCGAGGGGGACCTCGCCCCACTTACGCTCCTAATGACCCCTGAGCCCTCCTGATTAGGGCCGGGCCTAGAGGGTATGGGATTACGCGAGCGAGGGGACGGAGCCACGGTCTTGGGCCCTCCTGGCGTGCGTAGGACGGGCTGCCGTACCGCTTCCAGACGTACCCTCCGCAGCCCGGGGGATGGTACGTCGGGAGGCGCGGCGTCTTCAGCTTGCGTGGAGGGAGAGGAGGCCCCTCGCCACGCGCATCATACCCGCCGCTGGCGAGCCCCTGGTGAAATCCAGGGCGGGCTTGTGCACGACGGGTCACGCGTGAGGGGACGAGGGCATGACTCGGGCCTTCCCTCCCTTTCTGTCTTGATGCGGCATCATGACCTTAGTGGCAGTGAGAACGCCAAGCATATAGATAATGCTAGTAGGGAGAAACAACTAGCCTTGATTTATGCGCAAAAGAGGCAGCCGTGGGGGTGAGCCACCGACAGCTCGAGGATATGCCGCCCGGGGGGGGGCCTCAATTGAATACCTCAGACATCACTTGATACTTGTCGTTGAAGAAGAGTTGGGGTACCTAAAGATGCGAGTCATGCGGGTCGCTCCTAAGGATTGCCGGGCTCCTGAGGCCCAGGGGCTCCCGAGGTCCTCAGTGGTCATGGGGGTCCGGCTCCTACTCCGCCAGGACCGCCTGCCACTGAGCCTCCTGAGCCCCCAAAGCCTGCAGCGTGAGGTACTGGAACGTGGCAGTTGCGTTGCGGAAGCCGAAGAGCGTGCGAATGTAACTGTAGGGGAGAGTCCTCCTCCAGCCGACAGTCGTCGACCAGAAGGGCTCTAGAGAAGCGGCTCGGTTGAGGCATGTGATGTCGACGCGGACGCGGAATTGGTTGCTTGGGTTGCGGGTAGGTGAGCTTGGTGCCATGCGGTCGCGCCCACCGCGTATGAGCCTTGCGTACTGAAGTTCCTCGGTAGCCTGGTCGATGAAGTCCTGAGCCCCCAGAGCTATATGGCTCACGCTGGGCTCACAAAAACGCGCGTCGAGACACGCCTGCAGGTGGTGCCCGAACACCTCCCTCGTGACGCTGGTCAGACCAGAGGTACTCCAGAGGAGAGCCCCCAAGCCCGTCCTGAGAGGGGCGTCGGGCGCGCCTCCTTATGCAAGGGTAGAGGGTGCCTCGTCAGCAGGCGCTAGACCCGAGGCGGTGCCGTCAGGAGCCCCTGCGTCCTGAGGTCCGTTTGGGGGCAGGTGCTTCTTCTTCTTGGGGGCGGTCTGCAGGGCAAAGACGGCTCCATCTCCGTCGGAGCTCTCGACCGCTGCAGTCTGGTAGGCGCGCTCCAAGGAACGCACTACTTCCTTCTCGCCGCAGGCGATCGTGTTGACCCCACCACTCCCGGGCATCTTGAGGATGTTGTAGCCATGATGGGTTGCTGCCATGAACTTGGCGAGGGCCGGAGACCCTAGGATGGCGTTGTACGGGAGGTGAATGTTGGCGACGTCGACGTCAATGAGCTCGGTGTGATAGTTGTCGCGATCGCCGAAGGTGACGGGGAGGCGGGCCTGCCCCATCGGGAGTGTGGAGCCATCTGTGACTCCGTAGAATGGCTTGGTCGGGTGGAGCTGATCGTAGGGGACCTGGAGTGTTTCGAAGGTCTGGACGGAGGATGTTGTGTCCTGCTCTGCCGTGGGTCTTGGTCACGAGGACGTTGCTGATGGTCGGGGTGCAGAGCATCGGGAGAGCGCGTGGCCTGCGGTGCACTTGAGCTGGTCCTTAGGGTCGAAGGCGATGACCTGCTTGGTCCACCCGAGGTTGCGCGCGGTGTCAGTCCTGGGAATCGCCGCGTTCACCTCGCGGGCGAACTGCTTGAAGATGCGATGGGAAGCTGGAGCATGAGCTCCTCCCAAGATGCATGCGACTGCACGCGGCCCCTGGAAGCCCCCTGCTCCATCTCCCCGGCAGTCGTCATCGTTCCTTCTTGGTGGTGGTGGCAGCGGAGGCATGCCTCCGTTGACCTGCGGGCGACGCTCACGAGGCTGGTTGCGCCAGGGGGTGTCACGAGGCTGCTCCTGCTCGTGGTCCTCACGAGGCTGTTCGCGCCGCCCTTGGCGCGAGTTCCTGCCGTCCCAACATCCTCCACCTCGGCCTCCTCCACGGCCGTAGCCATCGTTGTCGCGCTCAGGGCGCTGCCTGACGCGGCCGCCGCGCATCACCCTGAGTTCCTTGTAGTCGTAAGTGTTGTGGCTGTGGACATTGTGGAAGATGCAGTACAGACGGTTTTCTCTAGGGGGTCGTCGTAGCCGCAGCCACGCTTCACTTCTGGCTCCACAGCCGACGGCAGGCCCCTTGCGCTTTGCTTCTTTGGCCTTCGTCTTCTTGTCGTCCGCCTCCGCCTCAGACAGCTCCTAGAGGGAGAGGCGTCCTTCCTCCGCCATGCGCACTTTGCCGCGAGCTTGAACATCTCGAGGGTCGTGCACAAGTCCTCATGGATGGAGAGCTCCTCCCTCATCCTGATGTCGCGGACACCATCGGAGAACGCTGAGATAATGGCCTCGTCCCAGACCCTAGGGATCCGGAGGCGCATGGTGTTGAAGCGTTAGATGTACTTTTGCAGGGTCTCTCCCGGCTGCTGCTTCACGCGGCGTAGATCCGCAGCTGACGGGGCTCGGTCGTGGGTGCCTTTGAAGTTGGTGACAAAATGCTCACGAAGCTCCCCCCAGGAGGAGATGGATCCCACGAGGAGGTTCAGGAGCCAGGAGCGTGCGCCATCCTTGAGAGCCATGGGGAACCAGTTCGCCATGACCTACTCAGTGTCGTTGGACGCCTCGATGCTCAGCTCGTAGAGTTGGAGGAACTTTGTGGGGTCGGTGGTGCCGTCATAGCACGGAGGTAGGTCCGGCTTGAACTTGTCGGGCTAGACGAGGCGCTGTAGCTCAGGAGCTAAGGCGCGACACCCGGCAACGCTCATGATTGCAGGCGCCCCCTGCGCCTGCGATGCTGGTTCTTGGGGCGCTGGCGCCACCACCTCCTGTGGTGCGCGGTCCTGGCGCTGCGGGGCGGCTCACACCGCGGAGCCTCGTGCCGGACCTCTTGGCCGGCGCTGTAGAGTGGAGGCGGAGCAGGGACTCCGTGGCCTTCATTCCCCGCCAGGGGCGACGGGGGATGGGAGGAGTGCGTTGGTGCAGGTGCTTCCCCATCGGCGTTGGCGAGCTCGGTGATGCGGTGGAGCCACTCGTCGTAGAGGTCATCGGCCGGGCGGTAGCGCAAGAGCTCCCGCTCCATCAACAGCGCAGGCTGCTGATAGACCGGCCCGCGGTGGACAAGCGAGGACGACGCCACGGCCGGTGAGGGTGAAGGCATCACCGTGCGGCCATTGCGCCGCACGGACGGCGGTAGCGACGAGTCCTGCTGCTCGTGGATGGCCGGGTCGGTGGCCGCGTTGGCGACCGGCGAGTTGGGGCGGAGCGACGCTCCATTGCCCGCGGGCGCCGTCTGAGCGACGTTCACGGCGCAGCGGGCGGCGCGAGCTCGGCGTGTGTCCACCATGGCGGTGTAGCGAGGTCGAGGAACGAGAGCGGGACGAGGTCGTCAGAGAGGCGAGATTTCGACATGCCCCCGACCTGGCACGCCAAATGTCGGATTACGGGCTCCGCAAACCCAAGAAGTTCGAACACAGGTGCGTGAACGAAGATCTCTCCCACTCACGTCTACCTAGCGTCTCGCCCTCGTCCAGTGAAGAGATTCTAGCGAACAGCAAGTAAAGCACACAAGAGTTTACCCAGGTTCGGTCCACCTTGCGGTGTAAGACCCTACTTCCTGCTTTGGTGGATTGGCCTCGGGAGAGCTTGAATATGGATGAGTACGGTGGTTCCTGAGCTCAGGAGGAGAGCTCAGGAGGGTCAGGAGGCAAGAGTTCTTGCTCCCTTATGCAAAGGTAGAGTTTCTGGATCTGCTCCGTCTCTCCCCCTCATGGTGGGGATCCTAGCTACTTATATAGGAGGCCAGGGTCCTCTTCCCCCGAAATGTTTAGGCGGGAAGGGATCCTACAACAGCCATTTTTGAGCGGGAACACAAGGACGTTCCTATCCTGACAAAAGCAGTCTTCGCCTGCAAAAGGATCAGGCGGTGACGCGGTGGTGGGCTCGGTGGTGACATCCTCCCTGTTGTCCTTGCGGTCTTCGGTCTTGTTGCACCAATGGAGAAACCTTTGTCCTGCTCCTCGGGAACCTGCGCCCGCGCTGTCTCCTTTGCACCGAAATGGCAACTGCGCTGCTGGCGGACGCTGGCACCCGCTGGCGCGGTGCGTCACTGCTTACGTCACTGCCTCCTCCTGAGGCAGGCTTGGCCTTGGATTCTCCACCCTTCCGGAGCACCTTGCCGAGGCCGCTCCTGAGGGGGTCTTGACGTTGTTCTCCTCGCAAGGCCTAGTCCCCTCGCGAGGGTCTTGAACAACTGGTCGATCAGCTAGGCCGTACTAGGACGTGGCAGGAGCGCACTGCGGCTCGCAGACAGGCAAGTCTGGGTACCCTGGTTCCCAGGACGCCGACACCATTTCTTCCTTAATCATATCTTTTATATTCTCTAAGGGCAATTTAAACATGTTCGCATCCTGCGGGAAGCGGAAAGCCAGAAATTGAATTTCCTCAGGTTTCAGAACTGAAAGGAGTTTATCGAGATTTGGTACCAAACCAGGGAAGAACCATAAATTGCTTCTTACAAATTCTATATAAGCAGGGTCATAGGAATCCTGAGATTCCCCTCCCTCCGCTTTGGAGGAGAAGTTTCTTCTATGGCTATGGCCAAAAGGAGAAATAGTCATGTTCATTATATTCCTCCTAGAATCCAAGGTAGTTCGTCGGAATACATCATGTCTTTTCACCTCTGTAGTCCTATGCATAGTAAGTACTATAGCCCCAATCATAGCAACTAATAAAATCAGGCTAGAAACCAAAAACCACACATAATAGTTGGTATAAAGTAAATTGCCCAATGTTTCCAAATTAGTCCAACTTCCTAACTTTCCAGCATAAACCGTATATCTCAGAGAGGTCATATTTATGTGGGTTGGTAGTAATGGAATGGTTTCATTATCTAAAATGAAGAACATTTCCCACAAAAAGATTAGTCCAATATTACCACTCACTGGTAAATAGCACTATACTTCTTCGTGAATCTCCGCTATTTGAATATTGAACATCATAACCACGAATAGGAATGAAACGGCAATAGCTCCTATATTAACTACTAGGGAGATCATAGCGGAGAAGTCAAGACCTAACAAAATAAGTAAACCAGAAGCATCGCAAAAGACTAGGATGGGAAACAAAACAGAATGTACCGGATTTTTTGCACGTACAACCATCAAACCAGAGACCAAAGCAGGGCTCGACAAAACATAAAGTATCATGGTACATCGTCCTCCCTTGAAATGGAACTTGAATGCTGGAGCAAGAAGACGCATTCAAGTTGATCTATTACAACCAGCGCAGTTGTTCATATTTCATTTTCTTCTTCGAAGGTGACGCTCTTCTTATAAAATAAAGCACTACTAAATTACTTACTGAATCTCATCTTTCTCTCGGCACCGAGAATTTTTAACATGTCTGGGTCGATCAAAGATTCGGCTTGCTTCTCCCCCACCCTCGCCTATGAAATGGATAATCCTTGGTGCCATAGCAGCAGGATTTTAAGGGATTCTTTTGAAGCGGAATAGGAGGAAGCCATGCATTCTTTCAAGAATTCCAACCCCCCCTTTACCTTCTCTTTCTATTCTATAAAAAGGCGAACATCTAATCTAGGCCCGGTCGCCTTTCTATGAAGGCGAGCAGCCTAGCCCCCTTGTTGAAATTTGGATATTAAGTAAGCCGTATTTCGCAATAGCAGCTCCAAGAAGCTGGGCTTAGGGTGCGCCTCCTGCACTCGTTTCAGTAACTCAATTGGCTGGCTTCCCTTAGCTCAGACTGGTATCGCCACCTCTCCCTAGACCGGAATGATTATCCCCGCGCGATGGGTCTACATTCATCCATGAATGTCACCGGGTACTCTCCACTTCCCTACCATTCTTGTAACCGTCACCTGTAATCTGCGCAGGTGTGTCCGCACCCCCTAGAGCGGACGAGAAAGAAAGGATTTTTTCTTGGAGCAACCCCCCGAGGTTCCAGACCCAGGAGTTCACTTACCCGTATGAGCATTCGGTACATATATAAGTCAGTGGAAGAGTCAAAGGGTCACCACTACTGAGGATCTCCCCCTTATCTTAAAAGGGTCGTCCGAGGGTTCACCGCGGTTCATTGCTATGCTTACACACTAGGCTACCCTTCTCCGAAAGCTCTGCGAGACCACCTATCACTAGTCTTCGGCCGGAGGGGTTTATTGCACAAAAAGACGGGACGCGGGCTCCCGCGGAGGAAAGCCCAATGAATGTCAGATGCAAAGCCCCGCACCTCATTAAGATGATATTGGCATACTCTCCTAAAAAAAGAGCAGACCCCATTGAAGACAGGAGTGAGGTACAACAAGGCCATTTTCGTCCACCTTCTCACAGAGCCGTACGTGGACGTTACCGCTCATATAGCTCCCAGCCAGCAAGGAGTTAGCTTTCCTCTAGAAGTCATGGAAGTGTTGATAAATCGATAGAAGGTTTTTATTTCTTAAAAAATCGCCCTAACCGTCCTAAATATTGACGGAGAGCGGTCTCGAGTTTTTCTGGGTCCTCGAGATTGCATTTTAGGTCGAGTAGAGACGCTAGGGAGTCTGTGGGCTTCCCTTGGCATTTCAAGATAGCCTCTATCGACTTTTTCGAGAGCCTCCCGTTTGTCCGTCAAGGGGCATTTGACATCCAGAGACAAAAGCAGTCCCACACGAAACTGGGAATTTCCCCCAATGGACGTAACCACCTCTACTTTCGCGCTCTCAAAAGGAGAATCCCCAAACGCTTACGATTGCTTTTTTCTTTTTATTCCTTATAAGCGAGCCTCTAAAGACTCTACTCCTACTTTAAACTTAGAGTCCGATTCTTCCAAAGACAAAGTAGAACTTCGTTTTGAGGAGTATGCCCCCCGTTCGCCGCCGTCTAGCCGGCGTGTAACGCCCCAAGACCGACGCTCCAGAAGACTTCCATATATTCCGGGTTTCGCCGTGTGCTTTATTTGTGCTTGCTCTTTTTATTTTGCATTGCATCATGTCATCATGCCATCATGTCATAAATCTTTTGCATCTCAACTAAATAAATTGTGTCGATCTTCGATCCATTTAAATCGAGGGAAGGATGACTTCTCTTTATAACATATCCTCCTAATATTTATGGAGCTATTATAAAAATATTCCATTGTTGGAAGCAACCATAACACACTTGCATAATATTCCCCATGTCTTTTTCACTCCAAGTTTTGACTCCGACAACCTTGCTTGATCGTCTTCTTCTCCTTTTTCGTTAGTCCATTTAAATTGTGGCATTTTATTTCCTGCACCAATTTAATGTTCATTCTTTTCCTATATATTCTCAACCATGCCTTCAACATCTTTGCCAATATTTAGTTCCTTTGGACTTGTTTCGG
Organism: Secale cereale; assembly: GCA_902687465.1. NCBI lineage: Eukaryota > Viridiplantae > Streptophyta > Magnoliopsida > Poales > Poaceae > Secale > Secale cereale. The sequence continues at coordinate 281,133,476 of LR738714.1, read as the reverse complement.
TTGGGTTCAAAATTGGCTCAACTTTGAATTTAATTCAAACTTTAATTATTTTTATATCCTTAAAAATGTCCAAACTAGTTTATTAAAATCGTGCATAAATCTAGGAGATTAAGTATATTTTTATTTCCTTCGCATTCTTCCTGTAACACCCTGTCCTTTTCCTTTTCTTCATCGGGGAACTTGAATCTGCATTTTTTTAATAGAAGGGAAAGGGCCTCCCTGCATCCTGCTTAAGGCTGCCTGCGGTCTGGCCTAGCCGGCCCAAGAGGCCTCCCCGACCCCCTTCCTACTTGGCCCAAAGCCCAGCCGCTCCTCGTAACCCTAGGCCTCGCGCACCCGATCCCCTCGTCCCTCTTCCACCCGAGCCGCCGCCAACTTTCCTCTCCCTCGCGAGCGCTCCTCTCCTCACTCCCGTCGCCCGATGCGCTCGTCAGCGCCACCAGCCACCTCCCTTGCCACACGCCGACAGCCACCACGTCGCCGTCCAAGCTCGTCGTCCTCCGGGCTCCTCTCCTCCGCGCATCCAACTGCTCTGCCGCCCCACCAAGTCGCCAGGCGCCGCCCGCCGGCCTCCTGACCTCCTCTAGGAGCCGAAGCCCCGTCGAGCGCCACTGTTGCCGCGCCATCTCCGTCCTCACCGCCTTCCTCTTTGCCTCCCCAAGCACAGCCCTCGCCGGCCAGAGCTCCTGGTGCCCCACGACAGCGCCGCCGCGCCTCCTTCCTCCGCGCTGGGCGCCTCGCACCCCGCTGGCTGTAGCTCCCCGACGAGTAGCCGCACTCCACCTGGCCGGATCCCGTCTCCCTACGCCCCTCGCGCTTCTGCCTCGCGGGAACTCCGACCGCGCTTCGCCTCCTTCCGCCTCTCCACCTGCGGGCGACCAAGGACGCGGGAGCACACCCGCCAATCAAGTCCAGCGCCTCCCCAAGCCCTCCAGCTGCAACCTTCGCGTTCCCCTGACCAAGATGACGCCATGTCCGTCCTGGCCGCTGCTTCATTTTGGACTGTCGAGACAGGCAAGTCCAACCAGCACCGATGCCCCAAGGGCCCTGTGTACGTCTACATGACGACACGCCAAGTTCATCTACCGCGTTTCTGGAATCGCAAGTACCACGACTACCGTTGTTCGCCAAGTACCCCTTCGAAACGTCAAGTTCCCCGATGCCCCGTGTACATCTACCGTTGCCGAAGACCTGGTTGAAAAACGCCAAGTTCCACTACCGTCGCCCCGAAAACGTTGGATTCATCGATTACCTCTCCGATACGAACCGTGTATAACGAGCGCCGTCAAGGACCGATAGTACAACTACTTCGACTACCGTTGCGAGAACAACTACTTCCCACGACGACCCCGTGAACGACTACTTCCTCTACGACACGTGAACCACTACTTCCCTCGACGATCTCGATCCACCGCGATGCGCACGCTTCAAAGGTATAACATCGAGACGATGACCTGTGGACAAATGTTGCATGTGTGTATGAGATGGTTACACATATCCTTTGTTGCCGTGCAAGAATTGTTGCTTGCACGAAGCCCCCTCGTTTCCTTGCCACCAACCCATGGGAACCCGGTACCCGGGATAACCCCACCTTCTCTTGCATGAACCGCTCACGCCACCCTTCTTTTGCATCGGCATCTCAACGAGTTTCGGAATCGGAACATTGTCGTGGCACTGTTCCCATTTTCGCCGCCATGACACCCCTTTTCCTTCCGTCGTGGCGACAAATGCTTCATATCATCTTCATGTCAACTTTTCATATAAAAATTGCTTAAAACTTGAAAATGTCATCCGCATCATGATAACAACATCTAAATGACTTAAATTGTTGTTTGCTTAAAATTTGCTAAATGACATGGGGTATTTCCGGAATTGTTGTGTTTTCCGGCCTCATTTAAAAATGCCTAGATAGCTAGTTTACACTTTCTTCACCTCTTGCCATGTTTAATAAAAACATTTAATCTTGTCTTGTAAATAAACGAGAGTCATCTAAATAAATAAAATGTGGTGTTAAGTCAATATGCAACTTGTTGCATATTGAGCTCCACTTAACTTGTAGTATTGCTTGTGAATTTGCCATGCCATGCATATTTTAAATCGGACATGCATCACACTTGGTTGTGCATCATATGCCATGGTTATGATATGTGTGTTTACCGTGTTGTTTGCTTCTTTCCGGTATGCTTCTCTCGTTAGCTTCAGTTCGTTCCGGAGTTGTGAGGTTTTGTTTGACTACTTCTTGGACTCGTTCTTCTTCTTTGCGGAATCCCAGGCAAGATGACCATTTCCCGATATCACCTCTATCTTTGCCTATGCTAGCTATCTCGCTCTTTAGATATGCCTCGATGCATATTCTTGTTTGACAGCCTCCTATTGTTGCCATGAAACCTCTAACGTTTGACACCTTCCCAGCAAACCGTTGTTTGGCTATGTTACCCGCTTGCTCAGCCCCTCTTATAGCGTTGTTAGTTGCAGGTGAAGATGAAGATTGCTCCATGTTGCAACTTGATGTTGGAATATCACAATATCTCTTAAATATATTAACACACCTATATACTTGGCAATGGGTTGAAGGCTTTGCCTTTTGCTCGGTGTTTTGTTCCACTCATGCCACCTTAGGAACCGATAAACCGGTGTTATGTTCCTTGATTTTGCGTTCCTAATGCGGTTGGGTATATGGGGACCCCTTGACAGTTCGTCTTTGAATAAAACTCCTCCAGCAAGGCCCAACATTGGTTTTAATTTGCCTCATAATAACAACTTAATTAATTAACTAATTTGCATAGGGGGTCATGTCCCCGAGGACTCTTCTACATAACAGGGGGGTAGTGCTGATGGTATTGGCCCCAAACTAGAGCCACTTGCGGTGCCACCTAGTTATTTGGGGTCTTCGGTTGCCGTATGTATTGCTCATCCGGACGTGGCCTGAGACGAGATACGCGCGGCTACTATCAGGGTGTCGGCACGCCGGGAGGTCTTGCTGGATTTGTTTTACCATTGTCGAAATGTCTTGTGCACCGGGATTCCGAGCCTGATCGGATTGTCCCGAAGATAAGGGGTACTATCATTATTATCTCTGCTGATCGTGAGAGCTTGTGATGGGCTAAGTTGGGACACCCCTGCAGGGTTTGATCTTTCGAAATCCGTGCCCTCGATTATGTGGCAGATGGGAATTTGTTAATATCCGGTTGTAGATAACTTGACACCATGTTCATAATACACTACCAGCGTGAGTAACCGTGACGGTCTCTTTCCGAAGGGGTTCGGGAAGTGAACACGGTGGGGTTATGTTTGACCGTGAGTAGCTAGGATCACTTCTTGATCAACTTGGCGACCGTTGGCACATATTCTCTGCTCGCTCTGACCTCGTAAGCTAGTATGCTTAGTGCTTGCTGCAGACACTTTTATAGCCTTTCCTCACCTAAGGCGTTGGTAGTTTTGATACCCCGGAACGGGATTGCTGAGTCCTTGTGGCTCACAGATTACTACATACACCTGATGAAGGTTCAGCCGAGAATGATGCAGGAGATGGATCAGAACTTCACCGGGAGTTCAATGAAGAGCGTGGCCATATGCTTGTGACGTTTTCGACGATCAGTAGTGGTTCCTACTAGGGGCGATCAGGCCTTGTGGCTGTGGTATCTTTCTCATTTTGGATTTCGTCTGTAGTCGGACCCTGTGTTATTTGGATGAATGTATGCTATTGTATTCATTGTGTGATGTGGCGAGTGTAAGCCAACTATTTTACTCTTTCATCCCTGTATTTTTACATGAGTTGTGCAAAGATACCACGCTTGCGATCATTCCAGAATGCGCTTATGTCTCTAAGTCATGCCTCGACACGTAGGAGATATAGTCGCATCCTGGGCATTACAAGTTGGTATTCAGAGCCTTCTCCGACCTAGGAGCCCCCTAATTGATCGAATCGTTGACGGTTGAGTCTAGGCACACAAAAAATGTTTTGAGTCCTATATATATATATATATATATATATATATATATATATATATATATATATATATATATATATATATCGGAGAGTAGGATTTCTTTTTACTCCTCATTCCTTCATCGCTCTGGTGAGGACTCCTGACGTTGTTCTATCTCCTCTACTCTCAAAAATTCACTAAAAATTTTTTAGGATCACGCGAGTATTGTTTGGATTGTTCCGATATCTTTGTGACGATAACATTGTTCTCGATGCCTCGTGTCATTTAGGGGTTGTGGCAGTGTCCCGGGGAGTTGAGCTCCGAGGTGTTGTCGTCACAAAAGTATCGTAGCGGTTCTAGAATAATTAAGATGGCCAACATCGAAAACTCTTCTATGCGGTTAGTGGTGAGATAACCCCGACGTCACCCAGTACTAGTGGGATAGTTCGGGAGTATTGCCACAGCTAGTATAGCGGATGCGTTTCGAAGGTCCGAGGTAAACGGTTTCCGAAGACGACTGGTTATGTGTTGACGGATGGATACAGCTGGATGTAGGTTTAGAGTTGAGTGCGCGGTGCTTCCCCTGTATCCCCAACACCAGATTGCATAACCGAAAACCATCGGGAATTAATAGGTGTGTTTCAAGTAGCTCGTAGGTAATCATCCAACGGGTGCATGATATGAGGTTTGGGGTTCAACATCTAGTGAAGAGGTTTCATGGGCGTTGTTCCAATTGGGAGTTGCATCTTAAAGGATCCTTGGCTATGCTGATCCGGGGATTGCAAGACCCTTTGTAATACGTGCCATGGGGCATTCAGCACAAACATGTGGGACGAAACTTCTATTATGTATTTTATCATTTTGATCTCCCAAGTGGCTTCTCGTCAAGTTGATGTACCATTAAGCTTATGAAATTCATTCGATCAATTCTCTGTTCGAATGATATTGTGAAGATTATGTTGCAACATGTCTATCCATTGTTTTTGTTTTGATTGTGGTATCCGAGTTGCTTCGATGTCAAGTGTTCATTCCATACCTTTCCTAAGCGGTGCTCTCATATTTCTATGAGAGTGCTAGTCCTTCTTGATCATCAAAATTGTCATGTAAATTCTTTTCAACCGGCGTGCTTCTCTTCAAGTTAACCTGACCCTTTTAATATGTACAAGACCAAGTCTTGGTTTTTCTCAACGGTGTCTGTTTCGTTCATACCAGGTTGTCTTTATTTCCCCCGCCCTCCCACCCTTTTCTTTTTGGAGCCAGAGTCCTTAATCAAGTGTCTTTATATTCTTGTGATGCCTCTTCATCAATCTTCTTTAATGTTTTCATCCGGTGATTTCTCGTGAAGATGCTCAGATTCAAGTTTATCATTCTCCATTCTCGTTCCTTCTCCAATGGACTAAACCCAAGTTTCGATGTTAATCATATCTCTTCCTCTTTGTTTCACATGTTGAAATTTCTTATCCGAAGTCTCTCTTGTTTATTCAACTCTCTCTAATTCTTCTCCGGAGTGTTCAAGATAACTCAGAAGATTCACATTTCCATTCTCAATTTGTTCTAGCTATGGTGTGGTTGTTATCTCATTCAAGCCATTTAATTCAACCGGTGCAATCTCTCTTAAGCAATCTTTTCCAACGATGTTTCTTTTGAGTGGGCCCTAACCCACAGGTCTTTTTCCAGGATCTTACCTGACTCTTTAATTTTTCTGGAGTTATACTCAAATTCTTTTCAAAGCGTGACGTAAGAATGATTCCATCAGTCACATGCCTTCTCCAAGATTGTTTCAAATATTTTCATCTTTAGCTCCACCTTCCTCTTGTCATTCGTCCGGAGTATCTCGAAATTCTTTATGGAATTTCTCGTCTTCATTCTCAACATTTGAAGACCGGAGAAGTGTTTCTCTTAAATCTTGGCCCGTTCTCTTGAAGACTCGTGGTTCTAGCTTCATGCCATCCTCATAAGTTGTTTCGATCACGACAAATCTTTTCATATCATTCGAAGCATTTCATGAATTCTTTGCATTGTGATCCTCCGAAGGCCATCATTTCAGAAGATTTCTTCGTTCTTAGTTTTCAACTTCGTCCTCCAACTATTCTTAATTGATGCCTCTTCGTTCGTCTCCATGTTCTTATGGTGGTTCATTCAAGTTTACTCTTCCGTTGTTATCATATCAATTCATTTCTCCTTTCATAATCCTACCGGCGAGTCGTTCAAGACTTTTCTCAAGCTTGGCTATATCTCTCTCCAATCCTTTTCAAGAAAAATAAGTAGTATGCCAAATCCATTGGTTGTCATCAATTTAAATTGATGAAGGATAAGCACGACATAATTCTTATTCTTATTTCTTCAAGGGTATTTAATTCCTTTGTCTGAAGTTCGTTCATGATATCAAATTTGGTTGTTCATCTTTTCTTTCTGGAGTTCCAAACAATCTCAATTATCTTGTCACGAAGCTCCATCTCAATCATCGCAGGCCTTGAATCTTATTCTTTTCATCTTTCGCTTCTCATCCTTTTGTTACCAGCATTCTTCATGGTGGTTCATCATGATTTAATCCATCCTCGAAGTCTTCATCAAGATTCTTGTTGGAGCTCAAGTATTCTTCTTCATGCATTTTGAAGTGCAATCCTTGCTCCCTTATCTTTTAAGGCGGTGTTATGTCATTCTTGACAATTTCCTTCGTGTTTCATGATTCACAAGTTGTCAGGAATAAGATATTGTAAAATCATCACTTTCTCTTCGATTATGAGTTGTTTCAACCCATAATAATTTCTTCATTGGAGTAATCTTGGATTGTATTTCACCTAAAAGCTTTCCCTAAGAATTGTTGCTATTTATGGTGCTTATAAATGACCCAAGCTTTTCATTTATCCTCTTGGTGAAATAAGGTTTCATCTCTTCGTTGATCTCTAGCAACAATTGGTTTCTGTTAGTGGCTGGTTGTCACCTCATAATTTTGAGATGTTTTTCGTAAGCCCACAACAACCTTATTATTTTGTTGTTTATTTTAAACAACTCCATTCAATCCTTCCTTCTAATGATGCTTTCAAAATCATTTCTAGTCGAAGATGTTCTTCTTCTTTGATCTTTTCACTCCATTATTCGTTCCGGAGGCTTTGTCATATTGCTCTCATTGAACCATCATCTTGTTTTGTCAAGATCATGTTATTTCCTTTGCTTATCCATTCAACCGGAGTGTGTGTTCTCCATTCAAATTCACTCATCTTATCAAGTTTTTCCTCTCTTTTCAACCGGAGTGCTGTCTGAAGCATTTCTTACTCCTTGTGCCATTCTTTTAATAGTTTCAGAGGCAGTGTGTGGTTGATGTGATCAAGTATCATTCCATCTCCTCATGTTCATGTTCTATTCCTTCCATTTTCAGTCGGAGTGCTGCCAAATTCTTCTTTCCTTGCTTCTCTTCAGCCAGAGTGGTTTCAAAGTCTATATTGTTCCTTCAGTTCTCGTTTCTTGTCGTTTTACTTGTTCCTCCTGTGCAACGAACTGTTTGTAATCTTCGTTCATCTCCGTTGTATTCTTTCCTGCAAGATTGTTCAACCCTCCAAAGTTCGTGGTTTCACTCGTTTGTCAAAGAAGCAACTTGTTTTTACCTCTTCCTTCTCCGTTTTATCCGGTGCCATCCTAAGGATCTCGGGTCGAGATCCTCTGTTAGTGTGGGAGAGTTGTGATGCCCCAAGACCGACGCTCCGTAAGACTTCCATATATTCCAGGTTTCGCTGTGTGTTTTATTTGTACTTGCTCTTTTTATTTTGCATTGCATCATGTCATCATGCCATCATGTCATAAATCTTTTGCATCTCAACTAAATAAATTGTGTGGAGCTTCGATCCATTTAAATCGAGGGAATGATGACTTCTCTTTATAACATATCCTCCTAATATTTATGGAGCTATTATAAAAATATTCCATTGTTGGAAGCAACCATAAAACACTTGCATAATATTCCCCATGTATTTTTCACTCCAAGTTTTGACTCCCACAACCTTGCTTGACCATCTTCTTCTCCTTCTTCGTTAGTCCATTTAAATTGTGGCATTTTATTTCCTGCACTAATTTAATGTTCATTCTTTTCCTATACATTCTCAACCATGCCTTCAACATCTTTGCCAATTTTTAGTTCCTTTGGACTTGTTTTGGTTGGGTTCAAAAATGGCTCAAGTTTGAATTTAATTCAAACTTGAATTATTTTTATATCCTTAAAAATGTCCAAACTAGTTTATTAAAATCGTGCATAAATCTAGGAGATTAAGTATATTTTTACTTCCTTCGCATTCTTCCTATAACACCCTGTCCTTTTCCTTTTTTTCATCGGGGAATTTGAATCTGCATTTTTTTAATAAAAGGGAAAGGGCCTCCCTGCATCCTGTTTAAGGACGCCTGTGGTCTGGCCTAGCCGGCCCAAGAGGCCTCCCCGACCCCCTTCCTACTTGGCCCAAAGACCAACCGCTCCTCTTAACCCTAGGCCTCGCGCACCCGATCCCCTCGTCCCTCTTCCTCCCGAGTCGCCGCCACCTTCCCTTTCCCTCGCGAGCGCTCCTCTCCTCACTCCCGTCGCCCGATGCGCTCGTCAGCGCAACCGGCCACCTCCCTTGCCGCATGACGATAGCCACCGCATCGCCGTCCAAGCTTGTCGTCCTCCGCGCTCCTCTCCTCAGCGCATCCCAGTGCTCCGCCGCCCCACCACGTCGCCGGGCGCGGCCCACCGGCCTCCTGACCTCCTCCAGGAGCCCAAGCCCCGTCGAGCGCCACCCTTGCCGCGCCATCTCCGTCCTCGCTGCCTTCCTCTTCGCCTCCCCAAGCAGAGCCCTCGCCGGCCGGAGCTCTTGGCGCCCCACGACAGCGCCGCCGTGCCTCCTTCCTCCGCGTTGGGCACCTCACACCCCGCCGGCTGTAGCTCCCCGACGAGCAGCCGCACTCCACCCGGCCGGATCCCGTCGCCCTGCGCCCCTCGCGCCTCTGCCTCGCGTGAACACCGACCGCGCTTCGCCTCCTTCCGCCTCTCCACCTGCGGGCGACCAAGGACGCGGGAGCACACCCGCCAATCAAGTCCAGCGCCTCCCCAAGCCCTCTAGCTGCAACCTTCGCGTTCCCCTAGCCAAGATGACGCCATGGCCGTCTTGGCTGCTGCTTCGTTTTGGACTGTCGAGACCGGCAAGTCCAACCAGAACCGATGCCCCAAGGGCCCTGTGTACGTCTACACGGCGACACGCCAAGTTCATCTACCGTGTTTCCGGAATCGCAAGTACCACGACTACCGTTGTTCGCCAAGTACCCCTTCGAAACGTCAAGTTCCCCGACGCCCCGTGTACATCTACCGTCACCGAAGACCCGGTTGAAAAACGCCAAGTTCCGCTACCGTCGCCCCGAAAACGTTGGATTCATCGATTACCTCTCCGATACGAACCGTGTATAACGACCGTCGTCGAGGACCGATAGTACAACTACTTCGACTACCGTTGCGAGAACAACTACTTCCCACGACGACCCCGTGAACGACTACTTTCTCTACGACACGTGAACCACTACTTCCCTCGACGATCTCGATCCACCGCGAAACGCACGCTTCAAAGGTATAACATCGAGACGATGACCCGTGGACAAATGTTGCATGTGTGTATGAGATGGTTACATGTATTCGTTGTTGCCGTGCAAGAATTGTTGCTTGCACGAAGCCCCCTCGTTTCCTTGCCACCAACCCGTGGGAACCAGGTACCCGGGATCACCCCACCTTCTCTTGCATGAACCGCTCACGCCGCCCTTCTTTTGCATCGGCATCTCAACGAGTTTCTGAATCGGAACATTGCCGTGGCACCATTCCCGTTTTTGCCGCCATGACACCCCTTTTCCTTCCGTCGAAGCGACAAATGCTTCATATCATCTTCATGTCAACTTTTCATATAAAAATTGCTTAAAACTTGAAAATGTCATTCGCATCATGATAACAACATCTAAATGACTTCAATTGTTGTTTGCTTAAAGTTTGCTAAATAACATGGGGTTTTTCCGGAATTGTTGTGTTTTCCGGCCTCATTTAAAAATGCCTAGATAGCTAGTTTACATTTGCTTCACCTCTTGCCATGTTTAATAAAAACATTTAATCTTGTCTTGTAAATAAACGAGAGTCATATAAATAAATAAAATGTGGTGTTTCGTTAATCTGTAACTCATTGCATATTGAGCTCCACTTAACTTGTAATATTGCTTGTGAACTTGCCATGCCATGCATATTTTAAACCGGACATGCATCATACTTGGTTGTGCATCATATGCCAAGGTTATGATATGTGTGTTTACCGTGTTGTTTGCTTCTTTCCGGTATGCTTCTCTCGTTAGCTTTGGTTCGTTCCGGAGTTGTGAGTTTTGTTCGACTACTTCTTGGACTCGTTCTTCTTCTTTGCAGAATCCCAGGAAAGATGACCATTCCCCGATATCACCTCTATCTTTGCCTATGCTAGCTGTGTCGCTCTTTAGATATGCCTCGATGCCTATTCCTATTTGTCAGCCTCCTATGGTTGCCATGAAACCTCTAACATTTGACACCTTCTCAGCAAACCGTTGTTTGGGTATGTTACCCGCTTGCTCAGCCCCTCTTATAGCGTTGTTAGTTGCAGGTGAAGATGAAGATTGTTCCATGTTGGAACTTGTTGTTGGAATATCACAATATCTCTTAAGTATATTAACACACCTATATACTTGGCAATGGGTGGAAGGTTTGGCCTTTTTCTCAGTTTTTTGTTCCACTCATGTCACCTTAGGAACTGATAAACCGGTGTTATGTTCCTTGATTTTGCGTTCCTAACGCCGTTGGGTATATGCGGACCCCTTGACAGTTCGTCTTTGAATAAAACTCCTCCAGCAAGGCCCAACATTGGTTTTAATTTGCCTCATAATAACAACTTAATTAATTAACTAATTTCCATTGGGGGTCATGTCCCCGAGGATTCTTCTACATAACAAGGGGGGAGCCAGTGCTGATGGTGTTGGTCCCAAACTAGAGCCACTTGCGGTGCCACCCAGTTATCTGGGGTCTTCGGTTGCTGTACGTATTGCTCATCCGGACGTGGCCCGAGACGAGATACGCGTGGCTACTATCAGGGTGTCGGCACGCCTGGAGGTCTTGCTGGACTTGTTTTACCATTGTCGACATGTCTTGTGCACCGGGATTCCGAGCCTGATCGGATTGTTCCTAAGATAAGGGGTAATATCATTGTTATCTCTGCTGATCGTGAGAGCTTGTGATGGGCTAAGTTGGGACACCCCTGCAGGGTTTGATCTTTCGAAAGCCGTGCCCGCGGTTATGTGGCAGATGGGAATTTGTTAATATCCGGTTGTAGATAACTTGACACCATGTTCATAATACACTACCAGCGTGACTAACCGTGACGGTCTCTTTCCGAAGGGGTTCGGGAAGTGAACACGGTGGGGTTATGTTTGACAGTGAGTAGCTAGGATCACTTCTTGATCAACTTGGCGACCGTTGGCACATATTCTCTTCTCGCTCAAACCTCGTAAGCTAGTATGCTTAGTGCTTGCTGCAGACACTTTTATAGCCTATCCTCACCTAAGGCTTTGGTAGTTTTGATACCCGGGAACGAGATTATTGAGTCCTTATGGCTCACTGATTACTACACACACCAGATGCAGGTTCAGCCGAGAATGATGCAGGAGATGGATCAGAACTTCACCGGGAGTTCAATGAAGAGCGTGGCCGTATGCTTGTGACTTTTTCGACGATCAGTAGTGGTTCCTACTAGGGGTGATCAGGCCTTGTGGTTGTGGTATCTTTCTTGTTTTGGATTTCGTCCGTAGTCGGACCCTGTGTTATTTGGATGAATGTATGCTATTGTATTCATTGTGTGACGTGGCGAGTGTAAGCCAACTATTTTACTCTTTCGTCCCTGTATTTTTAAATGAGTTGTGCAAAGATACCACGCTTGTGATCATTCCAGAATACGCTTATGTCTCTAAGTCGTGCCTCGACACGTAGGAGATATAGTCGCATCTTGGGCATTACACGACGGCTACTCTAGGATGGATCGAGGTTTAGGCTAACAGAGGGGGATTGCTCCCTTTCTTCTGGAGCTAAGGAAGGGCCTGCGCGTGCCATTTTCGGTAAAGGGGGGATCTCAAGGACGGTATCCAGACCTTCGAAGTGCCCAAACACCAGGGTTGGCGTTGTGTCGACGACCCCTTGGCTCCGGGCTGGAGGTAATTTCAATGATCTCCCTGGCCCTTTGTTCCTCATCACCATTGCAATAACAATAAGGAGACGCGGAGACATCGTCATCCAGAGGGAAAAAGAAAACCGCAAAGGTACCTAATGGAATTCTACTTGTCGGACTTGGATTCGTTTCGTTTATCAAAAATCGAAATAATAAATAACAACCCATAAATAAAAGAGAAATTACGATAACAAATCTAAAGTGAAGCCAATCGCTTATAAAAATAAACCAGTTTCCTTATAAAAGGAACTGACCAATTAACTTCGAAAAACTGCGTTCTAACTTGAGCAGAAAAATTGGTGGCATTTGACATCTAAAGTTTCAACACCCCTACTACTGCCCGAAGTCCTGCTTTGGTGAGCTCCCCCAAGGTGACACCGAAGGTCTACCTCCTTTCATGCGCCCCTCACCTCCTCCATGAGGTTGATCCACTGGATTCATTGCAACATCATGAACAATGGGGCATCTGCCTAAGCACCGGCACCCCAACCACGGTTACGGCTCTATACCTACTAGACCTGTATTCGGTAAAGCTTTCTTTCTATATGCTAATTCTCATGCAGTTCATATTGTCGATATGAGTATAACTGCCTCGAGAAATAGATAATAATTCCTTCCTTTACCGGTAAATGAATAGGAATCAGGTTAATAAAACCGAAACTGTTTGTGCCTTCCTCTCGAACTGAGCTATTTCTCTGAAATATACAGTTTCACATCATTACAGGAAATCCTAGAGATGTGTATTACCACCCGGTATGGAGCCATCGCCGTCTTCGACGTAGCGTGAAGACCTTCCCATGGTCTTCGAGTCGTTCTTGACTGGCTAGCAAGCACAAGTGGAATTTAACCGCCTTGTGGTCGGGACATCGCCTTCTTCTCTAGAATCACGCAAGTGGTACCGCTCCCCACGGTAAGGAGAAAGACCTTAACACTACAAAAAATACACTTCCGTGATGATACGTGTTTGTCATAGTAGGTCATGTTTTCTATCATGCATGTACATCCATGACGATTTTATAACAGAAACAAGATAGTCATACCTGTGCTATCGTAGAAGTGTTCCATGACATTACCAAAATTATCATCACGGAAATGTCCACTTCCATGACGATAAATCGCCCGTCACATAACTGCTTTCGTCAAGGGTGACCGACACGTGGCATCCACCGTAACGAAACGCCGTTAAGCTATCGGGTCCGGTTTTGGATCCGATAACCCGTTAACAGCCCCGACCATTGGGGATTTTCCACGTGTAAAATCATCATTGGCTGGAGGAAACATGTGTCGGCTCACCATTGGGACAAATGTCGTCCTCTCATTGGACACAAAGCGCCTATGATACGTCGACACGTGGCACGGCCCAACAGATTCCCATTCCTGTGAAAAGGCCGACCCGTTTGACTTGGTCAAAAGGTGGCGGGCCGGCCCACGGAAAGCCTGTTAACGGCCTGTTCGCATATAGCCCATTTACAGCCCGCTAACCCAGGGCTCGTTACGACCTATCTGAATTAGGCCCTGTAGCGTCATCTGGGCCGTCCAATATGATTCCATCCCATTTTAAGTTCTGGCCCATGTATGGCCCATGACGTCTTTCGGCCCATATGAGGCCCTTTTGTAATTCTTGGCCCATTAATGGCCCGTGGTGAAACTGCCCCGTAGTGAACTGTGTATCACTTTATACCCATTAATGGCCCATTAATCCATTGGGCGGTTTGCAGCCCATGTTATCTTTCGGCCTTCTCAGGGCCCATTTATTCTTGGCCCATTAACGGCCCGTGGTGAAACTGGCCCGTAATGAACAGTGTATCACTTTATACCCATTAGCGGCCCATTAATCCATTGGGCCGTTTGCATCCCATGTTATCTTTCGGCCTTCTCAGGGCCCATTTATTCTTGGGCTCATTTCCAGCATTCGGTTACTTACGGCCGTTACTGCCATTTTCTGCTTGTGGGCCAAATTCAGCCTGTGGTTACAGTCGGCCCGTTTGTGGTCCGTTAATACGTTGGGCCATTTCCATAGCGTCATCAAATACGACCTATTAACGACATCCCGTTATGGTCGGCCCATGAACGGACGACTCCAACTCTAGCCCGTTTACGGCCATAATGCGGTCTGTTTTTGGCCCATGTTGGGTCAATCGATCATTCGGCCCGTCTATGGCCCATTGATGATATGGCCCGTAGAAGGCCCATTGTCTCTATGGCCCGTAGAAGGCCCATTGTCTCTACGGCCTGTAGAAGGCCCATTGTCTCTACGGCCCGTAGAAGGCCCACTGCCTCTAAGGCCCGTAGAAGGCCCATTGTCTCTACGACCCGTAGAAGGCCCATTGTTTCTACGGACCGTAGAAGGCCCATTGTTTCTACGGCCCGTAGGAAGCCCGGTGTCACTACAGTAAATATGTAGCCCATGGCCTGTTAAAGGCGGAAAATACTATAGGTTAAGACCTGCTAATGGCCCAAGATGATTATAGGCCCATATGAGGAACGGGTCGGACGGAAGACCGACAACACTGAGATCCATTGAACCTTCCGACCTAAATTACAGTATACCGACCAAAGAATAAACCTAGACTATACAACAAATAAATTACGGCATATTACATCCACTGAGAATCAAAATTCGCTACCGGTGATAATAAAGCGCAACATGACCACGAATTTCATACACTGGGCATCAAAGGTCGCCACCAGTGCATATAAACGCACCGACAAAAGAATATACAAAACTGAGAGCACTTCAGAAGGCAATAGACCTGGCAAGCTCGGGCCCCGCAAGCAGCCGAACAAGCTGATGAGACCATAGTTGTGTCAATGATAGATGCTTCTTCCCTAGCTGTATGGCACCATATTGCGCAAGGCAGTCCCCTGACATCTTCATTACATCTTTGACTTCAAGTCGGAGCTGAGCTGAAGCAAGCCTTTCCACTTTAAGTTGAGACTAAAGAAGTCGAACTGATTGAGGTAGCAACTGCACAAAGTTTGTCTCACACCTGCTGGTGAGTAGCTTCGACTCAATGTCTTCATCAAGACAGGACCTTGGGGTCATCTCATTGTCCTCAAGATGGTTTGGCTCACTATTTTCCTAAAGTTCTGCCTGACATAATAGATACGACTCTGAAAGAGAAACAAGGAGACACGTAACAGGTTTCACAATTATATAAGCAAATAAATTGACCTTTTCTGCATAAGGAACATGTTTTTACAACTACAATTTAAAACTGGTAGTTGTTGCAAACATCCAATCAGATGTAAATAGCAGTTGAGGAAGTGATGCCTATCCAAATCTATACTAGAACAAAATTTGAAGGCTTGAGAAGGATGAACTTACATTACATGTTAACACGGGCTAGACAAAGCCCTTCTCCATGTTGATGGAAAGACAATTCAAATAATTCCCCAAAGAAAATTCTTTATAAGCGTTGCCATTATTCTACATTTCGCAAAGAGTAAATATAGATCAAATAACATTGTGAGAAATAGAGGATAATGAAGCTCAGGTGCAGATTGATGATACATAATCAAATAGCAATTAATTAAGTACAGCGTTACAAGGCAAAAGGTACTGACAAGAGGAATGCAAACATCAATGTGTGCAGTGGCATTGGCTTTATTCAACATTTTGGTAAGAGTAAATGTAGATATGATAATTTGGAGAAAGTGGAGGGTAGGGCAGATAAGATGCAGAGTAATGCTAGACAATCAACTATCTCGTGATGCATGTACAGTAATATCACCACCGTCCATTATTAGTTGTCGCTCAAATGGATGTATCTAGCACTATTAAGTTCTAAAATACATCCAATTGATCAACAATTAATTCAATACAGAGGGAGTACATGACAACAGGTACTTACATGAGCAATCCAAAACTTCATAACCATTGTGTTAATTCTACATTTATCTAAGATTAAATATAGATCTTATAATTTCAAGCAAAGGGAGGATAAAGAAGTGAACATTTACTGTGATGCTACATAATCAAACAACAATGAGTGTAAGTATGCTGACAAAGGGCAAGAGGTACTGACAAGAGCAATGCAAAGCCTAGTATTGTCGTGAGATCCTATGATCCTTTGAGCAAGGAGATTCATCTGAAATTAGTTTTCATACAAGAGAGAAGGTAAGGCACATGCAGAAATTTAGGAGTTCAAAATTTGAATTGATATCATAGATAGTACCTGAAGCTGGGCTGTCAGCAATTCTAATAGGGGTTTGGCCATTGGAGTAGGGATAAAGTCTGTTACAGTTGGGCCTGTGTTTTCTATGGCTGTTGATCTATCTGATTTAACAGGTATCACTACCTTTTCCAAATACCTAGTTTGTACTCCTTGAGGATCTGCAATCACCCTCTTCCTTTTGGACATCTATTATGATGTAGGGTGGAACCCTAGGTGGCCGATCTTTCACAAAATGGAGTGGATCCCATGAAGAACACGAGGAACACGAGAGGGAACACGAGGGGAAACACTAGAGAATCACTCAAGCCAACAAGAACAAGTCACACATATGCTAGATCCTCGAAACACGAAAAGATACAAGATCCATGATCAACAAGGGACGATACAAGTAGCGATAGTCTTCTCCGTGAGGAGGTCTTGGTATCCCGTAGGATCTTCTCCGCAGAGGTCGTGAATCCGTGTGGATCTTCTCCGTGGAGGGGCCGCAGCCACTCACAAGGAGATGAACCACTAGTGGATGAGCAAAGCTCTGTCTCAAATGAGCTAAACCTAAGCTAACCCTCAAATGGAGGAGGGGGAGGAGTATATATAGTCTAGGTCCACGAAGGGGTAAGTGGGAGAGGGATACATGGGCCTCCGGCCCGATACACTGTGTGCAGACAGGGGCCGGATGTCCGGGCCTTCCTGAGACGCCGGATGTCCGGGCGCTGGGGCCGGATGTCCGGGCTGGCATGGTCCAGCTTCTGTGATGGGCGCCGGATTTCTGGGCTGGCGCCGGATGTCCGGCTCGACGCGAGGCGCCGGATGTCCGGGGGTCGGCCGGATGTCCGGCCGCTGTAGCTCTGCGACGACTCCACTTGAGGCACTTCTTGATCCGCTTCTGTGGGGACTTGTCCTATGCTTCGAGCATCTCCTTGGTCGTCTCCTCGGTTCCTAAGCACATGTAGTGTCTTTGCATTAGGTAGCAACCAAGTCTCGCATGAATGAAAAGGGGAAGCATCGAGGAACGGGTTCACCTTGTGTCCACTTGGGGTTTGGGTAGTAGTCGTAGTGTACATGGGGATGAACGAAGGATGCTCCGCATCATCTCCCCTCCCTTGGGAAAGATCCGACCTCGGATCAAAAACCTCATCACCATGGAAACGGTAGTCGTGAACGGACTTGTAGTTGGACGAAGTTGAGGGCATGTCGCAATCCAAGTACTCCAAGGTGTCTCCGGTATGTGGTACATGCAAAATGAGCAAACACAAAGTACACTTGGGAATACAATGGTTAGCGCACACAAAGTGTCCATCATGTAAGAATGAGTTCGTGTGACAAGGTACATGAAGCTTAGCAAGATGATATAGTATGAGATGGAAAGCAGTCATGTGAGCAAAATCATTTGTTGTGCACACAAAGGTAGGGTAATTGGCATGGCGCACAAAGCTACAATTTCTACCATTGTGCAAAATGATGTCATAGTGTGATGGTTTATCAAGAGCATGAACATGGCAATGGATGCTCAATATGTGTATGTTATCATGCAATAGATGGAGGACAATATGATCATGATGTATGAATATGCCATCAAGAAAGATCACAACAAATTTGCTAAGGAAATGCACAAGCTCATATATCATGGATGACATGGGAATACAAGATGCAACAAGGCAATCATAATGTGAGTCAATCCATGCATAAGATGCAAATTTTTCATGTGTATGATATTTCCATGGAGCATGGCATGTGGGCACACAATCAACAAATATGAAGGTTTTGGTGCAATGTGCCGAAGGAGTGTTGATATACCAATGATCAATGTAGTGGCTTGAGTGAAGGTCCGTAGGTGCATCCAATAAGTCCGAGCGCCCCTCATCTCGAAGGTCCATCTCCAATGTAGCTTAAGGAGATTCTCGCGAATGTTGGTGTTGCACATCATGTATGCCTTTGCATGACCACGTTGTCGCATGACAGCACCACCTTGTGAATCCTTCAAAATGAAAGAACATGACAAACACTCGGAAAAACGAATGAGGTTAGCGTGAATGCAAAACCTAGCATTCGTGAGGGAAAATACCCACAAGTGCTTGCATCATTCTTATCATAAGAAAGGACAAGGTAATGTGGCATGGCACGTAAGCATATGATGCGATAACAACCAAAGGCATTAGGCGCAAACAAGCAAGCATGCATCACAAGTATGGTGTCCAAGTCTTCAAGATCAACAAACATAGCATTGTTGCACTCAATACAAGTGATGAGAGATGCAACTAGTGGAGATAAATGACGATGATCAAGATATATCATGTGACTGGCATGAACATATATGTCATCAACCCAAGAAAGCAAGTAAGAGTGGAACATGGGTGATGCAACATAGCAAGCAATCATAGCGATCAAGTCAAACAAGCTAGTAGTGCAAAGATGCAACATACTAGAAGTAATCATGGCAATCATGGCATGTGTGCAAATAGGAGGCATGAATAATGCACACGGCATATCACAAACATGAAAGCAAGGTATGGGCAAAGTCTCATCATTGTGGTGGCAAGAAGTCCTAGGTAAATAGCAAAGGAGTATCATGACTCTCCCAACACAAGAATCAACAATAGCATGGGGCACAAAGAAATCATGGTAGTAGCTACAAGTATCTCCACCAAGCATGCAAATACACATATAAGTAGCATAATGGTGAATCATGTGTAAAGGCAAGCAAGGGTCACAATTGCATGGCAAAGTCATAGCAAGAGGCATAACATGCAAAGTGAACACGATAGTATGGGCATACTGTGAGAAGTGGCAAATAACCCATAGCCGTGTGAGAGCCAAGTAAAAGAGAGGCGCATAGTGGTTGCGCGAAGAGAATGGTGGTAAGGAGATTCCACGGAATCCCAAGTCATCGTTGCTCTCAAGAGCTCTTTTCGTCAACTCATGGGATTGTGAGGTTGACGAGTTTGCAAAAGTACCTACACAAGACAAAGGCAAAGGAAAAATTGTATGTGCGTGGTATATGTACACATCATCCATCATGATGCGCACGTGCAAGTGTTGGTTAGCACATAATATCCAATGCTCAAATAAATGAGATGCGTGGTATAGAAACATGCCATCCATCATGAGAGGTTTGTTGTTATGTATGGCATAATGGAGACTCAAGCTGTGTGATGCATCACGAGAAATATCATTGTGATTCATGGAATGCATATGGTGCACACAATCATGGTAATCATGCAAGGTATGGAATGCATCAAAATCTCCTAGTATGTATGAGGAAACTATGGGGGTCTCCTCATGAGCATCAATGGAAACATCACATGGAGAATATTGACAACATCCAAAGCAAAGCATATTTGGAACAATGTGTTCATGGCATGGCATAGTAGATGAATTGCGCAAATTATGTAAAGGGAGCATGGAAATATCATCGCAAGAGAAACACAAGCCAATGACCATCATCTTGTCATCTATGTGAAAGCACATTTGCTCCCTGGGTGGTTTTGGTAATTAATGACACCATACTTTGTGGTTGGACTAATGCTTTTATCAAGCATGTTTCAGGAAATTCAATCACATTGGCATGGCAAGAGGACTGAAGAAGTGGACCCCTCAAAATGCTAAGGCAAGCATTGGCAAAAGCTCAAGACTCCATTTTTGGTTTAGTGATCCAAGATCACATTGAGTCCATAGGAAAAGCCAATACTATTAAAAGGGGATGAGGTTATGTTGATGATCTGGTTGCTCAAGTGCTTAGTGATATATCTCCTCAAACTATCAGCAACCTTCACTACAAAATTCACTCATAAGTAATCTCGGTCCCACCGATTTTCCAAACCCAGTCACACCGAGATGAACCACCTCAGCCATAAGCCAAACCCTAGAAAAATCGGATATTCCGAGTTTGAAATCGGTCTCACCGAAACATGGGCTGCCAAGCTTCTGTAACCGTCTGTCATCATATCGGAATAACCGAGATGGCATTTTCGGTCCCACCGAAACTGGCAAGCTCCTGTCTTTGCTCAAATCGGAATAACCGAGATGGTATTTTCGGTCCCACCGAAAACCCCAACGTTCACATTATTTGAACTTTCGGTCTGACCGAGTTGTCCAATTCGGTCTAACCGAGATTGCTCAATTATGTGTGTAACGGTTGGATTTTGTGTGGAGGCTATATATACCCCTCCACCCCTCTTCATTCGTGGAGAGAGCCATCAGAAAGAACTACCACTCCTACCTTACACTTTCTGAGAAGAGAACTACCTACCCTTGTGTTGAGATCAAGTTGCTCCACTCCCACCATATGAAACTTGATTTCTAACCTTCCCAAGTTGCTTTCCACTCAATCCTTTCTTCCACCATAGCCAAATCAGTGAGGAGAGTTGAGTGTTGGGGAGATTATCATTTGAAGCACAAGAGCAAGGAGTTCATCATCATCTACAACATCTATTACCTTTTGGAGGGTGGTGCCTCCTAGATTGGTTAGGTGTCACTTGGGAGCCTCCGTCATCGAGATGTGGAGTTGAACCAAGAAGTTTGTAAGGGCAAGGAGATCGCCTACTTCGTGAAGATCTACCCCGAGTAAGGCTAGCCCTCCGTGGGCGTAGGCCATGATGGAATAGACAAGGTTGCTTCTTCGTGGACCCTTCGTGGGTGGAGCCCTCCGTGGACTCGCGCAGCCGTTACCCTCCGTGGGTTGAAGTCTCCATCAACGTGGATGTACGATAGCACCACCTATCGGAACCACGGGAAAAATCATTGCGTCTCCAAATTGCGTTTGATCTTCTCCACTTCTCTTTACTACTTGTGCAATTTACTTTCCGCTGCCCATACTCTAGAATTGCATGTGTAGTGTGCTACTTGACTTGTGTGTTATGCAAAATCTGCCAAAATCTGTCCTTGATAAAAGACAGAATTTTTATCTTGTCGAGTAGTCTAATCACCCCCCCTCTAGACACTCTCACCTTCTTCGATCCCTCACTATGCCATAAGTGCAAACAGGATTTACTTTAATGGGGCATGCATAGCTACTATGTTGAGATTGCAATGATACAACATGGGAGATCTCACTCATAGCATATGACAAGTTCAAAGGATTATCAAACATGATATGACCAAACGAATTTTCACATGATATCCTATGGAGCATAGCATCACAACTAGGCAACTCAACATGCTCATCATCATATTCATCATAAATAGGTAAGTGAAGACATGATGAAGTCGCACTAGCATGAAGCATGGCAATAGGTGTGTCAACATCATGCAAGCAATCATCGGTAAGATAGTCCATTAGTGGGACACGAGCATCACCTTCACCTATTTTACCTTTGGAGCGTCGCTCATGTGTTGTAGGTGAGGTGTTCAAGATCCAATCATGCTCATCTTCATCTTGATGGAACCATGTGGGTGGTGCATCGTCTTCCACCATGGCCATCGGGTTGTCCATTGGAGGGACGGACTCGTCGAGGGTAGGCATGCCCTCTTGTAGGAGACCTAGCACCAAAGAAAACACACTCGGAGTAGAGGTTAAGTTGTTAGAAATCATAGTGGCCTCACATGCCCTATCAACTACCTCACTCACTAAGTGTTGTGGCTCACTCACTCCCTCGTGGATGCTCTCACTCGTATGGTTGGTGGAGTCACTCAAATGGCTCTCAACCTCACATAGGAGAAGTGGCATGCTCTCATGTGTGGGGCTAGTGGTGGGCACACTCATCCTCTCAAGGGAAATGCTCTCAAGATCACATATGGTGGAGTCACTGATATCGCTCATGTGGTGGTGGCTCTCCTCACATGGGGATTGGGGCATCTCGTCATATGTGGATGTCGAAGAGGTGTAGGTGCAAAAGTCTCCAAACTCAACTCCTTTCGCCGCCTCATCCATAACGCCTCCAAAGGTGAATGCCGTAGGGTGTGGCAAATCATCACTCTCCTCCGAGACCAAAGGAAATGTCTCATGTGCGCTCGCGTAGCTTGACTCGGAGTAGTCGTCATATTTGGGCGCCGTCTTCATGATGTCGAAGAGGTTCATGCTCGTCGCCTTGGTCGAAGGGGATGGCCCATGCTCGACCGTCTTTTCGCCGTCGCTCGTAGATGATCGCCTTGATGATGAAGACGTCGATGTAGGCGAACTCATGGGAAGTAGGCGAAGATGCCGTACATCCAAAGGCGAAGATGCCTTGATAGCACTTGGCGAAGATGCCGAAGTGGTGGTTGTAGCCGTAGCTCCGTCTTGGGTATGCTTGTCTCGCGGTCTTCTTATGTTCTCTTGAAGCTTGGGCTTGGCGTGAAGTAGAGCGTCTTCGGACTTGTAGGTATGCGCTTGTCGAGCATCTTCATGATGATGATGTCGTTCTCGTGCTTGAGCTCTCGGTAGATGTCGTTCGTCGTCGTCGTGCACAAGATGCTTGGAGGTGACTTGCCCTTCATGACGATGTTGATGGTCGCCATGGCGGTGTGGACGTGGAAGACTTGTACTTGCATCATGTTTGCGCTCCGAAGACTTGTGACTTGAACGTCGCCGCCGAGAGGATGACGAAGGGGAAGAAGACTTGTAATCGACCACCAAGTGTCGGAGCTCCGCCATTTGTTTGTTGAAGGAGTCGCACATGTCGTCTAAGGAAGCCATTGTCCTTGTCTCAAAGTGTCGTTGTTCGATGGCGATGTTGCCCAAGCACTCTTGCATTTCTCGTTGTAGTCCGATGGTTTTCGCGTGGATGTCCTTGTTCGCGCCGTCGATGTCGAAGACCGGAGATGAAATGCCTTGCCTATCCATCACAAGACGCTAGCAAGTATGAGTGGGAGAAAGAGAAGAACTATACCAAATGTACCTTGACTGATGTTGAAGATGGATCAATGATCACTCAAATGTGGAACAAGGAAATAGCATAATTGGTACCAATTCTTGTCGGTTTCTCACACCTACACAAGTAAAGCTTATGGTGGAGCTCGATGAGGATAGTGGCACAAAAATTTGTTGCAAAATGTTAGCAAGAGTCAATAAAGCTGAAAAAGATTCACAAATTTGCAAGTGAAACAAGTAGACCAATAGCAATATGGGTGGCACACGGAAACACACACACGGATAGATAGATGGGGTCGTGCAACCAAGGAATGAGCCAAAATGTGGAATCCACGGAAAACGCTCGTGTTGCACAACTCAAGAGAGACGCTAGCACGATTGCTCTATAGGCGGATACGACACTTGTGCACAACCTATATGATGCAAAATGTATGAACTTTCTATCCCAAGTATGCTATGTGTATGATGTTCCGATGCTTTGAGCACAAGATGATCCAAGATGATCAAGTATGATATGATATTTTGTGATGCTATGGCTCTTGCTTACAAGCTTCTTTGTCTTTCTCTTTTTGCTTAAAAGCTTATTCTATCTCTTTTTTTTTTGTATGGCCACGATGCACAAACCAAGATAGCAATTGTGTATATGCGGGAACAATCTTGTGACATAAGAGATGATATGATGATACCAATATGATATGGTATATATGCAATGGAAGGGCGGATCGATGATCACTAATGTGCACAAGTAACGTTGCCGGCAATACTCAAAGGCTAGTCTCGATAGGCAAGTGACGCAAAATGGGCTAGGGGTTAACAATGCAACTGCAAGGGAATATACAATGATGTCGTCTAAGTTACCGTCCGTGTCGATGATGAGAGGTGGTGCTCTTGATGTAGACCCGTTCCTAATTAGTCGAAACACCTTAGGAAACGGAAAAACCACAACTCAAGATCTCAAGGACAAATATCAAATGGTGGTAGCGGCAATGCCGTGGTGGTTGCGGAAGTGGAATGATGGGCTATACACGGTGTTGGAGTTGAAGTCACGGTCCCTAAGTAGCCGAAACACCTTAGGAGACACAAGCCACAACTCAAAGAAGCTCGAACAAAATTGGGTTAAGTTTGGTTGGCTATGTATAATGGGCAATGGGTATGCGGAAGTGGTGGTGGTGGTTGATGAAGAAGCAATTGTCCCTAAGTAGCCTAAACACCTTAGGAGACTCAAATCACTACTCAAGCAACCACAAATGCTATGGGGATCAAAATGGTTAGGTTGCGGAAGTCGGTGGTGGTGTAGCGGATGATGTGGTGGAAGCCCTAGGCAAAGATGCCAAAATTCCAAAAATATGATGGAGTCAAATGATTATGGTGGTATTTTTGTGTTATGGGGGATGTCAAGAGCTTCAAAACGAGCTCAAGAACGTCGAAATCGGAGTTCGGATGAATTAGTTATGGACAAAATGGTGAAACACGGGTGGCTGAAATTCCCAGGGGTCGGACATCCGGGGTCGGGTCCGGATTTCCGGGACCTGATGTCCAGAAACTTGCGCGATTTTGCCCTCCAGGAGCCGGATGTCCGGCCGGGGACTAGGATGTCCGGCCCGATGGCCCGGATGTCCGGCCTATGGCCCGGATGTCCGGCCCGACGATTCCAGATCGGGATTGGGACTTCCAAACTCGTTTGGGGGCGGAATTTGATGATTTTGGGGGCAAAATTTGACGGATTTTGTGGAGGAAAGATGGGGAAACTTGGGGAAATGCTAGATCCACTTGAAACCAAGCAAATCCATGAATCAAAATCAACAAAATCTCATCAAACCAACAGATCACAAAAAATTTTGGGGCTATTTTTGGTGAGGAATTTTCGAAATTGGGGAAGAACACAACAAAAACAAGCTAGAAAATGGTGGAGGGGCTCCAAATTCGTGAGAAACCGTGGCTCATGATACCATATGATGTAGGGTGGAACCCTAGGTGGCCGATCTTTCACGAAATGGAGTGGATCCCATGAAGAACACGAGGAACACGAGAGGGAACACGAGGGGAAACACTAGAGAATCACTCAAACCAACAAGAACAAGTCACACATATGCTAGATCCTCGAAACACAAAGAGATACAAGATCCATGATCAACAAGGGACGATACAAGTAACGATAGTCTTCTCCGTGAGGAGGTCTTGGTATCCCGTAGGATCTTCTCCGCAGAGGTCTTGAATCCGTGTGGATCTTCTCCGTGGAGTGGTCACAGTCACTCACAAGGAGATGAACCACTAGTGGATGAGCAAAGCTCTGTCTCAAATGAGCTAAACCTAAGCTAACCCTCAAATGGAGGAGGGGGAGGAGTATATATAGTCTAGGTCCACGAAGGGGTAAGTGGGAGAGGGATACATGGGCCTCAGGCCCGATACACTGTGCGCAGACAGGGGCCGGATGTCTGGGCGGGGGCCGGATGTCTGGGCGGGGGCCGGATGTCCGGGCCTTCCCGAGACGCTGGATGTCCGGGCGCTGGGGCCGGATGTCCGGGCTGGCATGGTCCAGCTTCTGTGATGGGCGCCGGATTTCCGGGCTGGCGCCGGATGTCCGGCTCGACGCGAGGCGCCGGATGTCCGGGGGTCGGCCGGATGTCCGGCCGCTGTAGCTCTGCGACGACTCCACTTGAGGCACTTCTTGATCCGCTTCTGTGGGGACTTGTCCTATGCTTCGAGCATCTCCTTGGTCGTCTCCTCGGTTCCTAAGCACATGTAGTGTCTTTGCATTAGGTAGCAACCAAGTCTCACATGAATGAAAAGGGGAAGCATCGAGGAACGGGTTCACCTTGTGTCCACTTGGGGTTTGGGTAGTAGTCGTAGTGTACATGGGGATGAACGAAGGATGCTTCGCATCATATTACGAAAGAACAACATTTGACTAGAAAAACATAGTATGACGACACATGGAATAGGTACAAAAAATGGATAGGTATGGCATATACTCATATATGATGCTTAAACTAAGAAGATGGTGTAACAAAGTAGAAGTAATGCAAGAGGTCATATGCAAAATATGTGCGACCAATACAACCTTGCCAAGTTAGAGCATGCACCTTGATGGGTGAATAAGATAGGCCATCCTCCACCATGCCAAGTTTGTTAGCCAGTGGGTTGTTCCGCAATATTCCTCTCATGCGCCCATTCTCATATTCATTTTGATAATGTTCAATACCTGACATGCATGAAAACATAAAAAAAAGTGAGATTATCTTTGTAATGCAGAAGTGATTCTAATCCAATACTTCCTCCCTGTAAACCCCTTTGTGCTATCTCTGCAATTCTTCTAAGAGGTGCCATGCATGTTGTAATTTGGTGTGTGCATTAATATAATGTGGCCTACTACTCAAAATATGAGAGCTCCAGAAGTGATGATACTTCGTAGATGACAGCTTTAACATATAGTAAAGAAGAACAAGTCGACCTGACTTGACAGATTTAAAATATACTAAGGGAGAATAACTCGACCTAGCCAGTCGACCGCAAGAGAAGAGGATCATCTTAAAGAAGAGCAGAAGAGCAAGCAGATTGAAGATATTACAAGTCTTTCTATACAATTTCGGTTGGCCACCCATAATGAACCAGAGCGCACAGAGAAATACGATTCCTTCTGGTCTCTCCATATGTGGCTCACATGCATTTAGAAACTAAAGTAGGAACTTTAGCTGACCAATTAAACATCTCCCAGTTTTACTAAGATCAGAATAATATCAGATTCGAATTTGTACAACTAAGCTTGTTTAGCTCGATGGGTGGAGCAGTGCTATTACGACACGAACCACGTAGGCTGATCGTGGCCATCATAAAATGGGGAAACCATAAGCATGATGAGTATAGTGTTGACTGTGGCAGTGGGATGGCAGATCTGAAGCTACAAACTTCGCAAAGGGTAGTTAGCAACCGATATTTGCTTTGAAATAACAACTAAGATTTGGTATGGACAAGAAAGTACAGTCAACAAGTGACAAAGAAATGCAATTCTGTTGTCTCTCTATATATCGCGACATGCATTTCGAGACTCAAGTGGGACCTTTAGCTAACCAATTAAATGTGTGTAATGCCCAGTATGAGATTATACCTCCCACATGTCGAGGCACGACTTAAAGGTATAAGCTCATACTAGAATGATCTCAAGAGTGGTATCTTTGCACATCTCATGTAAAAGAGGGATGAAAATGCAAAAAAGTAGTTGGCTTACACTCGCCACGTCACACAATGCATTACATAAACATTCATCTTCCAAATAACATCAGAGTCCGGCTACGGAAGAAGATCCAAATGAAAGATATCATAAATAAACAAGACAAGGTCTGATCGCCCCTAGTAGAAGCCACTACTGATCGTCGGGATAACACACCTAGTATCGCCCAGGTTCTTCATCGAACTCCCAATACAACTCTGACCCATCACCTATGTAGTTCTCATCGGTACCTGCATATGGTGGTGTAGAATCTGTGAGCCACGGAGGACTCAGCAATCCCATTACCGGGTAGCAATACTATCAAAGCCTTAGGTGTGGAAAAGGCTTAAACAAGGTTGCAGCAGCACTAGCTCTAGCTTACGTGTTTAGAGCGAGAAGAGAAAGTGCCAACGATCGACAAAGTGATCATGAAGTGATCATAACTAAGCACGTCAAACATAACCCCACCGTGATCACTTCTCGAACCCCTTCGGAAAGAGACCGTCACGGTTACTCACGCAGGTAGTGTATTATGAACACGGTGTCAAGTTTTCTACAACCGGATATTAACAAATTCTCATCTGCCACATAACCGCGGGCACGAATTTCGAAAGATCAAACCCTGCAGGGGTGTCCCAACTTAGCCCATCACAAGCTCATGATCTGCGGAGTCATAACTCCAAGGTGGGAAGACCCGAGTATTCTCAGAATCCCGTGCTCAAGATATTCCGACATAGGTAAAACTAATCCAGCAGGACCTCCCGACGTGCCGACATACTGATAAGAGCTGCACATATCCCGTCTCAGGCCACGATCAGATTGTCCAAACTTCCGGTAGGCCAAATACCAGAGTTTCCCCTGGCGGCCACCGGCGGTTGACAGGTTTGGACCAACACTCATGAGGAGCACTGGCCCGGGTTGTAAAATTAAGTCCTCGGGGTCCGGAAAGTCCCTATGCAAGTTATTTAGTTATGGCAAATGGTAAAACCAAGGTTAGACCTTGCTGGAAAAGCTTTAGCACTAAGCAAGTTATCAAGGGGGGCCCATAAACCCCAATCATGTTAGGGACGCATAATCAAGGAACATAACACCGGTTTAAACGGTTCATAGGGCGGCATGAGTGGAACAAAACACCAAGCAAGAGGCTTAGCCTTCCACCCATTACCAATATATAGATGATTTGGTTTAACAGATTTTATATTGTGATATCCCAACAATAACTTCATCATGAAGCAAGAATCTTCAAATCTTCACCTGCAACTAACAACGCTATAAGAGGGGCTGAGCGAAGCTTACGTAGACAATCAAAGGTTTGCTAGGTTGGGTGGTTAGAGAGTTTCATGGCAATAATAGGAGGCTGACAAACAGACATAGGCATCGATGCAATAAGCTAAAGAGCGAGACATCTAGCATAGGCAAAGATAGTAGTGATATCTGGGTAAGGTCATCTTGCCTGTTGAATCCATAGAGGGATCGTAAGACGGCTCCTCGTACTCAGGCTCGGCAAGATCCTCGAACTCGGTCTCGGCTCCCGGCTCTACTCAACACAAGAACACAACACGGCACAACATCAAACAAGGTGCAATGCACAAACAACATGATGCAAGTATGATGTGCGTATGCATGTGGAAACACTTGAGCCTAAGGAGATGATGATGGAGAAGGCCTCATCTTGGAAAACCAAGCAAGCCACTGGATAGAGGGGAAGATTTCAGTTGAAATCGATATAAAGATCGCCGGAAACGGACACACGGTTTGCAAAAGGCAAGCAAAACAATATTCACGCAAAACTGCAGTTTACAGCCACATGGCATCTTTGGAGCAAGAAATAATTATGTTATAGCACTCAAACATGGAGACAAAGGTCATGTATGTGAATTAGACATGATACTTAACAAGCATGACCTTAGAACACATCCAAAAACCTACTGGAACACACTTAACCAAGCATGGCAAGTTGCAATAAATTTATCTAGAGTTAGTCAAAATCTGGGAAGGCAAAAACATCATCACGATGCTTCCTTCGGAGGCACAAAAAAACATGCATATCAACTCCACTAAGTATATAAAGATCATGGACATGTAATAGACATATCATACATCAAACTACTCCATTGGAGCAACTCCATAGGAGGCATGGATAAATAACAACAAGCTTCACCAAATTGATCATGCTGATAAAAACCTGATAGGTAAAATTTATAGCAACTTGAGAGCAAGAAATAAATAAGTTATAGCAGGCCATATGTGCAAGTAAGGGCATGGATGGATAGAGCATAACATGGAAAACAAGATATGACCATTGGCCACTCCAAAACAATCATGGAATTGAGTGAGGCATCAAGCAAACATAGCATCAAGTTAACAGATTCCAGACTTAGCAGTTTTTTCACTAAGTATAAAACAGCAGCATTGGCATGGCATGTTTACAAGCTTGTTTAAGTCACCTCATGGCATATCATGGAAAGTGGTTTGCACCACAGCAAAGACCATATGAATGAACTTCTAAAACATATTGACATGTGACATGAAGACAACCACATCACTAGCAAAGAGCAAGTCAAAACAACATCTCACAACAAGTTTCAGCACTTAACAGCCACATGCACTTTTGCAACAGAGATTAACATGGCAATATGACACCTAACATGAATGCTACAACAACCATCATGGAGCACTTCACAAGTAACATTTTGACATATTATATGCTCCATTTGGATCAACATGCACAAAGTTATCACATCTCAAACATGGCAACAAATTTACAAATAACAGCAGTTTTAAACATATAGCACTCTTACAACGATGATTAGGGCATCAAGATGAACTCAAACAAGCATTTCACAGTGGAACAAAATGAAGAGCACATCGCAACGAACATTTTGATATATTAGACGCCCAAAACGGATCTACGAGCACGAAGTTATTGCATGTCAAAGAGGGCAACAAAAATTACGGAATTTGGGGACTTAGTGGATTTTCAACTCCGCGAAAAGTCAAATCGGGACGAAGGGATTCCGGGACAGGGATATCCGGGCATTTGGATCGGGGACCGGTGGATCTGGTCCCGATCCGCGGGATCTCGCCGGAGTTGACGACGTGGCGACGGTCGGCGGTGCTTGGGGTCCGTGCAGGCGCGGGCCGGCGGGGGAGCTCGCGCCAGAGCTTGTGGCGGCGGAGATGGAGGGCTGCAGCGACGGAACTTGCCGGCGGCGGGGCACCGGAGTTCGCCGGCGGCGGGGCAAGCGGCGATCGGCGGCGGGGATGCGGGCCGGCGGGGCGGCGGTCGGCCGCGGTGGCACGCGCGCCCACCACGCGGAGGCTAGAGGCGGACGGTGGGCGGCGCGGATCCGGCGGGTCTTCACGGCGGCTGGCGGCGCGGGGCCGCGTCGGCGGGCGGATCGGCGGCGGGGTCGGGCGCAGAGGCGGGCCGGGAGGGCCGACCTCGGGCCGAGCGGGGCCGATGGCGTGGGGAGGACACGTGGCAGCCCACGATTGGGTGCGGCGGCCGGCGGACGTGTCCGGCACGCGGACAGATGTGTCCGGCGGCGGACAGAGGAAGAAGGCTAGGGTTTTTACCCGAAAATTTCGGGGGAGATGGTTATTTATAGATTCTGGGAGCTAGGAAGGTCCAAATGGGGTGCCGTATTCGCCCACACAATCACGATCCGACGACCGAGAGGATGGGAGTGGTTGTGATATGTTAGTGGGTTGTTGTGGA
Organism: Secale cereale; assembly: GCA_902687465.1. Taxonomy (NCBI): domain Eukaryota; kingdom Viridiplantae; phylum Streptophyta; class Magnoliopsida; order Poales; family Poaceae; genus Secale; species Secale cereale. Next base: position 281,102,423 of record LR738714.1, on the reverse strand, counting down.
GGGGGTATTGGGCCAAAAGGAAGAGGTGCTTTTAGCCCACTAGGTTAAGCGTTGGAGTACCAAACGAACTCCAAACGCGATGAAACTTGACAGGTGGCCTACACGTACCAAAACAACTACGCACGACAAGTCTCACCTCATTCCGGGAACGTTACACGCCCACACGCGAAAGAAGGACTCGGGGGTGTCACGGGCACGTGTGTGAGTGTCGGAACTCGAAACGGACAACGGGAAGAGACGAGCGGAACCAGGTGCAAGTGACAACACGAATGCAATGCAATGCACATGATAACATGACATGGATGAAATGTACACACGCACACGACAAAACAAAGAAACTCGAAATGAAAGAAGATCCCAGAAAGGAATTGATGAAGTCAACGTTTCATATATTGCCATAAATGGAAGGTATCACATATGGGGTGTTACAAACTCTCCTACACTACGAAAAGATCTCGTCCCGAGATCTAGGACTGGAAGAAGGAAGGATACTCGGAACGAAGGTGATCTTCTCGTTCCCACGTAACTTCTCGGTCGGTATGGTGTGACCACTTTACTTTCAAGAACTTAATGGACTTGTTGCGGGTTTTTCGCTCAGTTTCTTCAAGAATAGCAACATGGTGCTCACGACAAGACAAGTCTTGTTGAAGATCAATCTCCTCGAACAGAATGGTGCGTTCAGGTGTCTTGAAGCACTTGTGGAGTTGAGACACGTGAAACACATCATGAACATTAGCAAAGTTGGATGGAAGCTCGAGTTGGTAGGCTAGATCGCCTCTTTTGCCAAGAATCTTGAAAGGGCCCACGTATCTCGGAGCAAGCTTTCCTTTGATACCGAATATTTGGGTTCCTTTCATAATAGAAACACAGAGGTAGACATGATCTCCAATGTTGAAAGCCAAATCACGATGCTTGCCGTCATAGTAACTCTTTTGACGCGATTGAGCGGCTTTGATATTCTCACGTATGACTTTGCACATTTCTTCGGCTTCTGAGATCAAGTCATTGCCAAGAAGTTGACGTTCACCAGTCTCGGACCAGTTGAGAGGGGTACGACACTTTCTGCCATAGAGTATTTCAAAAGGAGCTTTGCTGGCACTTGCTTGGAAACAGTTGTTGTAAGAGAACTCGGCAAACGGGAGACAATCTTCCCACTTCATGCCAAAAGAGATGACACAAGATCTCAGCATGTCTTCGAGGATCTGGTTCACTCTTTCGACTTCACCACTAGTCTAAGGGTGAAACGCAGTGATGAAACGGATCTTAGTGCCCATGGCTGACTGAAAGGAGTCCCAGAACTTGGATGTGAACAAACTTCCACGGATTGAGGAGATGACTTGAGGAATGCCATGCAACGAAACAATTCTGGAAGTGTACAACTCAGCCAACTGAGCTGCGTTGATGGATTCTTTGACGGGAAGGAAGTGAGCTACTTTGGTTAGCTTGTCAATCACAACAAAGATAACATCATTCCCCTTCTTGGACTTAGGAAACCCAGTGACAAAATCCATTTCAATGTGATCAAATTTCCACTCGGGAATAGGTAGAGGTTGGAGGAGACCGGCTGGACATTGATGCTCTGCCTTCACTCCTCTGCAGACATCACATTCATTCACAAATTGGGCAATCTCCCTTTTCATGCGAGTCCACCAGTACAATTGCTTGAGGTCTTGGTACATCTTAGAACTTCCGGGATGAATCGAGAGGAGGGAGTCATGTGCTTCGTTCATTATGAGCTTCCTGAGATCACCTTTGGGAACCACAATTCTGTCCTCAAAGAACAAGGTGTCTTTCTCATCAACGCGATAGCACTTGTATTTGGGAGTACTCTTAGCAATACCATGTTTCACTTTCTGCACCATAGCATCACTGATTTGGGCCTCACGAATCGGATCTTCCAAGGTAGGAGCAACTTGAAAGTTTGCAAGAAAGCCTTGCGGAACAACTTGGAGGTTGAGCTTCCTGAATGATTCACAAAGTTCCGGCTGGAACGGTTTGAGAAGGAGACTGTTGCAATATGCCTTTCGGCTCAAGGCATCTGCAATGACATTGGCCTTGCCAGGTGTATACTCAATGCTTGGATCATACTCTTGGATCATCTCAACCCAACGATTCTGGCAAAGGTTCAGGTTCGGCTGTGTGAAGATGTACTTCAAGCTCTTGTGATCGGTGAAGATGTCCACTTTTCTGCCCAATAGAAGGTGTCTCCACGTGATCAAGGCATGTACAACTTCTGCTAGCTCGAGATCATGTGTGGGGTAATTCTTCTCATTTGGTTTCAACTGACGAGAAGTGTATGCCACAATCTTCTTGTCTTGCATGAGAACACCACCAAGTCCTTGTAAAGAAGTATCACAAAAGACTTCATAGGTCTTGGACTCATCCGGAGGAGTAAGAACCGGTGAAGAAATGAGCTTCTCTTTGAGTGTTTTGAATGTCACATCACAATCAGGAGTCCCGGAGTACTTGACATTCTTCTGCAACAGGTTGGAAAGAGGCTTGGCAATCTTGGAGAAGTTCTCAACGAACCTTCTGCAATAGCTAGCGAGACCAAGGAAGCTTCAGAGTTGCTTGACGTTCTGCGGGGGTTCCCAGTTGACAATAGCTTCAACTTTCTCGGGCTTGACAGAAATACCCTCAACAGAGATGATATGGCCCAGATATAAGACCTTATCCAGCCAAAATTCACATTTGGAGAACTTCGCATAGAACTTGTGTTCACGGAGCCTTTCCAGGACCGAACGGAGGTGCTTGGCATGGTCTTCTTCATTCTTGGAGAATACCAAGATGTCATCCAGATAGACGAGAACAAATTCATTAGTGTAGGGGTTGAATATGAAGTGCATCATCCTCGAGAAGGTGGGTGGAGCATTTGCGAGGCCAAAAGACATGACCGTGTATTCATAGGAGCCGTAGCTTGTTCTGAATGCGGTCTTGTGAATATCCTCTTCACGGATACGAATCTGATGCTAACCCATCCGGAGATCGAGCTTTGAGAAAACCTTTGCTCCTTTGAGCTGCTCGAACAATTCATTGATATTGGGGAGCGGATACTTATTCTTTATTGTCTTCTTGTTCAATGGCCGGTAATCAACGCAAAGGCGTTCCGTGCCATCCTTCTTCTTGACAAATAGAACACCACATCCCCAAGGAGAAGTACTAGGCCTGATTAGACCCATACGTTCTTGCTCATCGAGTTGTTTCTTTAGCTCCTTCAACTCATCAGGAGAAAGCTTGTACGGACGCCGACATGCTGGCTCGGTACCGGGCTCGAGTTCAATGAAGAATTAAACTTGACGATGGGGAGGCATGCCTGGAAGCTCTTCAGGGAAAACATCTTCATATTCATTGACCACCGGAATCTGAGAAAAGGCATTAATCTCGCCCTTGTCATTGAGAGAGAATAGCCTGATTGTGTTATCTCGAGCTGCGAAGATAATCACGTCTTCGTCAGGATGAGTAAGCTTGACTTCCTTATTTGCATAATCAATGTTTGCATCATGCTTGGAGAGCCAATCCATCCCAAGAATAACATCAATGTCGGAGTTGCGGAGAACAACCAGAGCCATGTAGCGAGAATTCATTTGTATTCCCGGTGAGACCACAGTTAGAGACGTTGGCAGCTTTTGGAGTGGAACTTCATGCTTGGATGCAAAAGGTTTTGAAATGAAGGACATCGATGCACCAGAATCAAACAACACTTTTGCAGGAATAGAGTTAACTGGAAGATTACCAATTATCACATCCGAAGAATTCTCTGCTTGAGCTACATTCATCAGATTCACTCTTGCATACTTGGGATTGTGCTTGACAATAGCAGTACTGACAGGTGGAGGAGGCGGAAGGCGCCTTTGAGTACATTTGTTAGCATAATGACCCTTCTGCCCACACTTGTTGCAAGTCACTTCTGAGAGAGGACGGTGATAAGGACCATTTGCTCTTGAAGCTTGAAACTGAGTCTTGGACTGATTGCTTGGGTTGGGTGGGTGGTAGAAACCATGGCCACCAGAGTGCTTGTTGTTGTTGTTGGGAGGGCGGAGCACTGGAGGAGGTGGAAGCCAAAACATCTGCTGCTTTGCAACCACTTTGGAAGAAGAGGAGGAGCGAACCTGATACAGGGTGGAACCCTATGTGGCCGATCTTTCACGAAATGGAGGGGATCCCACGATGAACACGAAGAACACAAAGGGAAATCACGAGGAAAACACTCAAGAACAAGTCCAATCACACATCCACTAGACAATCAAACACACAAGATCACAAGATACATGAACAACAAAGGGAAAGATACATGGGTAGAGTTCATCTCCAAGAGGAGGCCTTGAATCCGTGAAGGATCTTCCCGTTAGGGGTCTTGAATCCAAGGTGGATCTTCGCCGTAGAGGGGCCGCGGTCTCTCTCGTGGAGTAGATCCGGGATGGATGAGCAAAGCTCTATCTCTCATATGAGCTAAACCATTGCTAACCCTAAAATGGTGGAGGTGGAGGAGTTTATATAGTCTATGGCCACCAAGGGGTAAGTGAGGGGCAAAAGGGATACATGGGCCTCGGGCCCGAACACTGTACGCAGACAGGTGCCGGTCGTCCGCTGGACACCGGACGTCCGGTGGCTCGGGAGGGACCGGACGTCCGGTAGCTCCCGGACTTCCGGTAATTTCCTGGATTTCGGTTCTGTTGCCGATGTCACGGACGTCCGGTGGCCGCCGGCCGTCCGGTCGCCTGGGACGCGTCGGACGTCCGGTAAACGTCGGTCGTCCGGAGCCTGAAGCTTGCAGCAGCTCCGTTTCTTCCGTCTTCTCTTCCACGCTTCCCTCGCAGATGGTGTAGGTGATCCTTGCCGCTTGCACTCCTCCTCGTCATCCGTGAAGCTCCGACAATACCTATGCATGCACACGAGAGGAGTGTCAAGTAGTATACCATCCTCGAAGGGGTCAAGTGAACACGTGTAAAGGAGATGATTCACCTTTATGTATGAGAAGTAGAGGTCACACGTGTCACTTGCCAAGCAGACTCTTGACATGGTGATGTCCATAGGATACACCGTATCATCCCCTCCCCCTTGGGAAAGATCCGACCTCGGATCGAAAACCAAATCACCATGGGAAAGAGATGGCGTTGTCATGTAGATGTGGACCATCACGAAGTGCTCATCATCTTGAAGCTCTACATGGGCACTCTCCAGTGTCGCACCGTCTAGTGATTCCTTCAAGAGGAGCAAGGACAACAAACACTTGGAAAAACAAATGTGGTTAGCATTAGTGCAAAACCAAGAATTCAAGAGGTGATTCAACCAACAAGTGTTGTCATCAAGCATAGCATAGGGTGTGACAAAGGGTTGTAGCATGGCATTTAAGCACATCAATTGAGCACAAGAAAAGATATCATGGGGCCAAGTATACAATTGGGAGGTAGTGATGCAAGTATGTGTGACAAGAGAATAAGCATCTACCTCATTGTCATAGCAAGCATGCATAAAACGCTCAATGAAAGGTCTATGGTAGGCATAAGAATCATTCACAACACCATGTAAAAAGAAGTGTCTAAACACATGGGTCAAGTGCAAGACAATCCAAGCATAATGTGCATAGGGTGTAGTGAAGATAGTATGGCACTCAACACAATAGAAAGAGCAATTGTTCATCATGTGTGAGGCAATCAAGTCAATCATGTGAAAAGCAATGGGACATGGCATATGTGAAGAGATGACATTGTTGCAACCAAGCATATGATAGGGACAAGTAATCCACAAGTCGGATGCAACACACAAGGCATATATATCATGATGCATGAAGATGTGCAAATGGCAAGTCAAATCAAGATCTCTAACATGTGTGCAAATAAGTCTCATGGTGCAAGCAACACAAGTAGTATGATCCACAATATTCATGCTCATGGTTTGTTGTTTCTCGAAAGAGAAGGATATCACCTTGAAAGCATGTCCTTGTGCGTCCTTCACAATGCCGAAGCACAAGCAAGTGCGATGTAGAAGTGTCGTGAACAAAGGTGGTTCGCTCTCAAGAGCTCGAATGGTCAACTCACGTGAAGTGGAAGTCGACACGATGTCCAAGTATCCTACACATGCACACAACAAAACAAAGAATGTATGCGCATGGTAGATAAACACATCATCCATCATGATGGTTCTCTTCTCTTGCACATAACCATTAGGAGCAAAAGTGCATGAATAATATGGTGCAACAATGGTTATATTCATGTCACTAGGCATATGGTGCAAAGAGGTAAGACAAGCATGCTTCACAAGAAATATGTCAAAATCTCCAGACAATTGCGAGAATGCTATGGGGGCAATCTCATTGGCAAGAGTAAAATCATGGTTGCGCTCAATACATGGTAGCATGAGAGATGCAACATGTGGAGACATATGACAACAAGCAATATCAATCATGTGCAAAGCATGGCAATGGTTGTCATCAACCGCATGAAAGGAGCAAGTATGAATCATCGGTGATGCAACATAAGCAAGCATGGTGATCAAGTTGTGCAAACTAGTGGAGCGAAGATGCAACACACTAGGAGAAGGCATGACAATAATGTCATGTTTGCAAATAGTGGATATAGGCAATGCACATGACATATCGCAAGCACGATCACAAATCAAGGTCAAAGCATCATAATAGGCATGGTGTGCAAAGGAACCATGGCAATAACAAGTGATATCTCCACCAAGCTTGCAAATACACATACAAGTATGAGAATCAATCATCATGTGTAATGCGAAGCATGGGTCACAAATGCATGGCAAAGGCATATAAATGAGCATATCATGCAAAGTGAACATGGAAAGATGGGCATAAGAGATATAATGGACAATAACCCATAACCATGTGAGTGCCATGTAGAAGGAATGCGCGAAGTCTTTGCGCGAAGGGAACGATGGGAAAGATAATCCACGGAATCCCAAGTCATCATTGCTCTCTAGAGCTCGTTTCGTCAACTCGTGCTCTTGCGAGGTTGACGAGTATGCATGTGTACCTACACAAAAGAGACACAAGCCAAAGAAATTGTGCGCGTGGTAAATGTACACATCATCCATCATGATGTGTATGTGCACGTGTGAGTTAGCACAAGACAAGCAATGCTCAAAGAAATTTGAGGCACGATAGAGAAATATGTCATCCATCATGAAAGAATAGTTGTCATGTATAGCACTATGGGGACATAAATTAGAGCAAGTATGTGGCCCAACTATAGCATTTGCATTCATGGGGAGCATATTGTGCACACAAGTATGGGGATCATGCAATGGATGGGATGGATCAAAATCTCCTAAAATATATGAGGAAACTATGGGGGTCTCCTCATGAGCAAAAGTGGAAGCATAATATGGAGACATGGAACAACATCCAAAACAATGCATATCCGAAACTAGGTAATCATGGCATGGCATATGATGGATATGATGCAAAGGAAGCATATCAATATCATCACAAGAAAAACAAATGCCAATAACCATGGGCTTGTCATCTATGCCATAAGTGCAAATTGGGTTTATCTTAATGGCATAAGCATAGTTACTATGAAGAGATTGCAAATATGACATATGATTGATCTCATGCATAGCATATGACAAGTCAAGCGGATTGTCAAACATGATGTGACCGAGAGAATTATCACAAGAAGTCCTATGCAACATGGCATCACAACTAATAGACTCCACATGGCAATCATCAAACTCATCATAAATGGGTAAATCATCGCATGAGGAAATCATACTAGAGTGAAGCATGGCAATAGGAGGATCAACATCATGCAAGCAATCAATGTCACAAATGTCCACTAGTGGGACGAGTTCATCACCTTCACCTTTGTTAACTTTATCATTCCACTCATGTGGTGTAGGTGAGGTGGGAAAGACCAAATGGTGGTCATCATCTTCATCTTGATGGAACCATGTGGGGGGTGCATAATATTCCACCATGGCCATCGTCTTGTCGAATGGAAGGACGAAGTCGTCGAGAATCGGCGCGTCATCATATGTGGGACCTAGCACCAAATGAGAAGGCACAATAGAGGTAGAGGTTAAGTCGTTAGTGTTGAAATTGGCCTCACATGCCGTATCAACTATCTCACTCCCTCTATGTGGTGGCTCACTCACTCCCTCAAGGTAGGTGCACTCAAACTCGCATATGGTGGAGTCACTCATCTCACTCAAGTGGTGGGGGTTGTGGCTCTCCTCACATGGGAATTGGGGCAGCTCATCATATATGGGGCTAGTGGTGAACTCGCTCTCACTCTCAATATGGTGGCACAAGTCACTCAAGTCATCATACGCCGCCGTGGTCGAAGGGAAAATCCCATGCTCAACCATCTCCTCATCGTCGTCGTGGATGAAGGCCGAAGATGGCACATCATCACTCTTGCCTCCTAAGATGGAAGCATCATCCTTGCTCGTCACCATGTCGTTCGCCTTGAAAGCTTGATCCTCGAATGGCTCCGTAGTTGTAGTCGTCGCCGCACCGTCTTGAAAAAGAGTCGAAGTAGACTCGGCATCATCAATGCCACAAAGAGGGATGGCGATGAAGTCGAACTCGGGAACGTTGTCTTGGAGCTCGTCGGGCTTGGACATCATGGTGGTACTACCCTCATGCTCGCCGTCTTGGAGCTTGGTCTTCGAGAAGTGTGCTTGCGGTGGAGAAGCCTTGTCCTTCATTAGTTCTTGTTCCGCCTTGAGAGCACCAATGTAGTTGTCGTCGAGGGACTTGTAGTTCTCGAAGAAGATAGTCTTGTAGACATCATTGTGCAATCCCATCATGAAGTGGAGCTTCATTGAAATGGGGTCGTCCACGCCGGCTCGTCGTAAAGCAATCTTCGTGTCCTTGAAGTACTCGTCGATGGACTTGGATCCTTGAATGGTGTTCTCCAATTGGCGTAGAAGTTGTTCCGTGTAGGTGGAAGGCACAAACTCTCGTCGCATAGCTTTCTTCGTCTTGGGCCAATTCATGTTAAAGCTCGTCGAAGGTGTGTGAAGCCACCATGTTGACGCGTTGTCGTGGAAGTTTCTTGTGGCGCACTTCACTTGATCTTCGTAGGGAACTTGGTGTAGCTTGAGGTAGTCGTCCATCTTGCGCTCCCACTCGAGATACTCCTCGGGGTCTTGAGTCCCATAGAAAGGAATCTCATGGTCGTTGTCGAGGTCGTAGTAGCTCGTGGTAGTCGCGGACTTGAGCTTGGGGAGCTTCTCTTGATCATAAGCTTGAGGTGCTTGTTGGCGAAGATGCCGTATGTCCAAAGGCGAAGATGCCTTGAAGTCGCTTGGCGAAGATGCCAAGGTACATGGTGAAGTCGTTGAGCGGTTGTTGGTGTTGAGCTCATGACCTTCACGTTCTTGTCGTCGATGGTGTCGATGCCGATGAGATCTTGCCGGAGATGGTAGCTCGAAAGGATGTGCACTTGAGCGTCTTCTCGAAGATGAGGGAGACCTCTTGCGGTTCTTGATGAGGGCTTTGAGCTCCTCCATTTGAGCATTCATGTTGGCGCACAAGTTGTTCGTCATGGCATCGAACTTGTCGTTGTTGTTGTAGACCGAAGTAGATGAAATGCTTTTCCTATCCATCACAAGACTCGAGCAAAGGTGAGTAGGAGATGAGATAAACAATACCAAGTTACCTTTTCCCAGTGTTGAGGATGTATCCCGTTTCACTCAATGTGAAATGAAAGAATAGTGGAATTGGTACCGGACTTGTTCACTCACACCTATCAAGTAAAGCTTATGGTGGAGCTCGGTGAGGATAGTTGCACAAAAATGTGATGCAAAATGTTAGAAAGAGTCAATAAAGTTGAAAGAGATTCACAAATTCGCAAGTGAAACAAGTAGACCAATAGCAATATGGGTGGCACACGGAAACACACACACGGATAGATAGATGCGGTCGTGCAACCAAGGAATGAGCCAAAAAGTGGAATCCACGAAAATGCTCGTGTTGCACAACACTAGAGAGACGCTAGCGCGATTGCACAATAGGCGGATACGAACTTGTGCACAACCTACTAAGCCGCAAATGTATGAACTTTCTATCCCAAGTATGCTATGTGTATGATGTTCCGGTGCTTTTAGCACAAGATGATCCAAGATGATCAAGTATGATATGATATGATGCGATGCTATGGCTCTTGCTTACAAGCTTCTTTGTCTTTCTCTTTTTGCTTAAAAGCTTATTCGATCTCTTTTTTTTATATGGCCACGATGCACAAACCAAGATAGCAATTGTGTATATGCGGGAACAATCTTGTGACACAAGGGGTGATATGATGATACCAATATGATATGGTATATATGCAATGGAAGAGTGGATTGATGATCACTAATGTGCACAAGTAACGTTGCCGGCAATACTCAAAGGCTAGTCTCGATAGGCAAGTGACGCAAAATGGGCTAGGGGTTAACAATGCAATTGCAAGGGGAATATACAATGATGTCGTCGAAGTTACCGTCCGTGTCGATGATGAGAGGTGGTGCTCTTGATGTAGACCCGTTCCTAATTAGCCGAAACACCTTAGGAAACGGAAAAACCACAACTCAAAATCTCAAGGACAAATGTCAGATGGTGGTAGCGGCAATGCCGTGGTGGTTGCGGAAGTGGAATGATGGGCTATACACGATGTCGGAGTTGAAGTCACGGTCCCTAAGTAGCCGAAACACCTTAGGACACACAATCTACAACTCAAACAAGCTCAACAAAATTTGGTTAAGTTGGGTTGGCTATGTATGGTGGACTAGGCTATGCGGAAGTGGTGGTGGTGGTTGATGAAGAAGCAATTGTCCCTAAGTAGCCTAAACACCTTAGGAGACTCAAATCACTACTCAAGCAACCACAAATGCTATGGGAACAAAAATGTTTAGGTTGCGGAAGTCGGTGGTGGTTATGCGGATGATGTGGTGGAGGCCCTAGGCAAAGATGCCAAAATCCACAAAATATGATGGAGTCAAATGAATATGGTGGTATTTTTGTGGAATGGGGGATCTCAAGAGCTTCAAAACGAGCTCAAGAACGTCCAAATCGGAGTTCGTATGAATTAGTTATGGACAAAGCAAAAATCAGCCGAATTCAAAAACTGGGTGTACCGGACGTCCGGAAAAGACCGGAAATCCGGTAATTTTTGCTGTATAGGTGGTTCCGGTCGTCCGGTGAGTTCCGGACGTCCGGTGCTTCGTGAGGGTCCGGACGTCCGGTAAAAGGCCGGTCGTCCGGTGGGTCGGGGTCAACGCGAGATTTGAGATCCGGGACGCGATTTTGGGAGGAAATTGATGATTTTGGGGTCAAAATTTGACGGATTTTGTGGATGAAAGATGGGGAAACTTGGGGAAATGCTAGATCCACTTGAAACCAAGCAAATCCATGGATCAAAATCAACAAAACGTCATCAAACCAACAGATCACAAAAATTTTTGGGGCTATTTTTGGTGGGGATTTTCGAATTTTGGACGAAATCACACAAAACAAGGGTAGAAAACGGTGGAGAGGGCTCCAAATTCGTGAGAAACCATGGCTCTTGATACCATATGATACAGGGTGGAACCCTGTGTGGCCGATCTTTCACGAAATGGAGGGGATCCCACGATGAACACGAAGAACACAAAGGGAAATCATGAGGAAAACACTCAAGAACAAGTCCAATCACACATCCACTAGACAATCAAACACACAAGATCACAAGATACATGAACAACAAAGGGAAAGATACATGGGTAGAGTTCATCTCCAAGAGGAGGCCTTGAATCCGTGAAGGATCTTCCCGTTAGGGGTCTTGAATCCAAGGTGGATCTTCTCCGTAGAGGGGCCGCGGTCTCTCTCGTGGAGTAGATCCGGGATGGATGAGCAAAGCTCTATCTCTCATATGAGCTAAACCATTGATAACCCTAAAATGGTGGAGGTGGAGGAGTTTATATAGTCTATGGCCACCAAGGGGTAAGTGAGGGGCAAAAGGGATACATGGGCCTCGGGCCCGAACACTGTACGCAGACAGGTGCCGGTCGTCCGCTGGACACCGGACGTCCGGTGGCTCGGGAGGGACCGGACGTCCGGTAGCTCCCGGACTTCCGGTAATTTCCTGGATTTCGGTTCTGTTGCCGATGTCACGGACGTCTGGTGGCTGCCGGTCGTCCGGTCGCCTGGGACGCGTCGGACGTCCGGTAAACGTCGGTCGTCCGGAGCCTGAAGCTTGCAGCAGCTCCGTTTCTTCCGTCTTCTCTTCCACGCTTCCCTCGCAGATGGTGTAGGTGATCCTTGCCGCTTGCACTCCTCCTCGTCATCCGTGAAGCTCCGACAATACCTATGCATGCACACGAGAGGAGTGTCAAGTAGTATACCATCCTCGAAGGGGTCAAGTGAACACGTGTAAAGGAGATGATTCACCTTTATGTATGAGAAGTAGAGGTCACACGTGTCACTTGCCAAGCAGACTCTTGACATGGTGATGTCCATAGGATACACCGTATCAGAACCGCATCTCTGATCCTCTTTTTGGAAGCTTCAACCCTGAGTTGGGCTGCCTCTTGCTTAAGAGCCATGTTATAAAACTGATCAAATTCATCCGGCTCGAACAAGGTGAGAGCTAGTTGGAGTTCATCCTTCAGACCACCACGGAACTGATAAATCTTGCTCTTGGCACCTGGGATGTCTTGCTTGGCATAGCGGGCAAGGTTCTCGAACTTGACATTGTATTGATAAATAGACATGGTGCCTTGCTTCAGGTTGCGGAATTGCTCACGCATGCCTTCAATGACACTAGTTGGAATGTGGTGAGAGCGGAAATCCTTGCAGAAGTTAGTCCACGAGATTTCACGTCCATCTCTGGAATCTTTGTATTGTTGCCACCAATCAGCGGCTTGGTCCTTGAGTTGGAAGGAGGCAAACTTGACATAATCCTCAGGTCTCATGTTACTGCACTCGAAATGCTTTTTGATGTCTGTTATCCAGTCTTCAGCATCTAGCGGATCCACACAATAACTGAACGCCTTCGGTTGGTTTGCCAGGAATTGGCTGAGAGTCGCAAAGTGAGGTTGATTGAACAGATTGCCTTGGCCTTGGTTCCCATGACCACCTTGATTTGCTTGGTTGGCATGAATGTTCTGCATCATTTGCATAAGCATCTGGGTGTTCTGGTTTGTCGCTTGCATAATTGCTCTCCAGGCCTCAGACGGAGGAGGAGGGGAAGGAGGACGATCAGGAACTTCTTCACCCTCTGGGTTAGCATTGGGAACCTTTTGAGGAGCCATCCTGAATGAGATGACAACTATTAGCCATTGATTGAAAATATATAAGCTGAATCAACGGCTAGAACTTGCAACATAAGTCTTCACAAGAACATTCGAACAAAATGAACGAATGTAATCCATAGTTTAATGGTACAACAATCTTCTCGAGATGCCACTTGGGAAACAAAAGGTAATAAAAACAAGAAGGAGTAGATAGAACAAATACAAGATAGAAGCTTCGTTCGACATATTCGTGATGAAAGCTTATGGAACGTTTTACAAAAGGGTTTTGCAATCCCCGGATCAGCATAGCCAAGGACCCTTTAAGATGCAACTCCTGATCGGAACAAACGCCCATAAAACCACTTCACTCAATGTAGAACCCTGAACTCCATATCATGCATTCGTTGGAAGAATGCCTACGAGCTACTAGATGAACCCACCTATTAATTTCCGAAAGTTTCCAGTTATGCAATCGGGTGTTGGGGATACAGGGGAAGCACCGCGCACTCAACTCTAATCCTACATCCAGCTGTATCCATCCTTCAACACATAACCAGTTATTTCCGGAAACCGTTTACCTCGGACCTTCGAAACGCATCTGCTCTACAAGCTATGGCAATACTCCCGAACTACCTCCCCAGTACTAGGTGATGTCGGGGTTATCTTGCCACCAACCGCATAGAAGAGTTTTCGATGTCAGTCGTCTTAAGTATTCCAGAACTGCTTCGATAGATTTGTGACAACAACACCTTGGAGCTCAACTCCCCGGGACACTGCCACAACCCCTAAATGACAGGAGGCATCGAGAACAATGTTCTCGTCACAAAGACATCGGAACAGTCCAAACAATACTCGCGTGATCCTAAAAAACATTTAGTGAATTTTTGAGAGTAGAAGAGATAGAGTAAACGTCAGGAGTCCTCACCAGAGTGATAAAGGGATGAGGAGTAAAAGAAATCCTACTCTCCAATATATATATAGGACTCAAAACATTTTCAAGTGTGTGCCTAGACTCAACCGTCAACGATTCGATCAATCAGTGGGGGCTCCTAGGTCGGAGAAGGCTCATATTACCAACTTGTAATGCCCAGTATGAGATTATACCTCCCACGTGTCGAGGAATGACTTAAAGGTATAAGATCATACTAGAATGATCTCAAGAATGGTATCTTTTCACATCTCATGTAAAAGAGGGATGAAAATGCAAAAGAGTAGTTGGCTTACACTCGCCACGTCACACAATGCATTACATAAACATTCATCATCCAAATAACATCAGAGTCCGGCTACAGACGAAGATCCAAATGAAAGATACCATAAATAAACAACACAAGGTCTGATCGCCCCTAGTAGAAGCCACTACTGATCGTCAGGATAAGACACATAGTATCGCCCACGTTCTTCATCGAACTCCCAATACAACTCTGACCCATCACCTGTGTAGTTCTCATCGGTACCTTCATCTAGTGGTGTAGAATCTGTGAGCCACGGAGGACTCAGCAATCCCATTCCCGGGTAGCAATACTATCAAAGCCTTAGGTGTGGAAAAGGCTTAAACAAGGTTGCAGCAGCACTAGCACTAGCTTACGTGTTTAGAGCGAGAAGAAAAAGTGCCAACGATCGACAAAGCGATCACGAAGTGATCCTAACTAAGCACGTCAAACATAACCCCACCGTGTTCACTTCCCGAACCCCTTCGGAAAGAGACCGTCATGGTTACTCACGCAGGTAGTGTATTATGAACATGGTGTCAAGTTTTCTACAACCGGATATTAACAAATTCCCATCTGCCACATAACCGCGGGCACGGCTTTCGAAAGATCAAACCCTGCAGGGGTGTCCCAACTTAGCCCATCACAAGCTCACGATTTGCGGAGTCGCAACTCCAAGGTGGGAAGACCCGAGTATTCTCGGAATCCCGTGCTCAAGATATTCCGACATAGGTAAAACTAATCCGGCAAGACCTCCCGACGTGCCGACATCCTGATAAGAGCCGCGCGTATCCCGTCTCAGGCCACGATCGGGTTGTCCAAACTTCCGGTAGGCCAAATACCAGAGTTGCCCCTGGCGGCCACCGGCGGTTGACAGGTTTGGACCAATACTCATGAGGAGGACTGGCCCGGGTTGTAAATTTAAGTCCTCGGGGTCCGGAAAGTCCCTATGCAAGTTATTTAGTTATGGCAACTGGTAAAACCAAGGTTGGGCCTTGCTGGAAAAGATTTAGCACTAAGCGAGTTATCAAGGGGGGCCCATAAACCCCAACCGTGTTAGGGACGCATAATCAAGGAACATAACACCGGTTTAAACGGTTCCTAGGGCGGCATGAGTGGAACAAAACACCAAGCAAGAGGCTTAGCCTTCCACCCATTACCAATATATAGATGATTTGGTTTAACAGATTTTATATTGTGATTTCCCAACAATAACTTCATCATGAAGCAAGAATCTTGAAATCTTCACCTGCAACTAACAACGCTATAGGAGGGGCTGAGCGAAGCTTACGTAGCCAATCAAAGTTTTGCTAGGTTGGGTGGTTAGAGAGTTTCATGGCAACAATAGGAGGCTGACAAACAGACATAGGCATCGAGGCAATAAGCTAAAGAGCGAGACATCTAGCATAGGCAAAGATAGTAGTGATATCTTGGTAAGGTCCTCTTGCATGTTGAATCCACAGAGGGATTGTAAGACGGCTCCTCGTACTCAGGCTCGGCAAGATCCTCGAACTCGGTCTCGGCTCCCGGCTCTACTCAACACAAGAACACAACACGGCACAACATCAAACAAGGTGCAATGCACAAACAACATGATGCAACTATGATGTGCGTATGCATGTGGAAGCACTTGAGCCTAAGGAGATAATGATGGAGAAGGCCTCATCTTGGAAAACCAAGCAAGACACTGGATAGAGGGGACGATTTCGGTTGAAATCGATATAAAGATCGCCGGAAACGGACACACAGTTTGCAAAAGGCAAGCAAAACAATATTCACGCAAAACTGCAGTTTACAGCCACATGGCATCTTTGAATCAAGAAATAATTATGCTACATCAGTAAAACATGGAGACAAAGGGCATGTATGTGAATTAGACATGATACTTAACAAGCATGAACTTAGAACACACCCAAAAACCTACCGGAACACACTTAACTAAGCATGGCAAGTTGCAATAAATTTATCCAGACTTAGTCAAAATCTGGGAAGGCAAAAACATCATCACGATGCTTCCTTCGGAGGCACAAAACAACATGCATATCAACTCCACTAAGTATATAAAGATCATGGACATGTAATAGACATATCATACATCAAACAACTCCATTGGAGCAACTCCATATGAGGCATGGATCAATAACAACAAGCTTCACCAAATTGATCATGCTGATAAAAACCTGAAAGGTAAAATTTATAGCAACTTGAGAGCAAGAAATAAATAAGCTACAACAGGCCATATGTGCAAATAAGGGCATGGAGAGCATAACATGGGCAACAAGATATGACCATTGGCCACTCCAAAACAATCATGGAATTGAGTGAGGCATCAAGCAAACATAGTATTAGGTTAACAGATTCCAGACTTAGCAGTTTTTTCACTAAGTATAAAACAGCAACATTGGCATGGCATGTTTACAAGATTATTTAAGTCACCTCATGGCATATCATGGAAAGTGGTTTGCACCAAAGCAAAGACCATATGAATGAGCTTCCAAAACATATTGGCATTTGACATGAAGACAACCACATCACTAGCAAAGAGCAAGTCAAAACAGCATCTCACAACAAGTTTCAGCACTTAACAGCCACATGCACTTTTGCAACAGGGATTAATATGGCAATATGACACCTAACATGAATGCTACAGCAACCATCATGTAGAGCACTTCACAAGGAACATTTTGACATATTATATGCTCCATTTGGATCAACATGCACAAAGTTATCACATCTCAAACATGGCAACAAATTTACAAATAACAATAGTTTTAAACATATAGCACTATTGGAACGATGATTAGGGCCACAAGATGAACTCAAACAAGCATTTTACAGTGGAACAAAATGAAGAGCACATCTCAACGAACCTTTTGATATATTACACGCCCAAAACGGATCTACGAGCACGAAGTTATTGCATGTCAACGAGGGCAACAAAAAATACGGAATCTGGGGACTTCGTGGATTTTCACCTCCGCGAAAAGTCAAACCGGGACGGAGGGATTCCGGGATGGGGATATCCGGGTGTTTGGATCGGGGACCGGTGGATCTGGTCCCGATCCGCGGGACCTCGCCGGAGTTGTGGAACATGGCCGGAGGCTCGCCGGAGTTGATGTCGGGGCGGCGGTCGGCGGTGCTTGGGGTCGGTGGAGGCGCGGGCCGGCGGGGAAGCTCGCACCGGAGCTTGTGGCGGCGGAGATGCAGGGCTGCTGCGGCGGAACTTGCCGGCGGCGGGGCAAGCGGCGACCGGCGGCGGGGATGCGGGCCGGCGGGGCGGCGGTCGGCCGCAGTGGCGCGCACGCCCGCGGCGCGGAGGCGAGAGGCGGACGGTGGCGGGGACGCGGGCCGGCGCCGGGCGGCGGCGCGGATCCGGCGGGTCTTCGTGGTGGCCGGCGGCGCGGGGCCGCGCCAGCGGATCGGCGGCGGCGGGCGGATCGGCGGCGGGGTCGGGCGCGGAGGCGGGCCGGGAGGGCCAACCTCGGGCCGAGCGGCCCGGCGGCGTGGGGCGGAACCGGCGGCGCGGGGAGGACACGTAGCAGGCCACGATTGGGCGTGGCGGCCGGCAGACGTGTCTAGCGCGCGGACGGACGTGTCCAGCGGCGGAGAGAGGAAGAAGGCTAGGGTTTTTACCCGAAAATTTCGGGGGAGATGGTTATTTATAGATTCTGGGAGCTAGGAAGGCCCAAATGGGGTGCGGTTTTCGCCCACACGATCACGATCCGACGACCGAGAGGATGGGAGTGGTTGTGCTGGGTTAGTGGGCTGTTGTGGAGGGGGTCTTGGGCCAAAAGGAAGAGGTGCTTTTAGCCCACTAGGTTAACCGTTGGAGTACCAAACGAACTCCAAACGCGATGAAACTTGACATACGGCCTACACGTACCAAAACAACAACGCACGACAAGTCTCACCTCATTCCGGGAACGTTACACGCCCACACACGAAAGAAGGACTCGGGGGTGTCACGGGCACGTGTGTCAGTGTCGGAACTCGAAACGGACAACGGGACGAGACGAGCGGAACTAGGTGCAAGTGACAACACGAATGGAATGCAATGCACATGATAACATGACATGGATGAAATGCACACACGCACACGACAAAACGAAGAAACCCGAAATGAAAGAAGAGCCCAGAATGGAATTGATGAAGTCAACGTTTCATATATTGTCATAAATGGAAGGTATCACATATGGGGTGTTACAACGTGTCTGTTATCTAATATTAGTATCATATCACAATCATATTTGAACAACTAAGCTTTGGAATTTTGAGTGTTGTGTTGTTAGCTTGAAGGCTAGAGTAATGCTAGTATGACAGAAAGCACCTACACAGATCATAGTAGAGTAGATAAAAGGGGAAAACTCTAAGCATCAAGAGTAAAATCAAGAAAATGGAACTAGCTGGACCAGTGGGTGGCGCACATGCTTTTCGAAATGAATATAGGAACATTAGGTGACCAATTAAACGTTCTCTATTTTAGTAATATGAGCATCATATCATATTCATATTTCAACAGGTAAGCTTTGGAATTATGAGTGACATGTTGTTTCGCTTGATGTGTTGAGGTCTTGAGGAGTAGTGCTAGCATGACACGAAGCAGTGAAGCACCTACGATGATGGTAGTGAATATAAAGGGGGGAAACCATAAGCTTTACGAGTATAGTGACCGTGACATGGCGGATCTGAAGGTGCAAACCGGACAAAGCTACTTTGCAACCAATGTTTGCATTCAACTAGCCACCACGATTTGGTAAGGACAAGAAAAGTACAGTAAACAATTTAAGATCTATTTTCCGGATGAGATCAATAACTTAAGCACATATGGAAGAGTACCACCTCTCTTGCAACGCCGTGTAGGCCCCTGATGATACGTTGAGGGTGCTGCGGGTGCGATGGCTGTCGGCGGTGAGGAAGAAGACATTAGATGGTAGAAGACCGAGTTGGGGGATAAATCATGTTGCTGTGGACGAGGCGGTCGTAGGAGCGGGAACGGCAAATTGGACGACGGCGCCGATGAAGCGAGATGAAGCGGTGAAAGGATCCTGGTTTGGCGCCGTGGATGAGAGACGTCCATCTCTTGCAGTGGACGACGGGGTAGGGGTAGCGGCTCTGGCAAGGTGGAGGATGGGGTGGCGGACGAAGGAGGCTGGCCGTAGTGGGGAGGTTGTCGTGGCGCCGATGGTGTATGAATGGGGAAATGGAGGGGGAGGGGGGATCTCAAAATTTGGGACACCTTGTCTGAAATGTGGCAAAGTTACGAACTTATACCCCATTTAAAATTTCGGACATCACGTCAGTTGGGGATAGGACGGTAATCTCGCATCTCCCAAATATTTGCCGGTAACGATTTCGAGCGAGGAGAGGATGTTTTGCCGCCCACGGTTGGCGCCCACGGTGTATGAACGGGGCTTACAGGTAGGGCGGTTGTGTCACGTCTGAGGGAAGTTACACATCTGCCCCTATGTAAAATATTAGCCTACATCGATTTCGGACGAGGAGAGTTTGTTTTGCCACCCACCGTGGATGAATGGGGAAATGGAGGGATAGAGATATGTCTTTCGGACGAGCTTGAATCAAATGCGTTTTCCCGCCCACGTTTGGCGCCCACCGTATCTGAATGGGATCAGAGGCCGTCGTGTCACGTCTGATTGAAGTTACTAGTCTATCCCTATCGACAGAAGTGTAAATCCGGTCGATAAGGATGTCAAGTTTCAGGGTAGACAGTAATTTCCATCTCGCAAACACTTGCTTCGGGCAACCCACAAATGATAGTGGGTGTTTAGCCGCTTCGTTCAAAACTTGGGAGAATTAGCATCCACCTTTGCCCTGGGCCCTGGCAACTAAATCCAAATCCATTTTTTATTCGATTACGAATATCCACAGATAATTCTATGTTTTGTTATTTATTTCATCAAAACCACAACAAAGATTTATTCCACCATTATATATGATTATGATTTAGAAAGGCCGTGATCTTCGAATTCAGTAGGTTGGATACACTTTGAGTCAAACAGTTATTTCATCCAATACAATATGCTCACACGAAAAACAGTTCACCTTATGTCAATCATACAAGTACTAAGGATTACCTCGCCTAAAAAATTTAGATCATTACAACACATGGACAACATATGCAGTCTTACAACATAATCCATTCAGAGACATGACACAACATGCAAGTACAATAATCTAATAACAATTTCAACTGCTATCTAAAGAAGAACTAGGATTACCCTGGGCTTCAGATAGCAGAAGCAGCAGGACCTCCTCCGTCTTCAAATGCAACATTCTTACTTCCTCCAATTCTTGGGTTGCTTGCATAATGCGTGCAACTAATTGCATAATTTCCAGCTTCAACATCAAAATTACCTCATTCATGGCAGCCACACCATCTCTTTCTGCCTCTAGTAGAGCCTCAAGAACTATAATATATGTGCTCAGACTGCTCTCCGGCGGTGTTGCCTCTGAACTGCTACCATCTGGTAACATGGTTGGCGCACTGCTTCCACAAATAGATTCTGGGGTTGTACATTGTGTCCTAGTGTGAATGGCATCCTGAAAGGTTTCCGCTGGACATAAGAGATAGTTATCGCATGATCCAGACAGTAAGCTTACATGGTAAACGACATACGAATTATTGCCGAGCATGACAAGCTATATTTAAATGGTTCGAAGCAGCATCAGCCGAAAAGAAATTAAAATGGCAAGATGAAAACTTGTAAGGGAGTGTGCCACTGATATATTTAAGTTGCCAAGGCATCTAAGCAGTTGAAATAATCTGAGAAAGCACTTAACAGTGTGGCCTCATATCAACTACGAAGATAGTCTTGTGATGAAGTTCAGAGGAAAAGTGAAGGACTCAAATGAACTAGGCATGCATTTCTTTACGATAGTACAGCAGGCACTGCTGACATATTGGCCAACTCAGGTATAGCGTAACAAGTAACAAACAAGCATTCGAATCAGGCAATACAGCAAAGCAGACAACTGAACTATTTCTTATTCTGTAGGATTACAGGTTGAGGGCACAAGCCAAGAAAGCAGCCCACACGCATTACATTTCACATGTACTAAAACACACTGGCTTACCATATGTTGATGTGAAGCCTCGCTGCTGTTGCAATGTTCTTTGAAGATATCGTCAGCATCCTGTGGTTGCAAATCTACTTGTTATAGTTTATTCTGCACCCTCTATTTAGGTAAAATTAATTTTAATCACATGCACTGGTTCGAATTGATCATCAATGGTTCATCTAAACTATCGAAAGAAGGGTGTGTGCATACATGACAATATAGCTGCTTCCCTCTATTTTTATGCTTGTTCGAGGTGCCAGCCCCAAAAGAAAAATATTTTGCTTGATGGGGTTGGCAGCTCCATAATTAATAGAAGCATCAAATTAGTCATGCAACTTGGGAAGATCAAGAACACACAAAAAAGTAATGAACAGAGGCTCGTAGCAGTGATGTAATAGCTAGCATCAGAAAATGTAGGGTAAAACGAATAAAAACCAGCGGAACCACATGCTAGTTTCCTGATGTGTAATTAAGCATAGAGAACATGAAGCAGTCTGATGGAACCAACAGGTGGCAGCAGAACAACACCATTATCTTAAATATAGCATGCAAGAAGTAAAATAGTAGGCAGTGATATCTAGGAAGTATAGTAATACTTAGGACAAAACTAAAGCATATTAACTATATGTGCACTGGTATGTAATTTAGCACATGTAACATGTTCACTGCGAGAGGTATGGCCCTACAGATGCAAGCAGAATAACGTGTCTCATGAAAAACTGAATGATGCCCTGAAGAAATTCAAAGGTGCGGTGCTTATGCTAAGAGAGTGAACGTAGGCGTCGGTCGTTGGATAATAGTACCTGATTCTCGGCGGCGTACGTGCATCGTTGGCATACTTGATAGCTAAGGATCGTCGATGGTGCTTGTGTTGCGGTTGAGTTTGGGCCGACTGTCGCCATCGCTGAAGCGGCTCCGGTGCTACGGTTGCGGCGCCTGTCGACATACAAGAAAGCTCATCTATGGTAAGTGAACAGTTGCATGATAAAGAGAAAAACCGAAGGAGTACAGATCGAAATAACCTGATGAGGCTGCGGCGTCGGTAAAGCGGGGCCGATGGAGTTGAATATGGCGTCCGTGGAGCGGCTCCGGTGCAGTGGACGAAGGCTTCGGCGGGCGCGTTGTACAGTGCTTTCGGTGAGGCGGATCTGTTGCGGTGGACAAGGGCTTGTATGAAGGGCCAGCGAAGGGACGGACGAGGGAGTCAGTGAAGGGCCTACACTGTGGTGGATGAGGGCGCCGATTAAGCAGATCCGGTGCGGTGGAGCATGATGGCGGTCAAGGAGATCTGGAGCGGTGTACAAGCCAGTCGCTGAAGCGGCTCCGGTGAAGTGGTGAGTTGGCAGTTGGGGGTTCCAAGGTGCGGAAGGTAGATCCGTTGAGGTGTGAGGTCCACCACTGCGGCGGAGGACTAGATTCGGCGGCTTGCCGT
>LR738714.1:281067560-281079438 GCA_902687465.1 Secale cereale | reverse complement strand
GGGAGGGGCTCTGGGGAAGAATGTTGGGGGCCAAGAGGAGAAAACAATGGAGTTACCAAAGCAGCCCTTTTCCGTTCATGTGGCATGGGTAAAACAGGAATATCGCAGGGCTAAACTTTCGGGCGCAAGATATTTCGATGTGAGCGGGAAGTTTGAAAGCTTTTGGCGCCTGAAATTATATTCTGCTCTTGTAAGGCCGACTATGATATCATGGTCGAGAATTTGTTTGTTTTGCATGCAAAAAAAAGTAAAAGTTTTGAAAATCAATGTCTCCAACTCGAAACTTAGATTGTCCATTCAATTCAAATATAGATCATTGAGCTACTACAAGCAAATACCATCATATGGTCAAATTCAAATGAAATTCCAAATGTGTTTATCCTAAATATGATGACAAAAGCAAAAATGTGTATGTGTATGAATAAACTGGATGATTATAAAGATTGAACATGCCCGTATGTGTATATCTCTAGGTTTGATATATGAATATGAAATCATGAAATCCCGGCTTAAAAATGTACCTCCGTTTAAATGAATTACAAAAACTAATGATGGAGTCGAATTCCAAAATTCCAATCTTAGGTTTGTAATTCTGGTACATCAAAGTATATCACGCATGTTCAAAAGTATCGTTATCTCATAGTCCAAACTATGAAACAAATTGATCAACCTTGAGTGCACACACTATTGACCATGTATATCTCAATTACGCCAAAGTCCCTCAAATATAGACACCTCACTCTTTATCTGAAGCCACCCCCCCGTCCCCCCACTCACAGAGAAGTCGTTCTCTCCCCCAAACACCGACACACGAGCACATGAACACCCCTCTCTCTTCTAAAGTCCGGACCCCAATATAGGTCTCTATAACTTTGTCTCCTGGGCATGCACACATCTCTTCCCCCACTCTCTAGCTAGGTCACCCAGCATCCCTCTTTCCCAAGCACACGCACTATGTAGAGTGTATCTTTCCCATACACACAAAACGTCGCCCCAAACGTCTATCTCCCTAGTTATGTGGTTCTAGCACACTCACCTCACACACAACCCCCACTTCAAAACAAGCACACTTTGTCTCCTTGTGCACCACTCTCCTCTTTCTAACTCTCCCACATGCGGACCCGCCCCAGCTCCTCCATGTATACATATATGTCGTGACTCTTTCCATAGCTCCCTAATGTATCATTGTTCTCGATCTGGCACATTGTTCTCTACACCATCTATTCTAGATCTCTCATGAAGTCCCTATCACACACATGATGACTCGCTTCCCTTGCGTCTCCATACATAGGCCAATTTCAAACAACATCAACATTGTCTCCCTATCTATACGCCATTTATGGACACAAACGTCCCCTCTCTCTCTTGCCCCCTCTCTTTCTTTCTCTCTCTCTCCGTCGCTAGCTCTTTCTCTCTCGCTCTCACACCCCTCTCCCACACACAATTGATGTCTCTTCCAAATAGCCTGCTCCCCCCGCCTGCACCCATGCTATCCCGCTACTACACATGTCACACCATTCCCCCTTCCCTTATACTAGGTTTACATCATTACTGGTCTCTCTACTCCACATACACACACTCCCTCTCACACACAAACGCGCGCACAAACACACACAAACACGCACAAACACTCATTAATCTGGCTCCTCATCTCTCCCTATGTCCGCATGTGTATCTCGCACACTCACTCTCTAATTATGTATATGTGTCTCCACGTTACACAACACAAAGCCCCATGTACATGTCTCTCTCTATCCTCCACACACATAGACACAAAGAATCTGTTATCATTGCCTCAGTCTCTAGACATATCAGACACGCACACTGTCTCTCTCTCTCTCGCAAACACGCTCAACAAGGGTTTCCCCGTGAATAACTTACCATCTATTCAACAACAGTCGTGGCAGTATAGAGAACACGAGACGTGAAAAAGAATAAATGTACACGTGCTTAGACCACCTAGTATGACTACTAGGACTAGAGCAAGCTAAAAAGCACGCCGCCGTCAGCCCCTCCTTATCGGCGACGGGAAAACATTTGTTTTACACAGTCGAGAAGTCATTGTGCTAAGGCCTCACATGCTGAGGCGTTGAATAGAATGTTGATGCTAGTTTACAGAAACAAGTATCGATAATGCGTTTGTATCTCCATACTTATATTTCTTCTCTAATAAAAAACCGAGTTGGTGATGATGGTACGCGTGCCATCTTGCAATATAGACCGTCCGATCTATATCTGACTAATGGAAATTAAACTAAAAGATACCCGCACCCTTCTCCACATTTGCATACAAGGCCTTCCCTCGTTCATCCTTGTCTCCAACAACCTCATTGTTGAGAAATTAAGAACGGAAGCCTCTAGAACAAACTGGCCTGGTGGCCGCTGCTGGCGTCGTCAATCCCCATGCCTCCGCTCAGTCCGACCACCAATCACCACCACGCCCCACTCCTCTTCACCTTATCTCCTCGTTCTCGAGATATCATTAGTTTTTACACATGGGATTACTCCCGCGTGGGTCAATCACAACGAGTGTTTTAATAAAAAATGCATCTTGATGTTCCGTGCAATGGACGAATCTTGCTAGTACTTCTACAGAAGACTAAGTTGGTGATGATGGTGTGTCTGCCATCCGTCGTTTGTGACCATTAGATCTACATCTAACGACTGTGAGGTAAGTTGTTGCCTTTTCTCACAAACATCCCACTTGTCTACCAATTTGCAGAACAACCCATAATTAGTATCTTAAAACCAACCACATCCCTCCCTAACCTCACCAAAACAGTGCAAGGAATATATTCTAATTGAAACATAATATATCTCAAGTGATATATGTATATCAAAATTAGAGTGTTTTGTATCAAGTTTGTGAATAAGTATTATTCTAGTTATGATTCGTTGCAACGCACATGAACATTGCTAGTATTTCCAATGGTGCAATTTTTTCCCTAGTATTCCATAGTTTCGAGTTTTCCATCAAGATATTAGTCAGTCATGGTTGATATTTGCTTTCAATCATGTACACATATGCACTATATAACTAGCCTTGCTTATTGGGTTCCAAAGCTTTACTTTCACTCCTACTTACAATATGTAGAGTATTTAACAAAAAACTACCACTTTCAACCAGCCATAGGAAGAATCTATTGTACAAAAAATAGCAAAAACGTACCAAAAATTTCTTAATCCACGCCAAAAACTACTACCTACCGATTAGGTTAGTTTAAACCCATTTATGACAGGGTTGGCCAACACGTCCATGCTGACGAGGCAGCTTAAACCAACACATTTTGTTTGACAGTTGACACGAGTGACCCACATCTGACCTTCTATCATGTTATTCCCCTTCAATTCATATTTTTCCTGAACATTACTTCAAACAGTAGTGATGCGTGTTCGTCGGTGGCGCTAGTGAGGAGCGAGTTGGCCGCCATTCTGCTGGACGGGCCGGACGCCATGCTGGCCTTCGCACGGGTTGCCAGGCCGGCCCGAGCGTGACTCACAAGCGAGCAAGCCGCCGCGCTGGCCTTCGCTCGAGCCAGACAGCTGGCCTTAGTGCGGCACGCACTAGCAAGCCGCCGCGCCGCCGTGCCAATCTAGCTAGCAAACCTTGCAGACAAGCAGCTGGACGAAGCTATCTTGGCTAGCTAGCGGCCGCGAGCGCCGGACGGAGCTGGCATCCGGGCTGCCGCAAGATGGGCTCCGCACCGACGGTTTTGAACTCGCCTTCTGCCGGCGGCGGTAGCTGCATCCCATGGCCGAGGATGACTAGGTGGACGGGCCGGAGGTAGGAGGTCACTCGGGTATTTTTGTGCAGACTAACATGTAGGTCCCACAAGTCATAACGCTCAGTCGAATAGAAGGCATTGACTTAATGGGCGACGTGGGCCCTGTTTGGATACTCTAAGTCAGAGGTTAGATTCTAACCCTAAACTAACTCTAACCAAAGTGGTGTTTGGATGGCAGGGTTAGATTGACAACAAATGTATCCAAACAGGGCCATGGGTTGAAACATTCCCATAACGGCACTTTGTAGAGTAGTCGTTTCTTGGTAGG
This sequence comes from Secale cereale, assembly GCA_902687465.1. Classification (NCBI taxonomy): domain Eukaryota; kingdom Viridiplantae; phylum Streptophyta; class Magnoliopsida; order Poales; family Poaceae; genus Secale; species Secale cereale. Next base: position 281,075,385 of record LR738714.1, on the reverse strand, counting down.
GGTGGATGGCAAGAGCATGTACAATGGTTGATAAGGTAGTCTTATCTTAAGTCTGCCACGTATGCAAGTGGTAGTGGTTTCTTGGCATTATTAGTGGTTTCTTGCATTATTAGGGGTTTCTTGTAAGGAACAATGTCCTAGTAGCGACAAAAGGCGATTCTAGGTTGCGTTGTACTCCAACGAGTACTACTAGTGGTTGCGGGAGTGTATACCTCGTTTTGTGGGTTTAATCCCGGCCGAACGCACGGCGGCCTTTTTTTAAATAGTAACTTCTCTGCGAGCCAATATTTTACACGGGTAGTTTGAGTTTTGAAGTCAAACGGACATGCGGCACCACAGTCTGGGTGCACTGGATAGCCTAGCCACGTGAACGGGTTTTCCTTTCCAGCATCCGTGGCTCGCGTGATCGCCCTAGCCGCACCTCGCTTGCAGCTTCCACATCAGCTAGTAGCATATTTAAACTAGCGCCTCCCAATTAAGCCCGAGGAGCCGGAAAAGCCTGGCGGGGCATTGGGAACTATGCAATATGGCTTTGTACGTAAAGTGCTCTACTACTACTCTGTAGCTTGTGGCGTTGCACGCATGAACTTCACTCCATTATCGGCTCTATTATAAAAGAAATTCCTCTTGACGTGTTTTTTTTGAAACGGAGGCAAAAGCTTTGCTTCATCTCATTCATAAAGAAGGAACTACTAACAAAGTTTGACAAGATCCATTACACCTCCACAAATGGAAGCGAAAAGCCTAGTCTCCTTGTATCAAATAACTCAAATGTTCTGCCCTCGCAGTAACCGTCGCTGATAAACAGGCTGCTAGTATGTGCGTGAGAGGAGCGGTTGAGGCCCTCCACTATGTGTTCGGTGCCAGAAATCTAAAAAGTTTTCCACATACACTTCGATGCCAAATGAAAAATATTTAGCACCGGCACCACAACGTGAAGGATTTGGCATTCATCCACCTCTCGCCCACCTAGCTATAAACTAGTAATATATCAGCTCAAATCAGTGGCTACTTCGCATGCAAAAGTACAGTGGCTGCTTTGTTTATTGCCTCAACAAAATATGGCGTCGGAGCAAGTAGAAGCATCGATGCCCTGAAATTTTTATATGGCATCGGCTGGGCAATGTAGGACACGGGTGCCAAATGTTCAAAAAGAGAATTTGGCACCGGTTTTGGCCTACATATGGCATCAGCTGGGCAATGTAGGACACCGGTAGTAGTGGAGGGCCTGAGTAGGCCAGCTACGTGAGAGGATCGGCTGAATAGAGCACCAAGAGTACCCACTAGGCCACTACGCAGGTGTACTTTCCCTGCATTGATAGTACAGTGATGGTTCTAGAGAACAGTAGTACCCTCCACTTCCAACTGTAGCTCCTTGGCCTTGAGATTCAAGAGTTCAAAACTGGTGCACTATACTGTACAGTACATAGCACTAGTAGTACCCTCCACTACTAGTTGAGAAAGCAGTACTAGTACTGCTACAGTACGAGTACGTACTCCTCCGTCACATAATGTAAGACGTTTTTTGACACTAGTTGGCGTGTACAAAAAATAGCAAAAACATACCCAAAATTTATTAATCCACGACAAAAACTACTAGCTAGTGCCAAAAATTTCTTACTAGTGCTATTATTTACAGTATAATGCAATCCCATAACGTCCCATAATGCTAGTACTAGTAGTAAATAATAGCCTCACCCCTTCGCTACAGTTGGAAGGGACGAGGCCCTGTGGTTACTAGGCTCTTATCTCCTCCTCGCCAGTTCCCCTCCCCCCGAAGGGAAGGCAGTTCGTCGCTGCTCCCATGGATTTGCCTGGTGGTTCTACTCCTCGTCGGGGCTGGGAGACCTTGGACGACGATCCTCTGGGAGAAATCGCACGCCGCTCCGACGTCCTCACCGTCGCAAGACTCGGTGCTTCCTGCACCAACTTTTTCAAGACGATGCTTAAAATGGCTTGGGAAAAGGCCATGCTTGTTGGTCTTCGATGCGTCCTCGAGGAGAAAGTTCTTCTATGGGACAATCCTTCGAACAGTCCACCGCTCCCTGGCCATGGTTGCACGTTGACTCCGCTAGAGTTGCCGACGTTGAGAGGTAGTCGGATTTTGTCCGATGAGCAGGTCAGTAATGGAGTTTGATCATGTAGTACTTAGTTATTCCATTTCCATCCCGTAATTTCTCTGCTGCACACTGTCTTATATATAGGTTTGGGTCGGTGCCAACGAAGATTGGCTTGCATACCTCTGGCCGGATACAACCATCATTTTGCACAACATCCATAGCAATGTGGCCGTTCTGGCAGACCCCTTCTCCACCATTAGGATCGGCCCTCCGGACTGGCTCGGCTTGAATACGTATGATGATGCCTACATGAGATTTAAGAAGGTAGCAATTGCGAACCCGCTGACAAAGCGATGCGGCTACGACGATTACTATCTCATCGCGGTGTTCGACATAAGGATTGCCATCAATGCAAGAGGCACTAACGGCAGAGGCTGGCCCATGTTGGCGGCGGCAGATTTGTACCCCTACACGTTCGAAGCCGACGTGCGCCATCTAGGCCGCATCTTCGCGGTGACAAGCCAGGGGACTTGTTTCATCTGGTTGCCATCCTACGGTACGGGAGATTACAAACGGAATGCACAAACCATCATTTGCATCCCTAACGGTACTCCATTATTTTGCAGGGACCAGTCATCCCGCAATCAAAATAAGATCGCCGATCCTGGATGTGCATTTGCATCCGTGATTCAGTCTAACCTGGAACCTTGTAGCTGATTATGGCATATTGGGATCACATATCTTAGCAGTCGTTACCCATGGTACCACTGATGTGCAACATGGTCACACAATCTACCACGATCGGACTGTCACCTTCTACCCAGGTATTCCATTTTTAACCCTCTCGCCTTCTATTTCATTGTTGTACTAGTACTCTACTTACGTACTAGTAGGAGTACTTTTTACCTTGGAGGACACGTATAGCTAGCTAGGCCCTTGAAGACTTGAACCCACTAGCTGCCACCATTTTTGTTTTTCCATGTCTTACTATCTCATCCATGTAGCCAAGAGTGGCTATATATAATAAGCCAGTTATTTGACTTCCTCTATACCGGAGTAGTACTATTTGCTACATAGTATTACTGACCGCCATATTTGAGCACAACATTATTATGCATGGTCCTTGACTATGTACGTCACCATGCGTCCAGATCTAAGATGCCGCGTGTACCAGATGAACGGTGCCGAGTTCGACCCCCGTGATGCTACGTGGGTGCTGAGGAACACTCTTGGAGAGTACTCGCTTTTCATTGGGGACAGCTACCCCATTGTTAAGCGGATGCCACCTTCTGTGCACGACACAAAAGGCCTGCCGTTCATGAAGCATGGTTGTGTCTTCAGTGCACACCGCCGGATGCACGACATGCTGGGACACGCTATCCCAGATTTATGCCACTTCAGCTTGGATGAGTCTCCATCGTGTGGAACCGGACTAGAAAGCTGCGACAATGATTCCCGTTGCCCACCGCTATGGATCGTGCCATCCATGAAGAACACATGGGACTGGAACCTTGAGGAGGACATGTAGCGCATCTATAACATGTAAGTGGAGTACGGTAAATTGTGAATGGTAGCGCTGTGAATATATGTAGACTAGTCGTGCACAAATTTATCACATGAATTGGAGATGAACTTGTGTGGCATACTGGCATTTGTCCTTTAGAATTTATTACTAATAAATGTGTTATGTGTACGTGCAACTTGTGTGGTTGTTGCACGGGCTCCAACAAGCTCTTTGAGAAAAAAAAGGTGGCACAACTTTGGATGTACATGACGTGGCGGCATCGTACAGTAGCATCTTTCGCTATAGCTGTACTCCGTGTATTACGCTCCTACTAGGATGACAACTCCTATAAAACCTTGCGCTTGGCTCTTTGCCTCTTAGGGAGGTTCAACAGTTCGTACTCGTGTGAACCTTGCACTTGGCTCTTCGCCTCTTCGGAAGGTCCAACAATGATGATACTACAGTACACATTATGCTTCTGGCAATCTGACACGGATTGAACAGTTGCACGTCCATCGCGAGGGAGAGGGAGAGGGAGAGGGTGCTGTAGTCAAAACCCTCTCCTCGTCCTACGAACCACCGCGTGCGTGGGCAAGGGAGAGGCGTAGTAAGCAAGCTTCTCCTCGTTTGGCGAGTTGACATGACACATCAAAGCAGTACTAGTACTAGTCCATACAGCGTCCTTTCCGGTTAATACGGCTTAATTTGAAACGAGTAAAATACACTGGCGATCAACGTATGTAACAATACGCTCTTTAGGGTCACTATATATAGTTTTGTAGTGATTATATGATCACTAGCTCACCGTAGAGCACCGTATTGCATCCTACTGACCGGCCACATAGTCGACGTGGCACTTTGTTGACTGGTTAAATTGTCACCTGGTTTCTGGGTCCCACTTGTCAGTTGGCAGAGCAAAGAAATCAGTAAACAAACAAAGAGTTTAGTACATCTACACTTCCAATGCATTTAGCCTATAATCTAAATCGATATTGATTGACTAATGCACCAACTTGTGCTCTAGGTATAGGTTACATGTCTATCCTTAATTACAGCATGCAACGACCTTCATTTAATCTTCTTCTCTCAATGGCCGCATGCACAGATAAGTCTGCTACTTTGGGCATTAATTATGCCCTGGTCAATGTGTAAATCTCTAAATATACAGTCTTTCACGGATGTAGGGAGTCAGTTGAGCACTTGAGCGTGAGCGTGTGTGTTGCGCCGTGTGCTGTGTGTCGCATGGGTGCGTGAGTGTTGTGTGTGTCCATGTGTACGTGTGAGGTTTGCATGTTGCATGCATGCATGCATGGGGCTTACTCCCTCCCATTGAGATGTTCATATTTCAAGCTTCCTCTGTTCCCTCCATATGGTGATACTCCCTCCGTTCCCAAATACGGAGTAAAATCCCTCCTCTGTTCCCAAATACAGAGTAAAATCCTCCCTGTGTTCCCAAATACGGAGTATTTGTCTTTCTAGAGATTTCAACAAGTGACTACGTACAGAGCAATGAGTGAAGTGAGCGTAGAGGCATAGGAAAGGAAGTCATCGCGATCCATTATTCCCCATCTCGGTCAGAGAGAACTATTCAACTAGTCTTCGCAGTGAAATGACAATACACGCTGCAGCAGATGGGACACTTAATTAATAAGCTGGACCAGCGTGTTGGTGTTACTAAATCAGCCTTACCCAGTACTGCCATCATGTTTGCTAGTAGAGCACGCTTCTGTCCTCCATTAACTGACGTATGGGCCATCTTGTGGTAGACGCATATGTCATCGGTGTAACTATTTACACTCCGAAGGACGGTATATCCTGGTAGTAGTAGTAGTAGAATTGAGATTTAATGCACTTTCTTCCCCGTCTTCCACTCTTCTTCCTCCTCTCTTCTTCTTGCTCCTCTCTTCCCCATCGTTGGCCGCACACCATTTCCCCCCGCTCTCTGCTCGCCCGCCCGCGCTATCTTCCTTGGTAGCTCACGTGTACCATATCCCCCCGCTCACTGCTCGGCCACACGAGGAGAAGCTTCTTTGCTCGCCTGCCCGAATCCACTTCCCCGCTGGCTCGCAGGCACCGAAAACTCCAATAGCAGAACTGACTGTCACGCAGAGCCGCGATTGGAATTCCCTCCCCGATGTTCTCTTGGAGGAGATCTATAATCATATGGACCTACTAAGCACCGTCCGTCTGGCCGTATGCTCGGTGTCTTTGTACCGTCTTCTCGTCTGCAACCGTCCGACTCTTTTCAAGACACCCTGCTTGCTGATGCCCGATCCTCGCAGATGGCCCACACACCGACTTGAAGATCCTACAAAGGTTGCCGTTGTGCCCCTCGACATGCTACCACTACCCGTCCACCTGTCCTTCATGCGCTGCCACTACTGGGCGGGCATGAAGGCCAACTGGATCGTCCTCATCCACCAATCCGGTAGTCCATGGTGTCTCGTGGATATCTACACCCAACGAGAGATCACCCTTCCATCTTTGGATACCGCCGCCATCAAGCCTCGCGGCCTGCCGGACACTCCTGCCTACTACGCACGAGACGCGTCGAGCTTTTGGCTCGACCTCTGTTTGCTGAAGGTTGTAATCTGCGAAGTGCCCACACCAACAGAAGACTACATGGATTACAAGCTCATTGTTGTGTTGAACATGGGATTAGTCTATCTGGAATCCGGTCGCCATACATGGTTATGGCTCATTGTCGATCCTCTTTACCTAACACTTCTGTCTGATGCTATAGTGCATGATGGCATCGTTTATGCGGTCGACGCACAGATTGGCTGCTTATACTGGTGGAGTCTATCGTTGTGTAATTGTTCTATATCATCTCATCCTTACCTTAAGAATACGACTGCCTGTTCATTGTTACAAATTTAGAATATATAGTATGTCTATAACCACATCAATGCTATATGTTCCTCTCATTTCCTAGATTTTTATGACCACACATGTTATTGTTAGAGTTGAAATGAGAACAATTGGTATCTAATGATTCTTAGAATAGATATTATGAGTATAACCTCATGATTGCTATATGTTACTCTCATTTGCAGGATTTTTATAACAACGCATGTTATTGCTTAGAGTTGATATGATAACTGTAGTAAGTGCTATGGTAGAATATGAGTAGGCCCTGTCATATCTGTTTTTCCTCGCATTGTTACATGATGTTTGAACCATGATATATTGCTAGAGTATGAAAGCCATTGGCTTATTTTTTTAACTTCGGGTATGATTATGACCACGACATTGCAATTCTCTGTCTTTGATATGTGTCACTGTTATAATAATTTTAATTCCACACATACTCTGAACATGATTGTTTATTTTTGTCCTTTTGATCTCCTATTTGAATTGTTGCAGCAGACGCAAATGCACTGGCCTTCATGATTCTAGGAACTGGAATCATACCAGTCGATGGGTGGTGGTTTATCGCTCGTTCAGCTGACCGTGGTCATTTGATGCTCATTTGCACGTACCAAATTGACCAGACCATTTCATCAAACAGCATGCTGTCCAATGCCTGGGCGTTCGTGAGATTGATGGCTATGGCTGCTTCGTATTCGAGAAAGATCCTAGCTCCGTTGGGCCAGGCGTATTCAACTGGAGGCGGGTTTACAACCTCGGCAATCACTCCATGTTCCTCGGGCTCAATTATCCGATCATCCAACCAATCATCGATCATATCACCGGTGATGATTACCGTGCTATGAAACTTCCGTTCGCCAGGGGGGCTGTGTTTACACATCATACCATGGGTTTCATGGATCACCGTATCCAGAGATTCATCGACACAACTTGTTGACATATAATCTTCAGTGTGTGAAAGGCATCAAGCTTCCATGCGATGGATGGCTATTGCAAACCCAACATGCGGCGATGTGGTTCATGCCAACAGCAAATATGCACAATTTGATTCGTACTGATATGTAGACTGAGCCATGTATTCTGCTGCTGTAGCTGTTGGAAATATGAGGCCAAAGGCCTACTAGCAAAATTCCAACAGTAGCACGACCCTCTTTTGTTGGATATTATGTACTGTTGTTAGTTTGAAGATGTGCAGTATATATATATATATATATATATATATATATATATATATATATATATATATATATATATATATATATATATATATATATATATATATATATATATATATATATATATATATATAGGGTGGGTCTATTCTCATAACAACCCTTAAGACCTTATTCTCCTAACAACAGGCTTATTCTCCTAACAACCCTCCCCCACC
>LR738714.1:281006655-281057876 GCA_902687465.1 Secale cereale | reverse complement strand
GGGGGGGGGATTTCTGGGCGGGCACGGGGAAGAGGGAAGTGGAAGTGGGCAAGGGGGCTGCAAGAGAGGCTTAATGAATAAAAGCCCGTCCGACAGGCCCACAGGTCATAGACAAAAAATAAAAAAAACGTCTCGGTGTTGTAACACGATGCAGTTCGCTTACGGAAAACCGCCTCGGCTTCTGAAGCGTTGCAGTTCGTTTACGGCGGACGATTCCGCTTCTGAAGCAATGCAGTTCGCTTACGGCGGACGATTCGGTTCGCCTGCCCTAAAATAAATGCGCCCACTATCGCGCGAAGCGCCCGCGCCCCCCACCACTCCTCTATCCCGCCGGTTGCACGCCGCGCGAACTGCAACGATCATCACGAACCCACGATCACCAACACGGCTGGGAGACGAGATCGTGGCCTCGGCAGAAGTTGTTGCCGCTCCCATTTAAATCCCGCGCTCCATCAACCAGACCGTCCGCACAAAACACACGACGCTGCCCTTCCTCCTCCTCTTCCTCCTCTTTGCAGCCATGGGGTTCAGCAGGACCTACAACGGCGTGCATGCGCACGGGAACACGAAGCTGAAGGTGATCTACACCACCGACGTCGCCGCCATGGCGACGTACGTCGAAGAGTTCAAGACAGTTCTCCAGCGGCGCCGCCAGAAGATCGTCGGCATCGACGTGGAGTACACACCCGACCACGAGAGGGCGGCCCTGGTTCAACTATCCATCGGCAAGTACCACCCAGTGCTTCTTTTCCAGGTATGTGGTACATTGGGCAAGAGATGCATCCCCTTCGACAGGTTCCTCGGCGACCCAAGGTAAGCAATTCTCTCTGCCGAGTACGTGTTGCAGTTCTATATGCCCATGTATGCAGTTCCGAAAGGTATAACTTGCGGTTCACTTTCCTTAGGTTCGAGTTTGCTGGCTTTGCCATCAAGCAGGACAAAGAGAAGCTCGCACGCTGCAACCTCCACATCCCCAACTTCGTCGACATCCAGACGAACTGGAGGGTGCCTGATGGAACGAAGCCACTGGACTCGCTTGGCGATGTAGCTGCTGCCATCATCGACGACGAGTACGCAGACATGAAGATGAAGATGACAGACCACGGCCACAGCCTGTGGACTTCCATTCTCAGCACCAAGCACGTCGAGTATGCTGCCAAGGACGCCTACACTGCGTTCGAGATATGGAACCGAATCACCACAATGAAGAAAGGCCTCACGCGCACTGAAATAGAGAAGACCAGGAAGCGCCCGAGGTCATCCTGGAAGCCGTGGGGCAAGGGGGCATCAACGTCCACCTCCAACTCGAACGGGTGGAACTAGTGAAGCAGGACAGATGCTGAAACCCAAGGATTCCTGTCGCAAGTGCTTGATTAGTTTCCCTCTGCGTATGTAGATTAGTTTGCTTTCGTTGTAGTTTGCTTTGGGACAACGTTTGCTTATGTTGCGTTAGATTGCTTCATGATGTACTATGTAAATTATGAGCGCAGAACCGTGGATTCTATCTATCAACTATATGCAGTTCTCAGTAGTCTGTTTTTAGTATGTATATTGCTTCAAAACTGCTGTTGTAGCTAGGGTACACATAAAAAACAAAACTATCAGAGCAGTTCACATAGAGAATTCTTTCACAAAACTGCTCCAATTAAGAAGGTTGATGCAGTCCTCTTTTATTAAAAAAACTCTAGTTCCGTATCTGGGTTAAAAAAAAGGAAAAGCTCGGTGGGGATTTCCAGTATGGATGTTCTTCAACTGCTGCTGCTGATAGGATGCACATGAAAAACTATATGTAAAAAAGCAGTTCACTTATACTCAGAATTCTCATATAGAAAATACACTAGAAGCAACGCAAAAAAGCAGTCCACCGCGCTTGACCAATCAAAAAAACTTATCAAACTAGTCCCCCCACACCCCCGTGGCTGTAATGCAGTTCATACAGGCTCGCATTGCATATTAATGCAGTTCGCCGCACTACAAAAATTCACCGCGCATTGCATATTACTGCAGTCCACCGCTCTTGACCGCGATTCACAGACAAAAAACACAGCCTGCAATGCAGTTCTAACAACTATAAAATGCAAAAAATCTCAAAAAACATCTTTGAGAAACGACCAGAGCGAGTCGCGCCGCAAAAAAACATGGACAAAAAACTTAAATTCTTCAAAATTAACAACTTAATCCGCTCCAATTCATACGGATAGATCAAAAGCAGCCCGTAATTGCCGAAAACAACAGAATATTACATACAAAACGCAACAATTTCGATCCGCACGGCGAAGAACAGAGAACAGAGGTTTTTCCGCTAGAACAGAGAAATACTCGACAAATTATACTGAAATTTCAATCCTATTAGCAGATTAATCTGTCGCGGAATAACACAAACATCAACACGATAATGGTAACACACAAACATCAATAGAATACGAACAACCAACAATAAGATCTGAAACTCCTCCATCAGCGCAAGAACGGACGCAGATCTGCCAAATCCAAGGATTTCTGTCGTTTTCTCGCTGAATTCAGTGCTTAACCACATATTAAATCAGCGCACGCGCAAGTAAACCAGTAGAAATCGATCAACCTAGCCAGAAATGCTGCTAAATGAATGTTTCCTGTTGCACCTCTATGTGGTTCGCAGCAGAAGGAGGAAGCAGTGCGCGTAGCTTTCCAATGCAATATATATATATATATATGACTTAGGCTTCAAGTGCGTACTTGTTAGTTAAACCTATGGTTAAAATGTGACACTAAATACGACTAGTAAGTAGTACAGTAGCAGTAATAGTATACATCGGTCAAATTATTCATCATGTCCACACATTGAATTGACGTGACAACATGCTGCGCGAGAGGTGACACAAGAATCCCGGCGGCGTGTTCGGGTATTCTGGACTTCAGATTTGGAGTACCACTTATCTGTTGAAATCTTTCATCATTCACTTAAAATAGTCGATTGATCATACATTGAGTACCATATAACTGGAATTAACCCATGCAAGTCGAAGAAGGATTGGCTGCTGCTGCCGACTGGCGTGAAGTTCGATCCCACAGATCAGGAGCTGATCGAGCACCTTTAGGCGAAATTGAGTGCTGACAGCGCGAGATCTCACCCTCTCATCGATTTGTTCATACCAAACATCGACAACAAGCATGGCATATGCTACACCCATCATGAGAAACTTCCAGGTAAGACACCGATCGACCGTCTACTTGCACAAACATATTCCTTTGTTTATAGCTCTATTTTTCTTTTTAGACGCATACCTGGTGAAGCAATTATAATTTGGCAGTTAATAAAAAGTGAAACAAGTGACTACAACATGCCAAAGATGTTATGAAAATGCCAACTACATACACTAAAACATGTATTCGACAATACTGCATGTATCACACTGAGTGGCCTAAGAAAACATTTCTTCCAGCGCAATTCCAGGGCATTCAAAAGGGGCACGTGGACGCGTGGCAAGATACAGTCGGAGTGCGGCATGCATGCGATGTGGCACAACACCGGCAATACCTTGCCGGTGATGGTCAACGGCCGGCAGACGGGCAACAAAAAGGTTCTGGTGCTGCACACCAGCAAGAACTTCGACCACCAGAGGACCAACTGGGTGATGCACTAGTACCACCTCACGGACCTGGAGTAAGAGAAGGAGCGGGAGCTGGTCCTCTGCAAGATTTTCTACCAGACGAACACTAGTGCCAGGAGTAAAAAGATTATAAGTTAGTTTGGTATTGGTACTTGTACTACCTTGTCGTTCGCAAGTTGGTATTGTTGTTAACGATCTTTTGGTATGAACTTGGCATTTGCTTCCAACCATCATGCCGAGGGTCGACGTGGATATAAAGCTGAATCATTTCTTTCAAAACGAATTTTCACGCACCTAATTTTTATTTGATGGGTAGCATAAGCACCTGCCGTTCGAATTCCCGGTTCTCTAATTTTTTCGAAACAAATGCATGCTCTTATTATCATGATGAAAAATTAATATCTCTGCTACATCCCAGTTATCAGCCTGTACTTGCAGAATTATCTCGTTTATTGAGCACGTATATTTTTTTTCCAGGCCGAGCAAGTTTCAACTGGGCTGTAGACTGCCCAGGCTTGGTTTTGTTTTTAACAGGCCTAGCCCATGACGACAACGGGGCACAAAGATCCAGCAGGTATCTATTGGCCTCTGGCCCACCAACGTTAGTTATATTTTGTCTTACAACATCCAGATGCACTTTTTTACTGAATCAAACACACATCCCAGTTCTATTTTCCTCTTGAAACGCATGTCCTACATCCATTTTCTAATCTCTACCTATAGTTTTACTAGTTCATATACACGTATCAATATATTGGAAATACATAAAATTCACTTTTCATATTTACATCCTTAATTTTGTTGTTGTTTTCCCTCCCAGCGCTAATTTTTTACCATTGGTTTTCCCTTAAACCAACTCAATTGTCCTACGTCTTATTAGCTTACAAAAACAAAACGATTTTTTTTGGCAAATCAATAAGTTCTTAAAAAATGTTTATCATTTCGGGATTACAAAAGTTCGGACTGCACCGAAACATGCAAAATAAGGTTGAACTTTTTGACCGTGGTCCTGGGCAGAAAATGGGCTGTAATAAATTACTTAAGAATTAGCAAATGGGCTGCAAATTATTAAAAAATAGCAAATGGGCTCTATGTTGTCTACCACAGATTTGGAGGCTGACTTGTGGGCCTACTAAGTTCATCCGTACACAAGGTTTATCAAAAAAGAAACTTAGTCAACAATTGACTCTACCAGCGTCAGACCGTTAGATGTCAATCTAGCGGCAATCGTGCTTCTTCAGTCTCTGATCTTCCTGCCCCTGCCGCGCAAATGAGCGCCGTCGGAACCGCCTGCTCCCGCCGCCCGTGGCCGGCTGTGCTGCCGGGGAGGCCTCACGGCCCCATCATATACTCGCATCCCTGGCCTGTCTATCCCTCTACTCACCCACACCTCCTGTTATTTTCCAGCGATGGTAGCCGAACTAGTCAACCCTCGTACTCTCCACCGCGTGGGCAGCGACTGCCGTGTGTTCCCCGGCTCCGTGACGTTCCCTTCGTTGGCCTCGCCGTCGTCCACCGCCCTGGTGCTCTCGGCGTGCCGTGGTCAACGTGGTCAACGAACGACATCAATCGGAAGTGGACTGTACATGGAGAGGTTGACAGCTGGTTCCACGGCCGCACACAAGGAAATGCCTCCTTATTACGCGCAAAATAATGATTCCTCCACCTCACATCTGGGACCTGCCGGAAGGGCCTCTGTATTTCGCGAAAAAACGTTCCCTCCGCTGACAGGTTGGACCCACCAAGTATATCTTCGCATGCAAGGAAAGTGCCTCCTTATTGCGCATAAAAAAATGAATACCCCCCTGCCAGCTCGGACCTACCAAGGTGGGAGGCTGACTTGTGGGCCTACTAAGTTGACGGGAACGGATGGCTTTGTCAACTTAGTCAATATGAATGATTCTAGCTCCAGTGACCGGACGATGTCCATCCAACGGCCTTAGTGCTTCTTCAACCTCTGGTCTTCTTGCTCCAGCCGCCCAAAACAGCGCCGGTCGTGCCGCCTGCTCCTGCCTCCCGTGGCCGGCTGTGCTTCCGCGGAGGCCTCACTACCCCCATACTACTCCCACCGCTGGCCGGGCCATCCCTCCACTCACCCACACCCCCTGTTATTCTGCAACGACGGCAGCCTCACACCGTAGGGGAACCAGTGAACCCTCGTACTCCTCTCTGCGTGGGCATCCACTGTTGCGTCTTCCCTGGCTCCGTGTTGTCCCCTTCCTAGGCCTCACTGTCTTTCACCACGTTGGTGCTTTCGATGCGGCGTGGTCAATGTGGTCAACGACCGACTTCCATCAGAAGAGTACTGTACGTGGAGAGGCTGACAGCTGGGTCCACGGCCACAGCCCAATATTTTTGTGATTTTCCAAGTAAGTCGCTTTGTCAGGCCTGTTGGGCTGCAAATCTTTCAAGACGAGGAGAGCTTCATTCGGCTGGCCGAGAAAATGGGCTATCAGTAATGAGAAATGGGCTGTACATTTTTAAAACACATCAAACCGGCAATTAGTTTCAAATTTCTTTTTTTTTCATTTCTAGATTTTAAATTGCATTGATTTTTATACGTGGACAATTTGTTGGATTTTATATTGATATACATTTATTTTTGAATTCAGTTTGAATGTGACTCGAAATTTCGGGATTAAAAACAGTTCGGACCGCACTGAAATATGCAAAATTTCGTATAATTTTTTAACTGTGGCCACAATATGGGCTGTAATGCTAACAATAAGAATATGGGCTCCAAAAAAACCTTAAGAATTAGCAAATGGGCTATAAATTATTAGAAATAATGGCAGATGGGTTGTATGATGTTTTCCACAGATTTGAGGCTTTCCTAAAAATGGTTGACGAACAAGCAGTGACTGTTGGATGTCCATCCAACGGTCGTCGTGCTTCTTCAATCACTGCTCTTCCTGCTCCAGCCGCTCAAACAAGCGCCGGCGGGACTGCCTGCTCCCTCCTCCCTGCGTCCAACTGTGCTGCCGCGCAGGCCTCACTGCCCCACCGTACTCCCATCGCTGGCCTAGCCATCCCTCTACTCACCCACACCTGCTGTTATTCTCCGACGACGACAAACGAACTAGTGAACCCTCGTACAGTCGTATTCCCCGCCGCGTGGGAAACAACTGCCGAGTCTTCCCTGCCTCCGTGTCGTTCCCTTCCTAGGCCTCGCCATCGTCCACCGCCCTGGTGCTCTCGACGCGGCCTGGTCAACGTGGTCAACGACCGACATGCATCTGAAATGGACTGTACGTGGAGAGGCTGACAGCTGGGTCCATGGCTGCACGCAAGGAAATGCCTTCTTATTACACGCAAAATAATTATTCCTCCACCTGACATCTGGGACCCACCGAAAGGGCCTCTGTATTTCGCGAAAAAACGTTACTGCTGCTGACAGCTCGGACCCACCAGCTATATGTTCGCACGCAAGGAAGAGCCTCCTTATTACGCACAAAAAGATGAATACTCCCCCTGCTAGCTGGGACCCAGTATAGTGGCAGGCTGAGTTGTGGGCCTACTAAGTTGACGGGGACGGAGGGCTTTGTCAACTTAGTCAATATGCACGATTCTAGCTCAAGTGACCGTACGATGTCCATCCAACGGCCGTAGTGCTTCTTCAACCTTTGGTCTTCTTGCTCCAGCCGCCCAAACCAGCGCCGGTTGTGCCTCGTGCTCCTGCCTCCCGTGGCCGGCTACGATGCGGCGGAGGCCTCACCGCCCCATACTACTCCCACCGCTGGCCAGGCCATCCCTCTACTCACCGACACCCCATGTTATTCTGCGATGACGGCAGCCTCACACTGCAGTGAACCAGTGAACCCTCATACTCCTCTACGCGTGGGCATCCACTGCCGCGTCTTCCCCGGCTCCACATCGTCCCCTTCCTAGGCATCGCCGTCGTCCACCGCCCTAGTGCTCTCGGTGCAGTATGGTCAACGTGGTCAAGGAATGACTTCCATTGGAAGAGTATTGTACGTGGAGAGGCTGACAGCTTGGTCCATGGTAGCCACAAGGAAGTGCCTCCTTATTACGCACAAAATAATTATTCCTCCACCTGACAGCAGGGACTCATCGGACGGGCCACCATATTTGGCGAAAAAACATTTCCCCCTGACTGCTAGGACCCACCAGACGGGCCACCTTATTTCGCAGAAAAAATGCCCCCCCCCCCCGCTATGAGCTCGGACCCACCGGAAGTGCCGCCTTATTATACACAAAAAAAATGAAAACTCCCCCTGCTAGTTGGGACCCACCTTGGTGGGTGGCTGACTTGTGGGCCTACTAAGTTGACGGGGACGGAGTGCTTTGTCAACTTAGGCAATATGAACGATTCTAGCTCCAGTGACCGTACGATGTCTATCCAACGGCTGTAATGCTTCTTCAACCACTGGTCTTCTTGCTCCAGCCGCCAAAAGCAGCGCCGGTCGTGCCGCATGCTCCCGCCTCCCGTGGCCGGCTGTGCCGCCGTGGTGGCCTCACCGTCCCCTACTATTCCCATCGCTGTCCAGGCCCTGCGGCGACGGCAGCCTCACACCGCAACCGAACCAGTGAACCCTCGTAGTCCTCTCTGCGCGGGCTTCCACTGCCGCGTCTTCCCCGGCTCCGCGTCGTCCCCTTCCTAGGCCTCGCCGTCGTCCACCGCCCTGGTGCTCTAGGCACGGCGTGGTCAACGTGGTCAAGGAACGACTTCCATTGGAAGAGCATTGTATGTGGAGAGGCTGACAGATGGGTCCACGGCCGCAGCAAAGAAGTGCCTCCTTATTACGCGCAAAATAATCATTCCTCCACCTGACATCGGGGACCCACTGGACGGACCACCGTATTTCGTGAAAAAAAAACGTTTCCCCCTGACTGCTGGGACTCACCAGCTACATCTTCGCACGCAAGGAAGTGCGTCCGGAAAAAAAACGATTCGCTCCCCTGACTGCTGGGACCCACCAGCTACATCTTCGCAGGCAAGGAAGTGCCTGATAGTCGGGACCCCCCTGGTCGAAGCATACGTAGCGTTTTCTGGTGGCGAACGTGTACGTACATACTGGTCGATGTAGAGGCACAAACGTGTCGTAGTAGAGGCACGCACGTAGCATGTACACGTACGTACAACGGCCAGGGTGCAAGAAAGAAAATACGGCCACGTACGTACATACGGGCGGGGTCTCGAAAGCCTACTCGCGCGTACGTACGGCCAGGGCTCATGTACATGGCTAGGTCGGAACGGAGTAACAGCGTCATCGTTGTGTTCATGGGGAGCCAACCGGCTGGGTCGGAACGGAATGTGTCGTCGTGTTCATCGGGAGGGTTTGGACGGAACAGTCGATGGAAACGAGGCCTGGCGTACCGCAAAACGGAGGAAACGGCCTTGTGTTCGACCGACCAAGTTCGATACGGGATCCTGTTCATCGGGAGGGGTCTGGCGTACCGCAAAATAGAGGAAACAGACCTCCTACGGTCGAAAAGGGGGTCCTGTTGATCGGGAGGGGTGTGGCGTACCGCCGAACGGAGGAAACAAACTTCTGTTGGAGCGCTACCGTCGAAACGGGGGTCCTGTTGATCGGGAGGGGTGTGGCGTATCGCAAAACGGAGGAAACAGACTTATGTTAGAGCGCTACGGTCAAAACGGGGGTCTTGTTCATCGGGAGGGGTGTGGCGTACCGCAAAACGGGACTCCACGGGATACTGTTCATCACCACCGTCGACCCCCTCCAGCCTCCACGGGCTACTGTTCATCCATCGTCGACCTCCTCCAGCCTCCACCTACAACTATTCAGCCTCCACCGCGCGCTCCTCCACCGGCTACTGTTCAACCAGCCCTCTCCACGGGCTCCTGTTCAACCACCCCTCCACGGGCTACTGTTCATCTAGCCCTCCACCATCTACTGTTCATGCAGCCCTCCACGGGGTGGTCCTGTTCATGCAGCCCTCCACGGGGTCCTGTTCATGCAGCCCCAACCGGCTCGATCGAACGGGGTCCTGTTCATGTAGAGGCAACACCACGGGGTCCTGTTCAGCCACCCCCACCAGGAACTGTTCATCCAAATCCACCCAGCAACGTGCACTGTTCATGCAGAGGCAGCATCGATCGGCTTCAGTTAGCAGCAGTAGCGAAGGAATCGCTCGACCAGGTTCAGTTAACAGCCATCAATCGATCGCTCGGGTTCAGTAACGCGTAGCCTCCAGTGCAATCGCTCAGGTTCAGTTAGAGCCCAACGCCTTGCTCGGGTTCAGTTAGAGCCCAACGCCTCGCACCCACGCGCGTGCGTGTACGAGAGAAACGCGCACCGGTCGGCCCTGACCACCCACCGTAACCGGGAACACCCAGATAGTTTCCTCGCCCTCGCTTCTACCACGGGTTTTTCCGTCATGGACGGCCCAAAGAATGTCTTGCAGCTGCGTCTCCGGGCCGCCCAGGACGAAAAGCCCATTTTCTGTCATAGAAGTAGGACCCCACCATATCTATGATGATACCGTGTTTTGTCACAATTATTGTCATAGAAGTGTCATAAGTATGACAAGAAAAAGTTTCATTCGGCCCAAAATGTCACGGATGTCTCTTTTTTTGTAGTGTGAGGCATAAACGTAGAGCCTGAGTCCACAAGATAGTATTTTCTCGGTGACGATAGTGGCCATTTTCCTGTTCAGTGGTTGTATCCAAAAAGATTCTAGAGTCATTTGTCGTACCCTCCCAACCAACCATCACATATGTGAAACTCTGTGAAAATAAAAAGCACACAAACTCTTCTGTGTTGGCGAAACTCGTTTTCCACGATAACATATTTGGTTGGTTGTTGGAACTCGGGCATAAATGTGTGTCCGGGCTCCGACGCTATTCTAGAAATGCAAAAAAATCTAATACTAGATGAATTAGAAAACTAAACTATTCTTTGTGATTCGGTACCGCATGAACTAACTGGCCCAATTCTTGGTAGGTATTTATTAGGGGGAGGGCCAACCACTGAATGAACAACGATCTCCCGGTCAGTCACAACCCTATAGCTTTAGCCTTTGCTTGAATCTGCATGTTCCTCATGTCATCATGTTTAAATTTCTTATAAACTTGAAATGGGGATTAACCAACCCTAGCATCCCTTTGAAAAACTAGGTTCACACAAATTTGATTTCAATGAACCCAAAATACCCTTCACAGAATGTTCATCATTTTTGGTCTTGGCTAAAACCTCTGCCAAAAATGGTTTCATAATTTTGGGAGCCATTCTGGATCTTTGAATTAAGTCATAACTATTTGCATTTGGACATTTAAAATGCTATAAATATTTTTAAATGTCCAAATAATTCTGCAAGCAATTTTAGGCTGTTAGGAATAATCTCAAAAGTGCCTCTAATTATTCTCGGAATTTTCCACAGTGGTTTAGTGCTTGTACTAAATCAAAATAGACAATAGAAAATAGAAAAACCAAACAAAACAGAAAAAGGAGAGAGAGAGAGAAGATCTCACCTGGCTTACCTGCGGCCCAGCCGCTTGGCCCAGCCCACAGCTGTAGTGGCCCAGCCCCAACGCCACTTCCTTCAACCTCGTGCCAGAAGGCATGAGGGCGTGTGCCCGTGGTGCACCAACACGCGCACGACACCGACGGCCACCTCCTGCTTGCCGCTTCGCCTGCCCCCCTGGTGCAGCCACACACTCCCCCTCGACCCTCTGGCTCTCTCTCACTCTTCCTCGCCCACATCTCCTCCCCTGGCTCTCTTCCTCGCACACGGTCGAGCACCCTCGCTACCGCCATTCACTGCCACCGCATCCACCGAGCTCCTCTCGCCCCTCTGCCTTGTCCAATGGGTCCGCCTCGACGCCGTGGAGCGCCAATTCGAAGCACGTGCCCGCGGGATGCCTGAAACGTCGACATCATCTTCTTCTTCCTCGTCGGCCACCGGGTATCGCCATCGTCGATTAACCGGCTATGGAGCATCCCCAAGCCCGCCGTCCAGCTCCCGCGACTCCCAGTGAGCCCCTGCCCCTTTCCCCTCTCTCCTAGTGCTCGTCCGCGTCCTCTAACCACCGTGGCCATCGGAGCTGATAGCTCCTCGCCGCCGGCCATGTCGCCACCGCGGTTACGGCCATGCAAGCACGCGTCCGAGCTCACCACTGAAGTCACTGCACCCCCACGAGTCTAACACACCTAGCCCCGGCCCCTGTCGTGCACCGTAGCTCCTTCTTCTTCTCTGACCGAACTCCGACCGCCGCCCAACTCGCCATCGCCGCCGTTACAGGCCACCCCAGCACCCGCCACCCATTCCACCGGCTGCACGCGAGCAGTAGCTCCTCGTAGAGCCTCCCCATGCCCAGAACCATCGCCGGAGGCGGTTTCCCGATGGCCTCCGCCGTGTTCGTCCTCGCCGGCAGCTTAACGCCAGCCAAACCATCGTTTAAACGCATCTAATGACCCCCCTATGATAGAGGCAAAGGTGTCCCGTCTTTCGATGAGATGGTGGCTATCGTTTTGGAGGAAGTCGACTTTGACGATCCGACTACGAACGTGCGAGGACGTCGCGCCTTAGCAATCGCTAAACCAACTCCGAGAGGTTATTGACCACGCCGGAGCACGATCAACCTGACCACGAAGGTCTGTTTCCTGCAGGCAAACGAAGAACAAGCAAGAAACTGAGATTGCAATCTGGATATTGCGAATATAAGAGGAAAGCTTTATTGATCAAGGTGGGGTTCTGTGACGCCTTTGTCTGGTCGTTGAACACAAACGAAGTACGCGAAGTTGCAGCTATGGCGAACTTTTAATCTAAACAAAACCAAAAGTCTAAACGACGCCCTAAGGGCTGTATATATGGGGGAAAGAGGGGGCAATTTCGTGGCCCTTGGTGGAGGGGTCCGAAACCAACCCTAACTCTTGTTTCCCCACACATACGGACTCTAAAAACAGCCTATACTCAAGTATTTCGAAATTACATGGGCCTGGCCCAATAATAAGGTGGCGCAACACCTATAATAGCCTCTGGACGAAATTTATGAAGTGGCATCTTGTATATTTCGTCCAAGGCTTCACGCACTCATTATGGTGGCTTCAAAGTACTGAAATCATCACATGTAACTCCATTCTTGTTTCCCTTGCGCATGCCATCATCTCCATGCTTGATCTTGCTCCAATGTTCATCCTTCTTGTGCAAGCTAGGCCCTTCATTTGTAAGCAAGACAAATGTATCCAATTTAGGCAGCATCATATTCTCATGAACATTAGATTCATTACCAAGAAACGAAAGTACCTGGTAATTTAATTGGCGTGCGCGAGCTCTAGTATTTGGTCTTGTATATGTGTCAGTTGGAGCTATGGGTGTAACCTTGTTAGTGATGTCCTCATCATCCTCCCCTTCTTGAATTGAAGTCTTCCTCGACGGAACCTCATCTTCCTCACCCAAGTAAGGCTTCAAATCTGCAATGTTAAATGTGGGACTAACCCCAAAATCTGCAGGCAGCTCAAGTTTATATGCATTATCATTTATTTTCTCTAACACCTTGAAAGGACCATCAGCACGTGGCATTAGCTTTGACTTGCGCAAATTAGGAAACCTATCCTTACGCAAATGTAACCAAACAAGATCTCCAGGTGCAAAGACGACACGTTTTCTACCCTTATCTCCAACAAGTTTATATTTAGCATTCATGCGCTCAATATTTTCCTTAGTTAACTCATGCATTTTTAAGATCAATTCAACATGTTGTTTAGCATCAAAATTAACCTTCTCCGAAGATGGAAGAGGCAACAAATCAATAGGTGCACGAGGTAGGAAACCATAGACAATTTCAAAAGGGCACATCTTAGTAGTAGAATGCAACGAACGATTATAAGCAAATTCAATATGAGGCAAGCATTCTTCCCACATTTTCTTATTATTCTTCAAAACAGCCCTAAGCATAGTAGACAAAGTTCTATTGACTACTTCAGTTTGTCCATCAGTTTGGGGGTGACAAGTAGTACTAAAAAGCAGTTTAGTCCCCAACTTAGCCCATAAACATCTCCAAAAGTGGCTAAGAAATTTAGTATCACGGTCTGAAACAATAGTATTTGGCACACCATGCAAGCGAATAATTTCACGAAAGAACAAATCAGCAACATTAGCAGCATCATCGCTTTTATGACATGGTATAAAGTGTGCCATCTTCGAGAACCTATCCACGACAACAAATATGCTATCCCTCCCCTTCTTTGTTCGAGGTAAACCCAAAACAAAGTCCATAGATATATCTTCCCAAGGAACACTAGGGACAAGCAAAGGCATATATAAACCACGAGGATTGAGTCGTGACTTAGCTTTTTGACATGTAGTGCAGCGACCAACAAAACGCTCAACATCCCGTCGCATCTTTGGCCAAAAGAAATGTGTAGCAAGTACGTCCTCCGTCTTCTTCACGCCAAAGTGTCCCATTAATCCTCCTCCATGCGCCTCCTGCAACAACAAAAGACGAACAGAGCTAGCTGGAATGCATAGCTTGTTAGCACGAAACACAAATCCACCATTAACGACGAACTTGTTCCATGTTCTCCCCTCTATACAATTCTGCAATACATCTTTAAATTCAGCATCATGCACATATTGATCTTTGATGGTCTCCAAACCAAATATTTTAAAGTCAAGTTGTGAAAGCATAGTATAACGACGAGACAATGCATCAGCAATAACATTTTCTTTCCCCTTCTTGTGTTTAATAACATAAGGGAAAGTCTCTATGAATTCAACCCATTTAGCATGTCTACGGTGCAGTTTTGCTTGACTTTTAATGTGCTTCAAAGATTAATGATCAGAATGTATAACAAATTCTTTGGGCCATAAATAATGTTGCCATGTTTCCAAAGTCCGAACAAGAGCATATAATTCCTTATCATAAGTAGAATAATTCAAACTAGGCCCACTCAATTTTTCAGAAAAGTATGCAACAGGTTTACCATCTTGTAATAACACACCTCCTAACCCAATTCCACTAGCATCACATTCAAGCTCAAAAGCCTTATTAAAATCAAGAAGTTGGAGTAAAGGAGCATGTGTCAACTTATCTTTCAATACCGTGAATGCTTCTTCCTGTGCAGCACCCCAAACAAAAGGCACATCCTTCTTTGTAAGCTCATTGAGAGGTGCAGCAATGGTGCTGAAATCTCTCACAAAACGCCGATAGAATCCAGCGAGGCCAAGGAAACTCCTCACGTGTGTGACCGTTTTGGGCTGCGGCCAACTCTCAATAGCTTCAATCTTGGCTTTATTAACCTCAATTCCCTGTGGAGTAACAACATAGCCAAGAAAAGAGACTCGGTCGGTGCAAAAGGTGCACTTTCCAAGGTTACCAAACAAACGTGCATCACGTAGAGCAATAAAAACATCACGTAAATGTTCCAAATGTTCCTCCAAAGATCTGCTAAAAAATAATATATCATCAAAGTATACTACCACAAATCGTCCAATGAAAGCACGTAAAACTTCATTCATGAATCTCATGGAAGTACTAGGTGCATTAGTTAACCCAAAAGGCATGACTAACCACTCATATAATCCAAACTTAGTTTTAAATGATGTTTTCCATTCATCTCCCAATTTCATACGAATTTGATGGTATCCACTACGCAAATCAACTTTGGAGAAAATTGTAGAGCCACTCAATTCATCAAGCATATCATCTAGCCTAGGAATAAGATGACGATAATGAATAGTAATATTATTAATGCCTCTACAATCAACACACATACGTAATGTACCATCCTTTTTCGGCACTAGAATAATAGGAACAGCACAAGGACTAAGGGATTCGCGTATATAACCTTTGTCGAGTAGCTCCTGTACTTGACGCATAATCTCCTTCGTCTCTTCTGGATTGGTACGGTATGGTGCGCGGTTGGGTAGCGATGCACCGGGAATTAAGTCAATCTGATGCTCAATCCCTCGAATAGGTGGTAATCCCGGTGGCACGTCTTGTGGAAAGACGTCGGCGAACACCTGCAAAATGTTAGTGACAGCAGGAGGCAAAGAGGAAGGCACGTCCTCGAATGAAAATAATGCATCTTTGCACACAAAAGCATAGCAAACAGATTTGCTAAAATCTAGCTCATCAGTATCAGATTTGGTGGCAAATAAACATGCAGTTTTCAATTTAATTTCAGAAGCAATAGTAGATGGTTTATTATTAGGCTTCATTTGTTGCTCAAATTCTTTTGCCACAATCTGATTTTCACTCTTATTTTTCTCCTGTTTTGCTTTATTAGCTCTATTAATATCATCTTTCAAAATGGAATCAGGAGTCATAGGAAGCAAAGTAATATTTTTATCCTTATGAACAAGAGTATACTGATTGTTTCTACCATGGTGTACATAATTTTTATCAAATTGCCATGGTCTACCAAGTAATAAGGAACATGCTTGCATAGGTACCACATCACAATCAACATAATCAGCATATGTAGAGATACTAAAATGCACACGAACAGTACGTGTTACCTTAACCTTGCCGCTATTGTTGAACCATTGGATGTAGTAAGGATGTGGATGTGGTCTTGTGGTGAGAGATAGCTTCTCCACCATCTCCATGCTAGCCAAGTTGTTGCAACTCCCTCCATCTATGATCACGCGAACAGAACGTTCCTTCACAACTCCCTTTGTATGGAACAAATTATGCCTCTGATTTTGCTCAGCTTGTGTAACCTGCACACTCAAAACACGTTGAGCAACTAAACATTCATACATGTCAGCATCTTCAGGAGCCATGTATTGCGTCTCATGATCAGAATCGTCTCCGCCGTGTTCTTCACGTGTAATAAGAGCCAAAGTCTCCTCATCATAGTCACTAGCGGATTCATATCCACCATCCTCAGTAGCAATCATCACACGCTGAGATTTGCAATCTCTCACAAAATGTCCTCTTCCCTTACAACGACGACAAATAATATCACTGGTGTGCCCTGTTGATGCCATGGAAGAAGAAGAACTCTGTGCAGGCCCAATAGGTGTGCTCTTGGCAGATAATGGTGGTTGTGCCTGCTTCCTTGTATCACGGCTGGAGGTAACAACTGATGGAGGTGTCGGTGCAGTAGAATGTGTGGAAGTAGAGGATGCACGCGGTGTCCATGATGAAGGCCGACCTGCAGAATAGTTAGTCCGCGCCAACGCCTGTCGATCCTGCACTTCACGTTCATCTTTACAAGCAAGATGGAATAAACGAGTGATATTAGTATAATCCTTATACTCTAGAATGGTCTGAATCTCTCTATTTAATCCACCCATAAAACGTGCAAGCATAGCTTCATTCTCCTCAACAATACCACATCTAATCAGGCCAGTTTGTAATTGCTGATAATATTCTTCTACGGAATTTTTTCCTTGTCTTAAGCGCTGCAGTTTTTGAAGTAATTCACGTTGAGAATATAGTGGAACCCAACGAGTACGCATAGCAGTTTTCAAAGCAACCCAAGTAGCTGGAATAGGATATAATCTACAATGTTCAGACCACCAAACACATGCAAAACTAGTGAAAGCTCCTTGTTCGTCAAGTTCTCCCAGTCAGTCTCGTCGACTTGTGATCCTGGCATGGTTAGCAGCAATAGAAACACACAAGAATATGATCCTACAGACTACTAACAAGTGGTGGTGGTGGTGGGTGTCACAAATCCGTCAAGCAAATCTCAAATTCTTACCAGTTCTTACCCAGCAGCAGGCGGTGATCGGCAACCGATGTAGTCAAAACTCTCAAAGCTTGGATAGAGCGATTACCAGGGAGAGTCAAACGCACGATGTAGATGTATGTGGAGCTGGGAAGGCTTATAATATGGTAGCAAAAAGGGTCAGCAATAATCAATTCCGAGATGCAAAGGTGAATAAACGCTCAACGACGGTACTGTGCTGGTCCTAGGCTAGACCGTACTAGAGACGCGAGCCTAGAACACTAACAAAATCACGGCGCTGCACGTAATCAAAGGGAAAGCACACTCTGATTTTTTTTGCGCTCTTTTTTTTGCGCTGTTTTTTTTGCCGAAAATCACTATAATGGCGAGTGTCTCAAAACACTTCCCAAGTCAAACTAAGATGATAGGCACGAATTTTTTTTGACGAATTTTTTTTCGGAATCAGGGCAGCAACGACGAAAAAGTGGGGTAAATAAAACAGTATGGTGGCACGTGTCTCAAAAGACTCAGAAAAGCTCAAAAATAGGATAGGGAAAAAATATTTTCACCTGTCGAAATTTTGGCCTAAAAACTGTCCGGGGGTTTCCAGACTTTTTTTTTCGAGCCCTACTCAGGCAAGGAAACACGAAACCGAAACTAGATGGATCTCGAAAGCCAATCTAGAACGAAAAGAACTCGGATTGGTGGTGGATATGTGGTGGTAGAATATGGCAGCGGTGGTGGTATATGGATACGGATTGGTGGTGGTATATGGATACAGATCGGTGGTGGTATGTGGCAGTAACGATGAAGATGTTGCGGCGGCGGCGTGACAACTTATGACCAGAACTCGAAACTCTAAAAGACTAGACGCTAAGACCAGCAACTTGACACGACGATGCAACCGCAAATTCAACTAAGCAAACACGGAAAAGATTATGCAATAGCTCAGACTGGTTCGGATATGATGAACTAACCCTAATTTTTTTTGGCTTTTTCGTGGACTGTAGGTATGAAGAACAGACTCGATCTAATCTACGAAAAACTATAAAATCTCACCGAGCAACCTGGAAATCTGATACCACTTGATAGAGGCAAAGGTGTCCCGTCTTTCGATGAGATGGTGGCTATCGTTTTGGAGGAAGTCGACTTTGACGATCCGACTACGAACGTGCGAGGACGTCGCGCCTTAGCAATCGCTAAACCAACTCCGAGAGGTTATTGACCACGCCGAAGCACGATCAACCTGACCACGAAGGTCTGTTTCCTGCAGGCAAACGAAGAACAAGCAAGAAACTGAGATTGCAATCTGGATATTGCGAATATAAAAGGAAAGCTTTATTGATCAAGGTGGGGTTCTGTGACGCCTTTGTCTGGTCGTTGAACACAAACGAAGTACGCGAAGTTGCAGCTATGGCGAACTTTTAATCTAAACAAAACCCAAAGTCTAAACGACGTCCTAAGGGCTGTATATATGGGGGAAAGAGGGGGCAATTTCGTGGCCCTTGGTGGAGGGGTCCGAAACCAACCCTAACTCTTGTTTCCCCACACATACGGACTCTAAAAACAGCCTATTCTCAAGTATTTCGAAATTACATGGGCCTGGCCCAATAATAAGATGACGCAGCACCTATAATAGCCACTGGACGAAATTTATGAAGTGGAATCTTGTATATTTCGTCCAAGGCTTCACACACTCATTATGGTGGCTTCAAAGTCCTGAAATCATCACTTGTAACTCCATTCTTGTTCCCCTTGCGCATGCCATCATCTCCATGCTTGATCTTGCTCCAATGTTCATCCTTCTTGTCCAAGCTAGGCCCTTCATTTGTAAGCAAGACAAATGTATCCAATTTAGGCAGCATCATATTCTCATGAACATTAGATTCATTACCAAGAAACGAAAGTACCTGGTAAGTTAATTGGCGTCCGCGAGCTCTAATAATTGGTCCTGTATATGTGTCAGTTGGAGCTATGGGTGTAACCTTGTTAGTGATGTCCTCATCACCCTATGTCACCGCCATGTGGGCCCCAGTTGACAGTTTTTGGTGAGGGTTAGGATTAGTGCTAATGCCACTGTTAACTAATGGTGTCACTAACCAGTGGGCCCCACTGGTCAGGTTTGACCCGGCTGACGTCTGTTGACTTGCTGACGTCGTGATGTTGCAGTGCTGACATCGTAAATACATTTACTAGAATATTCATATTTCTAATAATTTGGAAATTCCAAAAAATCAATAAAACTTCTAAAATTCATAGAAATTCAACCGTAACTCCAAATCAAAATAATTTATATATGAAAAATTATCAGAAAAATGCCATCTATCCATCTTTATCATTTTAATGCATGTTTGAAAAACTTATACTCACTGAATTGTACAAATCAATTGAAGGGCATTTGTAATTCTTCTTTTGAAGTTTGAATTTGAATCTTTGATTCAAATGAACTTCAACTAACATGGTAGCTTTATGCATTAGGTCAAACAATAGACTATTGCCATGTCATTATTATGCATCATATTGTTGCATTGCATTGATTGTGTTCTTTCCTGTTTGCCGGTGTTTGTTCGCTCTCGATAGACGTGTTCGGACGATGAGTTCAATGACACCGATGACGAGCTATACTATCTTCAGAAGTGCCACGCAAGCAAAAAAACCTTGTTCATTCCGATACAACCCAACTCTCTCGCTTCTGCTCTCTTTTACTACATTAGGACAACAACACTATAACTGTTACCTGCTGTGGTAGTTGAACCCCTTACCTCTGCATGACCTGTCATTGCCAAAGTAAATAGTTGAAACCCACTAGCATGAGTAGGAGTTGTTTGAGCCATGTTGTGCCTACTCATTCATGCTTTATAGTTATGCATGCTATTTCTTAGAGTTGTGTCAGGCCTGATTCATCGGGGATGAATGGGAATGTGGTCATCATGTCCTACTGTTGAGAGCTAAGTGTGTGAACGCGATTTGGTAAATGTAGCGATGAGAGGCCATGTAGGAGTACATGGTGGATTGTCTCATTGAAGCCGTCCTTAGGAACCGAGTTTTGTGTTTGTGATCCATGAATAGCTACTACCACACATTGGGATCCTTAATTGACTCTCCCGACTTATTAATCAACCTGATCTCTGTCCAGGAGTTGCAACTAGTTTTTGGTGTTTGTAGGATATGTGTTGGAGGCCGTGCGTAGCGCTGACCCTAGGGGTGGGCTATGACACGGAAGATACACCGTGGCACGGTGTACCGAGTCGCCTGTTTGGTGTCTTGGGAACCCTGTACACATCATTTGGGGCAGTGAGCGACACCCCGGCCGGATCTCCTTGCGGATGGAACCCGAATATGCGATAAACCTGGACTAGAGACTTGCGTGGTTAGTCAGGTCGTGGCCGACACCCTCGTTGGGCTTCGGCTTGAAGGTTGCCGAGTACATGTCGTGTAAACGACGATAAGTGGTGAGAGCGTGTGTGAAGAAATACACCCCTACAGGGTTATAAATGATCTATTCGAATAGCTGTGTTCGCGGTAAAGGACTTCTGGGTTGCATGTATAGTTCATAGACAAGTGAAAGTGGATACTCTAAAATGCGCAAGATAAGCGTGAGTCCTATGGATGGCGTTCTCGTAGGAAGACATGAGCGAACACAAATTGGTGTATTGATATGGTGAATATGTGGACTCATGTGCGCTACCTCAAAAGAGTTACTTACAGTCATAGTATAGGTTAGCCACCGAGTCAAAGATGGCTTGCTGCAGTTAAACCCCACAAACCCCTTTGTTGATAATGATGCATATGTAGCTAGTTCTGATGTAAGTCTTGCTGAGTACCTTTGTACTCACGTTTGCTTAATTATTGTTTTTGTAGAGAGACTCAGTCTCACTAGTAGTTTCGCGTGGACTTCGACGTTTAGCTTGTTACCTCAGCTACGATCTTGTGCCCTCTGGAGGGTCTTGTAGATAGTCAGGCTTCTTAGCCCTTTTCATTTGTAGTTGTCTGTAATCAGACATGTTAAGCTTCCGCATGTGCTTTTGGCTTGTATGCTCTGAATGTTGGGTCATGAGACCCACTTCTTGTGATAAATGCTATGATGGCTCTTCTGGGCCTTTATCTATATGAGTTGTTGAGTTATGTTGTGATGCCATGTTGTACAACACATACTTACATGTTATGCGTACATGTAATGTGTATTGCTATGTGTGGGATCCGACACCTAGTTGTTTACCCTTGGTAGTCTATCTTATGGGGAAATGCCTCCCAGTGCTTTCACTGAACCTTGTTAGCTTGCTACTGCTCCGTAGGCTGGCCGGCATGTGTCCTTCTTCGTTCCTATGTCTGTGCCTCCGGGGAAATGTCACGCATTGTTCCTTTAAGTCCTTGTAGCTTGCTACGACTTGGGTTCATACGTTGATGACCGACACGTTTGTTGCTGGGTCATGTATGCTTGTCCCTGTAATTTAGTGCCACTTTTGGTTTATAACTAGTCATGTCGGCCCGAGTTCTCCGTCATATGGATGCTAGCGACACTATCATATACGTGAGCCAGAATGCACAAACGGTCCCGGGCCAGGTAAGGTGGCACCCGTGGGGATACCGTGTGTAACACCCCATATGTGATACCTTCCATATATGGCAATAAAGCTTTTATCAATTGATCCTTGTCCTTTCCTTGGGGGTTCTTTTTCAATTATGCATTCTTATTGTTATTGCATTGTCATATTTATTTTTTTCCTTTTGCATTCATGCATTACTCATCATCACCATTGCATCATGATCTTCATAGCATTCTTTACTTGTCTTGTGTTGGTCCTTGTCCTTAGTTTGTTAAGTCAGGTCACCTTGTTCTTGTTGTGATGGTGATAGTGAGATCATGGCCATGCTAACCTACCCCCATTTCTTCTTGCACCACCTCTTCTCTTCCCTCCTTTTCTTTTCCTTCCCATTCTTTAAGCATTTTTGCAAGTGGCTTACCCTTCTCCTTTAATGTTCATCTCCTCCCCACATCTATGTTACCTTGTCCTAAGTCACCTTCCAAAGCGTTGCCTCATTTTGAATTGATTTGGTTAGGTTCAAAAATGACAGACGTTTGAACCATATTCAAACTTGTTTTATTTTTCTACCTCTAATAATGCCCAAGACATTTTTATAAAATAGGGCATAAATCCAGGAGCTAGGGGATATTTTATTTTCCTCCAGATTCCTTTTCTTTTAGCCTCTGCTTTCCTTTTGGTTTTTTGCCTGAGGAAAAAGAAAAAAGAAAAAGCATCAGCAACAGCAACCAGCAGTAGCGCAACCCAGCAGCCACCTGGGCCAGTCTCCCACTCGGCCCAGCAGCCAGCGCTCGCCCGCAGCCCAGCTAGCCAGCCCGCGCTGTTCCTCTCGCCGTTTCTCACCCGCGCCCCTGCTTATCCCCGCTGCATCGCGCCTACGTGGCCAGGACGGTCCCATAAGTCAGTGTGTGCGCTAAGCTCCTCACCCACCTTTTCGTCCTCCTCACGCCATCGCCATGGGGACGGCGAGCACGACGCCATCACCGCTCCGTCGTCGCTCTGGCCCCTCTTTTAAGCCCCCAGCTTGTCCAACCTAACCACTAGGGTTCCCTCCTCCTTCCTCGCCCGCCGCCAGGCCACCTAGAGCCCCAGATCCACCATTCCTCCGCCTTCCCGAGGGCTGTAGAGTGCTCCTCCTTGTTGCTGACGTGCTCTCCGGCCACCGTCGCCCTGGAGACCGTGTCCGTAAAGTTCGCCGTCGTCGACTACGTCTCAGGCTACATCTACGGCCCGTGGGACGCCAAGTTCGACTACCTCCTCGTCGAGTTCCCCTGCGACGGCCTCCGTTCTTCTCCGGCGAGATTCCGTCACCTCCGACCTCCTCGCGGCTAACCAACCACACCATCGTGCCTGTGGTGAGTTCGCGCACCTCCCTGACACATTTTCTTCCTCGTTTGCTTGCTGTAGCTATGTTAGCCGCGCGCACCCGAGCTCGTCGCCATCGGGCCTCATCTCCGGCTAGTGCCCCGACCACCGTAGCTCCTCCGCTGGTGTGCATCACCTTTGCCGTGTCGTGTAGGCCCTGCCTGTCCTCTCGCCGCTCCGTTTGGCCCCGTGTTTCGTCACGCCGTAGTTCACAGCAGCCGCCTCTGTTGCTTGCCGCCAGCATCGTTGTAGTCGTCGTTAGGCTCGGCTAGTGCACGCCGCGGATGCGGAACTCCTCCAGGAGCACACCGCACCACTCCGTCGCCTGTTTTGGTCGTCGGAGGAGCTCCGACGAGCTCCTCCGCCGGCTCTGTTCTCCCTTCTGGTTCATACTTCTTCAGTTTACACTTAAGGCAGTGCTCCCCTTATCTGTCAAATACACGCGCATAGCCCAATGGTGTGTCTCTTCGTCAGTTAGCCAGCCACGCGGGTTCGACTCCGCGCCGGGGCAGTGGTTTAGCCCCTTTTGGATTTCTTTGGCTCGCTGACAGGTCGGCCCCACCTGTCGGCCTCTCAGTTCCTCACACACACACCCGCAACCACTCAGCCGCCACGTCAGTTCCCTGGACCCACGGGTCTGTGCCTAAGGCTAGGACCAGGATGGGTCTGTTAGTCCTTGTTTTCTTTTCTGCATTTTCTTTTGCATATTTATATCTTTCAATATATGCATCTGATGAAATTGTTTTATATATATGAAAACTGCCTAGTTTTTCATGTACAATATTAATATGCAGTTGGTTGCCATGTTTAAAAGCATTTAAATTATTGTTTGATTTAATTTGTGTTTAAAATATGCTCAAAATTGTAAAAAACATAACTAAGTAACCAAAACTCCAAATTTGTCAAACTTTATATGTATTTGGGGTGGAAAAATGTGTAGATTAATGTGGTGTTGTTGCTTTGCATGGTTAACAACTTTAAAATATGACTTTCTCAGATCTGCCCTAATTGTGTTTATATGAATATGGGAGTTTCCAGAAAATGTTGTTTGTTCTTTCCGGCCCATTTAAAATGCTAGCATGTTGCTGTTAGTCCTAGTTGTACCCCATGCCATGTTAAAAAGCTTTTAAAACTTGTTGGGTGCTTGATTAAATCATCTACATAACCACTTGTGGCCATGTTAGTTTTGTTTTCCTATTTGCTTGTGTTCCAACCTGCTTGTGAACTTGTTCATTGTCATGTTGCTTGTGCACTCTTCTTGTCCCTATGAGTTGCATCATATCCTACCCATGTCCATGTCCATCATATTCATGCATCATGTGTTTGAGCATTGCATGATGATTGATTGTTGTTCCGCTGTTTGTATTGTTGTGTTGGCTAGAGCCCGGTGACGATTCGGAGTTCGAGGTTCCTTTCGAGGCTGAGTTTGAGGAGCAAGGTTACGATCCCTCCATTGAATCAACAGTCAAGATGAACATTCCCAGATATCACCTCTATCTTTGCATATGCTAGATGTCTCGTTCTTTAGATATTACCTCGATGCATATTCCTGTTTGTCAGCCCCCCTATTGTTGCCATGAAACACTCTAACCGCCTTCCTAGCAAACCGTTGTTTGGCTAAGTACGCATCGCTCAGCCCCTCTTATAGCATTTTAGTTGCAGGTGAAGTTTTGAAGACTTCTCCATGATGAACTTGTTATTGGGATAACACAATATATTACATGTTAAACTAATGCACCTATATATTGGTAATGGGTGGAAGGCTAAGCCTTTCTGCTTGGTGCTTTGTTCCACTCATGCCACATTAGGAACCGATAAACCGGTGTTATGTTCCTTGATTTTGCGTTCCTAACACGGTTGGGGTTTATGGCCCCCCCCCCCCTTGATAATTTGCTCTGTTTAAAGCTTTTCCAGCAAGGCCCAACTTTGGTTTTACATTTGGCTAATAACTAAAACTTGCATAGGGCGTTGCAAACCCGAGTTCTTAATTAACAATGCGGGCCAGTGCTCCTCATGAGTGTTGGTCCAAACTGGGGGTTCTGCGAGGCCACCACGGGGAAACATGAGGTTTGGTATATACCTGTAGAATCGCCATCCGGTCGTGGCCTGAGACGAGATACGCGCAGCTACTATCAAGGTGTTGGCACGCCGGGAGGTCTTGCTGGATTAGTTTTACCTTTGTCGAAATATCTTGAGCACGGGATTCCGAGGATACTCGTGTCTTCCCACTTTGGAGTTGCGACTCCGCGAATGGTGAGCTTGTGATGGGCTAAGTTGGGACACCCCTGCAGGGTTTGATCTTTCGAAAGTCGTGCCCGCGGTTATGTGGTAGATGGGAATTTGTTAATATCCAGTTGTAGATAACTTGACACCTTATCCTTAAGAATACACTACCTATGTGAGTAACCGTGATGGTCTCTTTCCGAAGGGCTTCGGGAATTGAACACAGTGGGGTTATGTTTGATCGTGAGTAGCTAGGATCACTTCTTGATCAACTTGGCGATCGTTGGCACTTGTTCTCTTCTCGCTCTAAACTCGTAAGCTAGTGCTTAGTGCATGCTGCAACCCCTTTTAAAGCCTTTCCACACCTAAGGCTTTGGTAGTTTTGATACCCGGGAATGGGATTGCTGTGTCCTTTGTGGCTCACAGATTCAACACACACCAGATGCAGGTACCGCTGAGAACAATGCAGGAGATGGTTCAGAACTTCACTGGGAGTTCGATGAAGAGCGTGGACGTTACTATGTTTCATATCCCGACGATCAGTAGTGGTTCTTACTAGGAGGATCCGGGCTTGTGTTTTATGGTATGTTTTTCGTTTGGATTTCGTCCGTAGTCGGACCCTGTGTTATTGGATGATGTATGTTGTTGTATTCATTGTGTGATGTGGCGAGTGTAAGCCAACTATCTTTTCTATTTCATCCCTGAATTTTACATGAGATGCGCAAAGATACCATACTTGAGATCATTCTAGTATGCGCTTATGTGTTTAAGTTGTGCCTCGACACGTGGGAGACATAGTCGCATACTGGGCATTACAAGTTGGTATTCAGAGCCATCTCCGACCTAGGAGCCCCATGATTGATCGATTCGCTGACGGTTGAGTCTAGGCACACACACAAAATGTTTTGAGTCATATATATATATATATATATATATATATATATATATATATATATATATATATATATATATATATATATATATATATATATATATATATATATATATATATATATATATATATTGGAGAGTAGGATTTCTTTTTACTCCTCATCCCTTCATCGCTTTGGTGAGGACCCCTAACGTTGTTCTATCTCCTCTACTCTAAAAAATTTCACAATTATTTTTAGGATCACGCGGGTATTGTTTGGATTGTTCTCGATGCCTCCTATCATTTAGGGGTTGTGGCAGTGTCCCGGGGAGTTGAGCTCTGAGGTTTTGTCGTCACAAATGTTTCGTAGCGGTTCTAGAATACCAGAGGCGGCTGACATCGAAAACTCTTCTATGCATATCTGGTGGTGAGATAACCCCTACGTCACCCAGTACTGGGGAGATAGTTCGGGAGTATTGCCACAGCTAGTATAGCGGATGTGTTTCGAAGGTCCGAGGTAAACAGTTTCCGAGGATGACTGGTTATGTGTTGACGGATGGATACAGCTGGATGCAGGTTTAGTGTTGAGTGCGCGGTGCTTCCCCTGTATCCCCAACACCAGATTGCATAACCGGAAAGCTTCGGGAATTAATAGGTGGGTTTCAAGTAGCTCGTAGGTAATCTTCCAACGGATGCATGGTATGAGGTTTGGGGTTCAACATCTAGTGAAGAGGTTTCATGGGCGTTGTTCCAATTGGGAGTTGCATCTTAAAGGATCCTTGGCTATGCTGATCCGAAGATTGCAACACCCTTTGTAACACGTACCATGGTGCATTTAGCACGAACATGTGGGACGAAACTTCTATAATCTATTTGTTCCATCTGCACCTTGTTGTTTTATTTTATCTTTTGTCTCCCAGGTGGCTTCTCGACAAGATTGTTGTACCATTAAGCTATGGAATTCATTCGTTCATTTTGTTCGAATGTTCATTGTGAAGACTATTGTTTCAATATCTAGCCGTTGATTCAGCTTACCTGTTTTGCATCAATGGCTAACGGGTGTCATCATATTCAGGATGGCTCCTAAGAAGGTTCCCAACCTAAACCAAGAGGGTGAAGAAGAGCGTCCTCCTGAACGTCCTCCTTCCCCTCCTCCTCCGTCTGAGGCATGGGGAGCGATCATGCAAGCAAGCAACCAGAACACTCAGATGCTCATGCAAATGATGCAGAATTTCCAAGCCAACCAAGCAAATCAAGGCAATCATGGGAACCAAGGCCAAGGCAATCTGTTCAATCAACCTCACTTTGCGACACTGAACCAATTCCTGGAAACCAACCGAAGTCTTTCAGTTACTGTGTGGACCCGCTAGATGCTGAAGATTGGATCACAGACATCAAGAAGCACTTTGAATGCAGTAACATAAGACCTGAGGATTATGTCAAGTTTGCCAGTTTCCAACTCAAAGATCAAGCTGCTGATTGGTGGCAACAGTACAAAGATTCCAGAGGTGGTCATGAGATCTCGTGGATTGATTTCTGCAGAGATTTCCGTTCCCATCACATTCCAACCAGTGTCATTGAGGCATGCATGAGCAATTCCGCAACCTGAAGCAAGGCACCATGTCTGTCTATCAATACAATGTCAAGTTCTAGAATCTTGCCCGTTATGCGAAGCAAGACATCCCCGATGCCAAGAGCAAGATATACCAGTTCCGAGGAGGTCTGAAAGATGAACTCCAACTTGCTCTTACCTTGTTCAAGCCGGATGAATTTGACCAATTCTACAATATGGCTCTCAAGCAAGAGGCAGCTCAGCTCAAGTGTGAAGCTTCCAAATAGAGGATACGAGATGCTGTCCTCCTCTTCCTCTCAAGTGGTTGCTAAGCAGCAGAAGTTCTGCCTACTGCCTCCTCCAGTGCTCCGTCTTCCAAGCAACAACAAGCACTCAGGTGGCCGTGCATTCTCCCACCCACCCAACCCAAGCAACCAGTCCAAGCATCAGTTCCAAGCTCCAAGACCAAGTGGTCCTTCTCATCGGCCTCTTTCAAAAGTTACTTGCAACAAGTGTGGCCAGAAGGGTCACTATGCAAACAAGTGTACTCGGAAGTGCCTTCCGCCTCCTCCACCTGTCAGCAATGCTATTGTCAAGCACAACCCCAAGTCAGCAAGAGTGAACCTGATGAATGCAGATCAAGCAGAGAATTATTATGATGTGATAATTGGTAATCTTCCAGTTAACTCAATACCTGCTAAAGTCTTGTTTGATTCGGGTGCTTCATGCTCTTTCATATCTCACCCATTTGCATCAAAGCACAATTTTCAAACTGAAGCTTTGCCAAGGGAGTTATCAATTGTTTCTCCGGGAAAACTAATGCATTCTAGCATGTTTACTCCGTATATATCTATTCACATGGGTGATTACAGTTTTCTGGTTTCCCCTGTTATTCTCGGTAACTCGGACATTGATCTTATTCTTGGGATGGATTGGTTCTCGAACCATGATGCTCTTATTGATTCTACAAATAAGGAGGTAAATCAAACTCATCCTTCTGAAGACGTGATTATCTTCGCTTCTCGAGATAACACAATCAGGCTATTCTCTCTCAATGACAAGGGCGAGATTAATGCCATTTCTCAGATTCCGGTGGTTTGTGAATATGAGGATGTATTCCCTGAAGAACTTTCAGGCATGCCTCCAAACCGTCCAATTGAATTCGTCATTAAACTTGAACTCGGTACCGAGCCAGCATGTCGGCGTCCGTACAAGATTTCTCCTAAAGAGTTGAAGGAGCTGAAGAAACAACTCGATGAGCAAGAACGTATGGGTCTAATCAGACCAAGTACTTCTCCTTGGGGTTGTGGTGTTCTATTTGTTAAGAAGAAGGATGGCACGGAACGCCTTTGCTTTGATTACCGGCCATTGAACAAGAAGACAATAAAGAATAAGTACCCGCTCCCCAACATCAATGAATTGTTTGTGAAGCTCAAAGGAGCCAAGGTTTTCTCAAAGCTAGACCTCCGTATGGGTTGCCATCAGATTCGTATTCGTGAATAGGATATTCCCAAGACCGCATTCAGAACGAGTTATGGCTCCTACGAATACACGGTCATGTCTTTCGGCCTCGCAAATGCTCCACCCACTTTCTATCGGATGATGCATTTCATATTCAACCCCTACACCAATGAATTCATGCTTGTCTACCTCAATGATATCTTGGTACTCTCCAAGAATAAAAAAGACCATGCCAAGCACCTCCGTTTGGTCCTTGACAGGCTCCGTGAGCACCGGTTCTATGCGAAGTTCTCCAAATGTGAATTCTGGTTGGATAAATTCCTTTATCTTGGCCATATTATCTCTGCCGAGGGCATTTCTGTTAACCCTGAGAAGGTTGAAGCTATTGTCAACTGGGAACCTCCACAGAATCCCAAACAACTCCGAAGTTTACTTGGTCTAGCTAGCTATTGCAGAAGGTTCGTTGAGAACTTCTCCAAAATTGCCAAGCCTCTTTCCAACCTGTTGCGGAATAATGTCAAGTACTCGTGGACTCCTGATTGTGATGTGGCATTCAAGACACTCAAAGAGAAGCTCATTTCTGCTCCGGTTCTTACTCCTCCGGATGAGTCCAAGCCTTATGAAGTCTTTTGTGATGCTTCATTGCAAGGTCTTGGTGGTGTTCTCATGCAAGACAAGAAGATTGTGGAATACACTTGTCGTCAGCTGAAACCAAATCAGAAGAATTACCCCACACATGATCTTGAGCTAACAGCGCTTGTCCATGCCTTGATCACATGGAGACACCTTCTGTTGGGCAGAAAAGTGGACATCTTCACCGATCACAAGAGCCTGAAGTACATCTTCACTCAGTCAAACCTTAACCTTTGCCAGACTCGTTGGGTTGAGATGATTCAAGAGTACGATCCAAGCATTGAGTATACTCCTGGCAAGGCCAATGTCATTGCAGATGCCTTGAGCAGAAGGACGTATTGCAACAGTCTCCTTCTCAAACCGTTCCAACCTGAACTTTGTGAATCATTCAGGAAGCTCAACCTCCAAGTCATTCCGCAAGGCTTTCTTGCCAACCTTCAAGTTGCTCCTACCTTGGAAGATCAAATCCGTGAGGCCCAACTCAGTGATGCTATGGTGCAGAAAGTGAAACATGGTATTGCTAAGGGTACTCCCAAGTACAAGTGCTATCGCATTGATGACAGAGACACTTTGTTCTTTGAGGACAGAATTGTGGTTCCCAAAGGTGATCTCAGGAAGCTCATAATGAATGAAGCACATGACTCCCTCCTCTCGATACATCCAGGAAGCTCCAAGATGTACCATGAGCTCAAGCAATCATATTGGTGGACTCACATGAAAAGGGAGATTTCCCAATTCATGAACGAATGTGATGTCTGCAGAAGAGTGAAGGCAGAGCATCAACGTTCAGCCAGACTCCTTCAACCTCTACCTATTCCCAAGTGGAAATTCGATCACATTGAGATGGATTTTCTTCACCGGTTTTCCCAAGCCCAAGAAGGGAAATGATGCTATCTTTGTGGTGATTGACAAGCTAACTAAAGTAGCTCATTTTCTTCTAGTCAAAGAATCCATCAACGCAACCCAGCTGGCAGAGCTGTACACCTCCAGAATTGTCTCTTTGCATGGCATTCCTCAAGTGATCTCCTCAGACCGTGGAAGCTTGTTTACTTCCAAGTTCTGGGATTCCTTTCAGTCAGCCATGGGCACCAAGATTCGCTTCAGCACTGCGTTTCACCCTCAGACTAGTGCTCAAGTCGAAAGAGTGAACCAAATCCTTGAAGATATGCTCATAGCTTGTGTCATCTCCTTCGGTATGAATTGGGAAGATTGCCTTCCATTTGCCGAGTTCTCCTACAACAACAACTTCCAAGCAAGTGCAGGCAAAGCTCCTTTTGAAATCCTCTATGGCAGAAAGTGTCGTACCCCTCTCAACTGGTCCGAGACTGGTGAACGTCAACTCCTTGGAAATGATTTGATCTCAGAAGCCGAAGAAATATGCAAAGTCATACGTGAGAATCTCAAAGCCGCGCAATCATGTCAAAAGAGCTACTATGACGGCAAGCATCATGACTTGGCTTTCGACATTGGAGACCATGTCTCTCTCCGTGTTTCTCCCATGAAGGGCACTCAGAGGTTCGGTATCAAGGGCAAGCTTGCTCCAAGATACGTGGGCCGTTTCAAGATTATTGGCAAGAGAGGCGATCTAGCCTACCAACTCGAGCTTCTCTCCAACTTTGCAAATGTGCATGATGTGTTTCACGTGTCTCAACTCCGCAAGTGCTTCAAGACGCCTGAACGCACCATTCCATTTGAAGAGATTGATCTTCAACAAGACTTGTCTTATCGTGAGCACCCCGTTGCTATCCTTGAAGAAACTGAGCGCAAGACCCGTAACAAGTCCATCAAATTGTCGAAAGTGAAGTGGTCACACCATACCGACCGAGAGGCTACACAGGATCAAGAAGATCATCTCCGTTCTGAGTATCCCGCCTTCTTTCAGTCCTAGATCTCGGGACGACATCTTTTGGTAGTGGATGAGAGTTTGTAACACCCTATATGTGATACCTTCCATATATGGCAATAAAGCTTTTACCAATTGATCCTTGTCCTTTCCTTATGGGTTCTTTTTCAATTATGCATTCTTATTGTTATTGCATTGTCATATTTATTTTTTCCTTTTGCATTCATGCATTACTCATCATCACCATTGCATCATGATCTTCATAGCATTCTTTACTTGTCTTGTGTTGGTCCTCGTCCTTAGTTTGTTAAGTGAGGTCACCTTGTTCTTGTTGTGATGGTGATAGTGAGATCATGGCCATGCTAACCTACCTCCCCTTTCTTCTTGCACCACCTCTTCTCTTCCCTCCTTTTCTTTTCCTTCCCATTCTTTAAGCATTTTTGCAAGTGACTTACCCTTCTCCTTTAATGTTCATCTCCTCCCCAGATCTATGTTACCTTGTCATAAGTCACCTTGCAAAGCCTTGCCTCATTTTGAATTGATTTGGTCAGGTTCAAAATGACACAAGTTTGAAACATATTCAAACTTGTTTTATTTTTTTACCTCTAAAAATGCCCAAGATATTTTAAAAAAATAGGGCATAAATCCAGGAGCTAGGGGATATTTTATTTTCCTCCAGATTCCTTTTCTTTTAGCCTATGCTTTTCCTTTTGTTTTTCAGCCTGAGGAAAAAGAAAAAAGAAAAAGCATCAGCAGCAGCAGCCAGTAGCAGCGCAGCCCAGCAGCCACCTGGGCCAGTCTCCCCCTTGGCCCAGGAGCCAACGCCCGCCGGCAGCCCAGCTAGCCAGCCCGCGCAGTTCCTCTCGCCGTTTCTCAGCCGCGCCCCCACTTATCCCTGCTGCGTCGCGCCCATGTGGCCAGGACGGTCCCACAAGTCAGCGTCTGCGCTAAGCTCCTCACCCACGTTTTCGTCCTCCTCACACCGTCACCATGGGGACCGCGAGCACGACGCCGTCGCCGCTCCGTCGTCGCTCTGGCCCCTCTTTTAAGCCCCCACCTTATCCAACCTAACCACTAGGGTTCCCTCCTCCTTCCTCGCCCGCCGCCAGGCCACCTAGACCCCCAGATCCACCGTTCCTCCACCGTCCCGAGCGCCGCAGAGTGCTCGTCCTCGTCGCAAACGTGCTCTCCGGCCACCGTTGCCCTGGAGACCATGTCCGTCAAGTTTGCCGTCGTCGACTACGTCTCCTGCTACATCTACGGCCTGCGGGATGCCAAGTTCGACTACCTCCTCGTCGAGTTCCCCCGCGTTGTCCTCCGTTCTTCTCCGGCGAGATTCCGTCGCCTCCGACCTCCTCGCGGCTAACCAAGCACACCTCTGTGCTTGTGGTGAGTTCGCACACCTCCCCGACACCTTTTCTTCCTCGTTTGCTTGCTCTAGCTACGTTACCGCGCGCACCCGAGCTCGTCGCCATCGGGCCTCGTCTCCGGCGAGTGCCCCGACCACCGTAGCTCCTCCGCTGGTGTCCATCACCTTCGCCATGTCATGTAGGCTCTGCCTGTGCTCTCGCAGCTCCGTTTGGCCCTGTGTTTTGTCACGCCGTAGTTTGCCACTGCCACCTCTGTTGCTTGTCGTTGGCGTCGTTGTAGTCGTCGTCAGGCTCGGCTAGTGCACGCCGCGGATGCGGAACTCCTCCAGGAGCACACCGCACCACTCCGCCACCTGTTTTGGTCGTCGGAGTAGCTCCGACGAGCTCCTCCGCCGGCTCTGTTTTCCCCTCTGGTTCATACTTCTTCAGTTTACACTTAAGGCAGTGCTCCCCTTATCTGTCAGATACACGCGCATAGCCTAGTGGTGTGTCTCTTCGTCAGTTAGCCAGCGACGCGGGTTCGACTCCGCGCCGGGGCAGTGGTTTAGCCCCTTTTTGCACTTCTTTGGCTCGCTGACAGGTCGGCCCCACCCGTGGGCCTATCAGTTCCTCACACACACACCCGCACCCACTCAGCCGCCACGTCAGTTCCCTGGACCCCACGGGTCAGTGCCTAAGGCTAGAACCAGGCTGGGTCTGTTAGTCCTTGTTTTGTTTTGTTTTTCTTTTCTGCATTTTCTTTTGCATATTTATATCTTCTAATATATGCATCTGATGAAAATGTTTTAAATATGAAAACTGCCTAGTTTTTCATGTAGAATATTAATTTGCAGTTTGTTGCCAAGTTTAAAAACATTTAAATTGTTTTTGAATTTAATTTTTGTTTAAAATATGCTCAAACTTGTAAAAATCATAACTATCTTTTCTATGGTATCTTTCTCGTTTGGATTTCGTCCGTAGTCGGACCCTGTGTTATTGGATGATGTATGTTATTGTATTCATTG
Organism: Secale cereale; assembly: GCA_902687465.1. Classification (NCBI taxonomy): domain Eukaryota; kingdom Viridiplantae; phylum Streptophyta; class Magnoliopsida; order Poales; family Poaceae; genus Secale; species Secale cereale. The sequence continues at coordinate 281,023,816 of LR738714.1, read as the reverse complement.
TGTGATGTGGCGAGTGTAAGCCAACTATCTTTTCTATTCCATCCCTGAATTTTACATGAGATGTGCAAAGATACCATACTTGAGATCATTCTAGTATGCGCTTATGTCTTTAAGTCGTGCCTCGACACGTGGGAGACATAGTCGCATACTGGGCATTAGACCGTGCGTGAGGCCGTGAAGAGATGTGATGTGTTACATGCTAGATCTATGTGACTTAGAACCGGGGTCCCGACAGCTTTAGTATCAGAGCCTGACTACCTGTAGGATTACCAAGCCAAACTGGTCGAAGTCGAGTATAGAAATTCTTTAGTTATATATGGGAATTGATTGTGGAAGGGAACGTAAGGCTCTTTTTACTCCTTTACCCTATGCCCTTTTGATATGAGTCATCCTCTTCTATTCCACGGGGATTAAGAAACTAGGATTCTCATTCTATTTATCAGGATCACGTTAATGGTGGATTCTACTCTCAATTCAGTCTCAAGTACCTCAGTTTGTTAAACTGTGGTCTCGGAACATTGTTATTGTGATGTTGTGTGGTTATGCCACCATTTTGCAGGATCTCTCAAATCTTTTCAGCATTTACGGACGTTATGCTGTCCGAGTCTTCCCAGGTTTGTAAACATGCTGATGCATTTGCAAATCCTTCCTCCCTATTCATGATATCCTTTTAGGCCACATTAACCACACTAGTCGGTGTGTTGAGGTACTCCGTTACCTCGACATATATGTTGGAACTATTATTATGACCCTAGGCGTCTTAGAGAATCTCCTAGTGATCTAGCCATGTTTTGTGTTCCAGTGTGATAATTTTGGCCGTCATTCTTGAAAGCATCCTGTGATGCCATTTAGTTAGTAGACATTCTATTTCTGGGTTCTTGAACCCAAGATTAACCCTATGTCGGTGTACAAAAGTAGGGGCTCTCCTTTGTACCCCTTACTTGTGCACGGGCAGTCTGAGCCACGCATGCGGCCACGCCTAACAGGGCCGAGGAGGCAAACCGAAGCATAAGATTACCAAAGCACCGCCAAGATAGTGGCGCAAGAACGCCAAGCAACAAGATAGGCCTCCCCTGACAAGACCCTTGTCGGGGCGGCCTGCACGACCCCGGCAAGAGCCCTTGCTGGGGCAACTCACCCAACGCCTTCATTGCTGCCACCCTTGAGCCTAGGAGCTCCGACACCATCAACAACATTGGAACCAAGGCTCGGAAAGCTCCTGCGTGATGGCATGCATATCTTTGTGAAGACAAAAGGGGCTGCGAGTCCTAGATGAGAACCAGAAGACAAGGCGACCACAAGGGTCCTTGCCGAGGATGTTGTCGGATTTATGGGCTCCGCAAAACCCAAGAAGTTCGAACACAGGGGCGTGAACGAAGATCTCTCCCACTCGCGTCTACCTAGCGCCTCGCCCTCGTCGGTAAAGAGATTCAAGAAAACAACAGATAGAACACGCAAGAGTTTACCCAGGTTCGGGCCACCACATGGTGTAAGACCCTACTTCCTGCTTTGGTTGATTGGCCTCGAGAGGGCTGAAATATGAGCTAGTACAATGGTTCCTGAGCTCAGGAGGTGAGCTCAGGAGGGTCAGGAGGCAAGTGTTCTTGCTCCTTGCGTGGTGGCCGAGTGTATGGATCGATCCAGTGGGGATCCTAGCTACTTATATAGGCGGCCATGGTCCTCTTCCCCCGAAATGTTTTAGGCGGGAAGGGATCCCACAACGGCCATTTTTGAGCGGGAACACAAGGACGTTCCTACCCTGACAAAAGCAGTCTTCGCCTGCAAAAGGACCAGGCCGTGACGCGGTGGTGGGTTCGACGGTGACATCCTCCTTGTCTTCCTTGCGGTCTTCGGTCTTGTTGGACTAATGGGGAAACCTTTGCCCTGCTCCTTGGGAACCTGCGGCCTCACTGTCCCCCCTTGCACCGAAATGGCAACTGCGCCGCTGGCGAGCGCTGGCACCCGCTGGCGCGGTGCGTCACTGCTGGCATCACTGCCTCCTCCTGAGGCAGGCTTGGCCTTGGATCATCCGCCCCTCCGGAGCACCTTGTTGAGGCCTCTCCTGAGGAGGTCTTGACGTCGTTCTCCTCGTAAGGCTCAGCTCCCTCGCGAGGGTCTTGGGCAGCTGGTTGATCAGCCGGGCCGTACCAGGCCGCTGTAGGAGCGCCTCGCGGCCCGCAGACAGGCATGTCTGGGTACCCTGGTTCCCAGTACGCCGACAGTAGCCCCCGGGCCCAAGGAGCGCGCTGAGTTGGCTTCGGGGCGAAGCCTTAGTCGAGGACGAAGCGCCGTGGGCCCTAAAAGGCCGCGGGCCAGGCCGGTGTGCGACGGTTGGATGGGACATGGCGGCTCCGCTCCCACGCAGTCTTGGTGATCCTGCGACTTGACAACTCCTTGGCGCAGACGACGGGGGCGTTATGGCTGCGACGCTAGTGGCTGGCGGTTGTGCTCCTCCACCCTATAAATGGGACTAGGGGGAGCCCCCAAGCCATTTTCAAGCCAGCGCCATCTTCCCCTTGCTTGTTCATCGCTCTCTCTCTTGTCGCGAGATCTCCATGGAGCCGTCGAGGAAGTCGTCCACCGTGGAGAAGGGGAAGGCCCGAAGGATCTAGTCCCGCTGCCGCTGAAGAGGGGCCGCGGTCGTCCCCGCAAGCATGTTGCTGCGCCTGCAGCGACTTTACGGGGAGGCGGGCGCGGCCTTTTAAGTTTTGCCGTGGCCGTTGGTGAAAGGCGTAGGACGTCCTCCCCTGGTGAAGGTGGTCGTGGCCGTGGAGGGAGAGGAGGCGCGCAACGGTGCCTGTCGGTCGCGCGTCCTCCGCGCCCACAACTCCATTCCTTAAACGCGTCGTCGAAGTTCATGGTGTGGGCGGAGAAGCCTGGTGGCCCGTGGCTCCGGCTTCCCCGCTCGTTCGACGACGCGTTACTAGCCGGAGGCCTCGGCGGCATCTGGCTGCAAGCTGACGGTTGCTGCAGTGGTGCGTCCTGGGTGGAGGTTGATGTGGCTCCCTCGGGTGATGTGTTCATGGAGCGCGGCTGGCAATCGTTTGCAAGCGCATGCCGGTTGCAGGGGAGGTGTGTGCTCCACTTCAGGTATGATGGTGTCTCCACTCTGTTTGTCAGGGTCTTCTCGGAGGAAGGGAGGTGCCTTGGGTGCTGTCCCGAGGTTGATGACGAAGAGGACGACGGGGACGGCGCCCAGAGGAGCAGCTCCTCCTCCGAAGACAATCTCAGTCCTCGGGGGCGCAGTGGGTCCCCCCTCTGTGGCAGCAGCAGCTCCTCCAGCAGTGGCGGCCGCGACGAACCATCACACCGCCGAGCTCGGCCCGGCGAGGGGAGGGGGTTGCCGCGCCGCCGTGGCTCGGTCAAGACGGAGGAACTGGAAGACTCCGACTGAGCGGGAGCGGCCTCTGCTTCTTCTCCTTTCCTTTCCTTCATGTCCATTCTGCATCAAAATTTCAAGTTGCCTCGAGGAGGCGTGTAATGGACTGTGATATATGTAAGAAGCGAGAACTCGCTGTCATGTTTTTTTTGTTGCCTGGGTGAAATCACTTAGCTTTTATGCGTCGCGACGTCCTGAGGCAGAGTCCTCCTGACTCTGGCGTCATGAGCCCCATCGGGTCATGACGGGGTGGCCGAACCTGAAGGGCTCGTGCAGCCCCCAAGCGGGGGTGAGCCACTGAGATGTGCTGAGAGCGCCGAGCGCGGGTTAGAGCACCAAAGCCCGAGCCAGCTCGGTAGGATAGGTTGTGCGGACTGAGAAGCCCGACGCCAGAGCCTGAGCAGGCTTGGCCAGGCGAGGTCACGGGGCTGCGGCACACGAGGGCCGGTGACCAATCGTGCCCCAGCCCCCATGCGCGAGTCACACAAAGAAGAGCGAGTGGCACAACTGAACTTAAAACTGGCAAGAAAGATCCCAAACAAGACTTTCAACCAAATGCAGGAAGCGCGAGAAACACGAGAACTTCATAGCATGGGGTAGAGGAAGGGGTGATAGCCAAGGAAGTAGAAAAGGCTGACAGCCAAACACCAAGCCAAAAAGGAAAAAAGGTCGCGTCCGACCCCTAAACTACGTCTTCTTCCCAGCGCGGAGCTAAGGACTGCCACTGGGGCATGGGTGCGAGCCCCGTCTGAGGGCCCGTAGGCAACACACAGGAGACTCCGAGGCCTGTACAGCCCCAACTCATTATTACGTGAGAGTGTCACAGGCGGAGACCTTCACGGGCACGGAGCCTTGATTACGGATAAAACCTCCCGAGGTGTTCGATGTTCCAGGAATTCTGGATAGGTATCCCATCCTGCGTACCCAGGCGCACATCACCAGGCCTAGAGACACAGCCGATTCTGAACGGGCCCTCCCACATGGGCGAGAGCTTGTGCAACCCCTCACGGGAGAGGACCCGCCTTAGGACCAAGTCACCAACTTCAAGTGTTCTTGAGCGGAGGCCACGACAGTGGTACCGCCGCAGTGCCTGCTGATAACGTGCCGCCCTGAGGGCAGCTCGGCGGCGGCCCTCATCGCCGACCACGAGGTCCATCCGCCAGGCGGCATCCTGGCATTCCTCATTGAAGGCCAAGACTCGTGGGGAGCGATGCTTGACCTCGTGAGGGAGGACCGCCTCCGCCCCATAGATGAGAAAGAAAGGAGTTTCCCCCATAGGTTTGGTGGCAGTGGTTCGGATTGACCATAGCACGGACTGGAGTTCGTCGATCCAGCCCCTGCCGCATGCCTCAAGCTTCTTCCTAAAGCTACGTGTCTTGAGGCCGTGCAAGACTTCCGCGTTGGCGTGTTCGGCCTCGCCGTGGCTCCTGGGGTGAGCTACCGAAGCGTAGCAGATCTTTGTTCCAAGGTTAGCACAATATGACGTGAAGAGATTGCTTGTGAACTGCGAACCGTTATCCGTGATGATGCGGATGGGGACCCCGAATCGCCTCACGAGGCCCTGGATGAACTTGACAGCTGACCCGGCTGGGATCGCACGAACAGGCTTCACCTCCGCCCACTTGGTGAATTTGTCGATGGCGACGTACAGGAAGCGGTAGCCCCCTGCTGCCCGAGGAAATGGACCCAGGATGTCCAATCCCCAGACCGCGAAGGGCCAGGAGAGCAGAATCGTTTGGAGGCCCTTGATACGTCTCCAATATATCTACTTTTCCAAACCCTTTTGCCCTTGTTTTGGACTCTAACTTGCATGATTTGAATGGAACTAACCCGGACTGACGTTGTTTTCAGCAGAACTGCCATGGTGTTGTTTTTGTGCAGAATAAAAAGTTCTCGGAATCGCCTGAAAATCAACGGAGAATTATTTTGGAAAATATAAAAAATACCTACACGAAGATCCACACCAGGTGGCCTTGGTCCAGCCCACGAGGGTGGGGGGCGCGCCCCCCTGCCCAGGACGCGCCCCTTGCCTCATGGCCCCCCTGGTGCTCCATCGACGTATCCCGAGATCCTATATCTTCCGTTTCGGGGAGAAAAAAATTGGAGAGAAGGAATTATCGCGTTTCACGAGACGGAGCCGCCGCCAAGCCCTAATCTCTCTCGGGAGGGCTGATCTGGTGTCCGTTCGGGGCTCCGAAGAGTGGAGATCATCACCATCGTCATCATCAACCTTCCTCCATCACCAATTCCATGATGCTCACCGCCGTGTGTGAGTAATTCCATCGTAGGCTTGCTGGACGGTGATGGGTTGGATGGGATCTATCATGTAATCGAGTTAGTTTTGTTAGGGTTTGATCCCTAGTATCTACTATGTTCTGAGATTGATGTTGCTATGAGTTTGCTATGCTTAATGCTTGTCACTAGGGCCCGAGTGCCATGATTTCAGATCTAAACCTATTCTGTTTTCATAATTATATGTGTGTTCTTGATCCTATCTTGCAAGTCTATAGTCACCTACTATGTGTTATGATCCGGCAACCCCGAAGTGACAATAATCGGGACCACCCTGGTGATGACCTTAGTTTGAGGAGTTCATCTATTCACTATGTGTTAATGCTTTGGTCCGGTACTCTATTAAAAGGAGGCCTTAATATCCCATAGTTTGCAATAGGACCCCGCTGCCATGGGAGGGTAGGACAAAAGATGTCATGCAAGTTCTTTTCCATAAGCACGTATGACTATATTCGGAATACATGCCTACATTGCATTGATGAACTAGAGCTAGTTCTGTGTCAGCCTAGGTTATAACTTCTACATGATGAATTGCATCCGACGTAATTTCCCATCACTGATCCAATGCCTACGAGCTTTACCTATATTGCTTGTCGCTTATTTACTTTTCCGTTGCTACTATCATAAAAACTACAAAAACACTATCGTTACTTTTATTGTTGCTACCGCCACTATCATATTACTTTGCTACTAAACTATCTTGCTGCAGATACTAAGTTTCCAGGTGTGATTGAATTGACAACTCAGCTGCTAATACTTAAGAGTATTCTTTGGCTCCCCTTGTGTCGAATCAACAAATTTGGGTTGAATACTTTACCCTCGAAAACTATTGCGATCCCCTACATTTGTGGATTATCAAGACTATTTTCTGGCGCTGTTGCGGGGGAGCATAGCTCTATTCTTTAAGTCACTTGGGATTTAAATCTGCTGATCACTATGAAGAACTTGAAGGACTCAAAAACAAAGATCTTACCCTCAACTACGAGGGGAGGTAAGGAATTGCCATCTAGCTCTGCACTTGATTCTCCTTCTGTTATGAGTAAACTTGCGACACCTACTCCTGCTATTGAATCCGATATGTCGTATGTTCTTGATGATGCTACTTCTGCTATGTATGATGAAACTACCTCTATGCCTGATACTGTGCCACTAGGTGAATTTCTAGATGAACAAATTGCTAAGGTTAGGGAGAGTGCAAATGTTGATGATATTTATGAAAGTGATGATGAAACTACTCCCAATAGATATGAATTGCCTGTTGTTCCTTAGGGTTATGTTATGGATGAAGAAACTGCTAGAGACTTTCTTGCTTGCAATGATAGATATGATCTTAAGAAGTTATTAGCTAAGCTGAAAGAAAAGTCCTTGAATGCTAGAATGAAACATGACCCTACTTTTGCTACTTCACCTATCTGTGTTACTGATAAGGATTATGAATTCTCTGTTGATCCTGAGTTAATTACTTTGGTTGAATCTGATCATTTCCATGGCTATGAGTCTGAAACTGTTGTGGCATATCTTACTAAGTTGAATGATATAGCCACCCTGTTTACCAACAATGAAAAGATTCGTTACTACTATATCCTTAAGCTATTTCCGTTCTCATTAAAGGGTGATGATACGTCCAAAACGTATCTATAATTTCTGCTTGCTCCATGCCTTTTTTGTGTGATATTGCTATGATATTTATGCACTTCCATACACATTTGATCATATTTGGACTAACCTACTAATGGTTGCAAAAGTGCACAATGTTCTTGTTTTACACTTTATTGTGTAGGAATTACTTGTTCATATTAGGACTCTGACTTTCCTGAAATCTGTCTGGGTATGTTTTTTAAAGATGGTCACGTTCCGGCCCGAAGGCGATGTCAAACGGAAAAAGTCTAGTGGAGAAAGTTGTGGGGAATTTCGAGGCGATGCTTCTGGATATAAAATTCGTCCAAATCAGAGTCCGGACGGCCGAGTAAAGCCCGTTTTACTGAGGCCCAAAATCTGATGACGGGAATCCGAGAGTCTATATAAAGAGAGGAAACCTAGGTCACCAAGGGCCACGAATTTTCCTCCTCCCGAGCCGCCATCTTGGAGGGGAGGACCAGCACCATTGCAGCACCATCCACAAGGAATAAGGGGGGCCAAGGAGCCGCTGCCCCCTAGGGCCGCCGCCGCCCCTAGGGCCGCCGCCGCCGCCTCCGTGGCTGCCGCCGGCCGTCTCCTCCTCGCGGGGCTGCACCTCTCCATCAACACCATCATCAACCTTCTCCTCACCATGTCCATGTGTGAGTAGTCTTCTCCGGGGCTGAGGGCTCATACGTGTAGCTATGTGGTTATCTCTCTCTCCCATGATGTGATCTTCGTTGTGATCATAGGCTATGTTAATCTAGGGTGATCCCATGATATTTCCCCTTCCTCTATGTATTGGATTGATGTACTCAATTGTCTTTATCTAGTATAATCCCCGAGACCAAGGTGACAGCGGTCTATTGGACATGGATTAGAAAAATATTTTCATGAGTGATTTCCTCTCTTGTGTGTTGATTGAAGATTGAGAGTCTCTTGGTGCTTGTCTTTGACTATCCTTTAGATATGTTGTGGTGATTGTGGGACTCTCTTTGGATGGCCGCGGTGACATTGGGAAATCCTTAGATTGAGAACTACGAACTTTGAGGTGTGCTTTTGTAGCCCTACATAATTCTCGTCCTCTCTTGACCACGAAGGAATGACCTCCGGGTGCGTCTCCATTGCATGTTTTATGGGAAATATCATGTGATTCGATTATGTTAATATTGTTGGGAGTTGCCTCTAGTAAAAGTATGATCCCTAGGCCTTGTTTCCACCATTGCAATACCATTTGTGCTCACGTTTACCACTTGTTTGCTTGCCGCACTTTTTATTACAGATTTATATTACTTTGTTTTGCCATCCATATCACTTGCCATTTAACATCTCTTCGCCGAACTAGTGCACCTATACATCTAACAAGTGTATTAGGTGTGTTGGGGACACAAGAGACTTCTTGTATCTTAGTTGCAGGGTTGCTTGAGAGAGACCATCTTCAACCTCTACTTCCCTGAGTTCGATAAACCTTAGGTCATCCACTTGAGGGAAATTGTTGTTGTCCTACAAACCTCTGTGCTTGGAGGCCCAACATAGTCTACAAGAGTAGAAGCGTGTGTAGACATCAAGCTATTTCTGGCGCCGTTGCCGGGGAAGTGAGTGCTTGAAGGTATATCTTTAGATCTTGCAATTAAATCTTTTTGTTTCTTGTTTTTATTTCACTGGTTATGTTTATGGAAAACCGCATTCTTAGTTCGTTGCTTGTGGGAAGACGCCCCACACCTGTGGTGGTTGCTCCTCCTCCTACTGAAATTGTGCCCTATAAAATACCGGCTGGTATTATCGATTATATTTTGGCTAATCGTTATGCAGGAGACAGACATCCCGGTGAACACTTGCTATATCTGTCACAACTATGTTCATTATTTAAGCTTGCAGGTGTATCAAGGGAGTTTGTCATGAGGAAATTGTTCGCCGTATCACTTATAGATAAAGCTTCAGATTGGTATAAGCTTCTCGATAAATCGCACTTGCTTGATTGGCAAGAGCTTATGTCTCTCTTTTATACTAAGTTTTATCCTCTTCATGAAATTCATCGAGACAGGAACTATATCTATAACTTTAGGTCTCGTGACGGAGAGAGCGTAGCTCAAGCTTGGGGGAGACTGAAAACGTTAATGCTAATGTCCTAACCATGGGCTCCCCAAAGATGCTTATGTGGAGAGTAAGAGTACCTTTTTGCATGTGGATCATGGTAACAATGCTTTATGTGATGCTTATATTGTTGAGTTTATTCGTGATCCCACTGAAAATTATTATGAGAAGGGAACATATGCTTATAGATATTTCAATAATATCAAGTTCCCTCTCTTTATGTTGAAGGTTTTGAAGCTGCACTTGTTTTGTCTTCCTATGTTTATTGCTTTGTGCTTCAATGAATTATTCTATTGCAATATTCCTATGCATAGGAAGCATGTTAGACTTAAATGTGTTTGATATTTGCTTCTTGATGCTCTCTTCTGCTCTTCAACTCTTATTCCTACGAGAGCATCATTAAAGTCTTAAGCCTATCTTTATGGCTATAAAGAAAGAGCTCTAGGGAGACAACCCTTGTTATCTTTGCTTTCAGTTTGTTCTTTCAGTTTTTAGTGGTCTTGATGTTTGTTACTATAGTAGCATCATCATTGTATCTTTACTTTTCAGCTTTGTGCCAAGTGTAGCCTCTGATTGCAAGAAAGTTCAAAAGTTGTGACGTGCTGTCTAGGAAACAGATTCTGTCCTTGATAGAAAACTTCGTATAAAATCACCAGATCATCTTTTTGGTCTGAATTTTTTCAACAGCGTGCTCTATACAATTGGCTTTCGGGCGTCTGTTCTGAGTTTTTTGATTTGAGTTGCAAAAGTGCCCCGAAAAAATCATTTACTACCTGCTGGTCTGTTTTTCACAGATTCTGTCCTGTTTTGCATTTCCTTCATTTTGCAAACCTTGAGCTTGCTTTTTCTTTGCAAAAACCTTTTGGCAATCTTGAGATACAGTAGACCTTCAAGAATATCCTTATTTCCAGCAAGGAACAATTATTTCATTAAGGGTACTAACCTCGCTAATCAGATTATGATGAGTTATGTATGAAGGGAGGTTTCAAGTGTGCGAGGGAAGATGATAAAAAGATTCAGGAGTGTCAAACGCTCAAGCTTGGGGATGCCCCCGTGCACCCCCAAGAAATATTCAAGAAGACTGAAGCTTCTAAGCTTGGGGATGCCCCCGTGCATCCCCTTCTCCATCAACAATTATCAGTTCGTCTTTCGTTCCACTATATTTTTATCACTGCATGTGTTATGTGCTATGCTTGGAGTGTCTTGCTTTTAGTTTCCTTTTTAGTTTTCTTTAGCTTTGCTTGCTTTTCATAACGAGTTGGAACTCAGCTTTCTTTGTGTGGGAGAGAGACCCGCTCCACTTCAACCTAGAACATAACATAGAATTTTCATGTCTATCCTTGCTGTGTGTGTTCTTTGTCTTTCAATAGCTACTATCATGCTTAGCTCTTAGTTTCCATGCTTATCTTTTTAAAGAGCTTTTGTTTAGTTGGTCGCTGGAACTCTCTTTAGTTATCATGCTTATCTTGTTAAGAGAATTGGCTTCTGTTGCACTGGTCGATATGTCTATGATAAAAATGCTACGTGCATAATGGTGCTTAGTAGTTCATGTTTTCTTATGGTTAGTCTCAAATAGCTGGGGGGTTCCCAATGTGTTATTGGAGTACCAACATGATTTGTTTGCCTATGATGTGGTATGGTTTAGTGATATCTTCCTTCAAGAATTTATTTTGATTGACTTGGCGTATGCTCACGCATATTTAAGACTGTAAAGAAAGTCTATCAAGCCTTGATGATCTTTAATTTCTGAGTAGCGATATAACTTCTATGCCTGATTCAATGTTGCTTTGTCGCTCTGCATGATTATGACCATCATTGCTCTCTTAGTTGGTCGCTCCCAGTCTTTTGCTAACCTTCTCCTGTACTAAGCGGACTGACTGCTTGTGCATCCAAAATCCTTTAAACCAGTTATGCCATATGAGTCCACCATACCTTCCTATACATGGTATTTACCTGCCATTCCTAACGAAGACTTTCATGTACCATCTCGAAATTATTCAAAAAAAACATTTCTCTTTTGTGCCTCTGTTTTAGCTCATGAGGAAGTAGTAGTTAATTCATGATTTTTTTAAGTTGGACAAGCTTCACCCCGGGATTGCATGTCTAATGTGCAAACCCATAATACGAGAAGGAACTGGCATAGAGTGCGCCCGGCTCATTAAAAAAATATACAACAAACAAACCCTCCTTCACGTTTGTTCATGAGAAATCAGAAAACTTTGGCAGTGATAAACAAAGGAGATTAAGAGGATGTGATCGTCCTTATTCGGGAGCCGTTCCTCAAAACTTGTCCAGCTCAAGAAGTGATTGAGTTATCTGCTAGCATTCGTTGACGAAATATGCATATTCTAAAAAAAATTTATTACCTCTGTTTTCAAAACCAAGAGCTCTGGTACATGTTTAGTTTTTGTTTCCGATCACGGGTTTTCAACCTTGCCAACAAAAGCCACGGTTCGAGAGTCTCCACCTTCTTTAAAGCACCAACTATTTAGAGCATGATTGTCATTCTGAGTGTAATGTGCATTGTCCCAAAGTACCATTGTCTTTTGCATGATTATGATATCGTTTATTCTGAAATCATTGTATCTAGTCGTCGCTTAAACCTTGGAGGTGCCCCTGCATTTATGTTTTGCTTCACTAAAGGGGGCAAGCGAGATATCACTTTGTCATATTTGCACACCATGCTCACTACAAATCTATTGAGTGTTTCAGTATCATATTGTAAAACTTTCAGTTCTTTGTGATTTTCTCATGAGGCAACTTAATTACTACAGATTCATTGTCTCAGTAAGCACTTGTCATGTGATTGTGAAAAGTTCTTATATGGTTAATAGCATGTCACCACAGAAATTATGCTTGTTATCATTTACCTACTCGAGGACGAGCAGGAATTAAGCTTGGGGATGTTGATACGTCCAACAAGTATCTATAATTTCTGCTTGCTCCATGCCCTTTTTGTGTGATATTGCTATGATATTTATGCACTTCCATACACTTTTGATCATATTTGGACTAACCTACTAATGGTTGCAAAAGTGCACAATGTTCTTGTTTTACACTTTATTGTGTAGGAATTACTTGGAAATTGACAAAACGCAAAAGGAGTCATATTGGAGTAGGACTCTGACTTTCCTGAAATCTTTCTGAGAATGTTTTTTAAAGATGGTCACGTTCCGACCCGAAGACGATGTCAAACGGAAAATGTCTAGTTGCGAAAGTTGTGAGGAATTTCGAGGCGATGCTTCTGGATATAAAATTCGTCCAAATCGGAGTCCGGACGGCCGAGTGAAGCCCGTTTTACTGAGGCCCAAAATCTGATGACGGGAATCCGAGAGTCTATATACAGAGAGGAAACCTGTGTCACCAAGGGCCACGAATTTTCCTCCTCCCGTGCCGCCGTCTTGGAGGGGAGGACCAGCACCACTGCAGCACCATCCACAAGGAAGAAGGGGGGCCAAGGAGCCGCTGCCCCCTAGGGCCGCCGCCGCCCCCTAGGGCCGCCGCCGCCGCCTCCGTGGCTATCGCCGGCCGTCTCCTCCTCGCGGGGCTGCACCTCTCCATCAACACCATCATCAACCTCCTCCTCACCATGTCCATGTGTGAGTAGTCTTCTCCGGGGCCGAGGGCTCGTATGTGTAGCTATGTGGTTATCTCTCTCTCCCATGATGTGATCTTCGTTGTGATCATAGGCTATGTTAATCTAGGGTGATCCCATGATATTTCCCCTTCCTCTATGTATTGGATTGATGTACTCACTTGTCTTTATCTAGTATAATCCCCGAGACCAAGGTGACAGCGGTCTATTGGACATGGATTAGAAAAATATTTTCATGAGTGATTTCCTCTCTTGTGTGTTGATTAAAGATTGAGAGTCTCTTGGTGCTTGTCTTTGACTATCCTTTAGATATGTTGTGGTGATTGTGGGACTCTCTTTGGAAGGCCGCGGTGACATTGGGAAATCCTTAGATTGAGAACTACGAACTTTGAGGTGTGCTTTTGTAACCCTACATAATTCTCGTCCTCTCTTGACCACGAAGGAATGACCTCCGGGTGCGTCTCCATTGCATGTTTTATGGGAAATATCATGTGATTCGATTATGTTAATGTTGTTGGGAGTTGCCTCTAGTGAAAGTATGATCCCTAGGCCTTGTTTCCACCATTGCAATACCATTTGTGCTCATGTTTACCACTTGTTTGCTTGCTGCACTTTTTATTACAGATTTATATTACTTTGTTTTGCCATCCATATCACTTGCCATTTAACATCTCTTCGCCGAACTAGTGCACCTATACATCTAACAAGTGTATTAGGTGTGTTGGGGACACAAGAGACTTCTTGTATGTTAGTTGCAGGGTTTCTTGAGAGAGACCATCTTCAACCTCTACTTCCCTGAGTTCGATAAACCTTAGGTCATCCACTTGAGGGAAATTGCTGCTGTCCTACAAACCTCTGCGCTTGGAGGCCCAACATAGTCTACAAGAGTAGAAGCGTGTGTAGACATCAGGTGATGATAAGACTTGGTTTAATTCTCTTGATCCTGGTTGTGTGCGTAGTCCCCAGGATATGATGTATTACTTCTCTGCTAAATATTTTCCCGCTCATAAGAAACAAGCTGCCATACGGGAAATATATAACTTTGCTCAAACTAAATAAGAGAGTCTCCCACAAGCTTGGTGGAGGCTTCTCCAGTTACTTAATGCTTTTCCTGATCATCCTCTTGAGATGCATGATATACCTGATGTCCTTTATAATGTACTAACCGATGCTTCCAGAGACCACCTGGATAGTTGTGTTGGTTGTGTTTTCAAGGAAAGAACAGTTGAACAAGCTGAATTACTATTGAATAATATGCTAGCCAATGAAAATAATTGGACACTTCATGAACGAGCCCCTAAGCCAACTCCGAACAAATAGGTGTTCTATTTCTCAGTCCTGAAGATATGTAAGAGGCAAAGAAATCTATGAAAGAAAAGGGTATTAAAGCTGAAGATGCTAAGAATTTACCGCCTATTGAAGAAATGCATGGTCTTGATAACCCGACACAGGTAGTAAAGGTAAATTCTCTTTATAGAGTTGATGAAGGTGATATTCCTCGTTATAAGTCTGCTAGCCAATGCTTAGATGAGTTTGACAATTTTATTGTGAAACAAGAAAACTTCAATGCTTATGTTGGTAGACAACTACAACACAATGCTTATATGATTGAACGCTGGAGTGATTATCTGTCTAGTGCTAAAAGTGAACTGAAACTTATTAGTAAACATGCTTCTATGGTTACCACTCAAGTAGACCAAGTACTTAAGGCTCACAATGATTTGATCAATGAATTAAATAGTAAGAATAATGACTATGATGTTAGAGTTGCAACTAGAGGTGGTAAAATGACTCAGGAACCTCTGTATCCTGAAGGCCACCCTAAGAGAATTGAGCAAGATTCTCAGAGAGCTAATTTAGATGCACCTAGTTTTTCGAAGAAGAAGAAAAAGAAAAATGATAGGACTTTGCATGCTTCTAGTAAACATGTAGCTGACACACCTGAGAATCCCAATGATATATCTGTTTCTGATGCTGAGACACAATCTGGTAATGGACACGAACCTAGTGATAATATTAATAATGATGTTCATAATGATGCTCAACCTAGCAATGATAATGATGTAGAGATTGAACCTGCTGTTGATCTTGATAACCCACAATCAAAGAATCAACGTTATGATAAGAGAGACATTGTTGCTAGGAGGCACGGTAGGGAAAGAGAACCATGGGTTCAGAACCCCATGCCTTTTCCTCCGAAACCATCCAAGAAAAAAGATGATGAGGATTTTGAGCGCTTTGCTGAAATGATTAGACCTATCTTTTTGCGTATGCGTTTGACTGATGTGCTTAAAACAAATCCTTATGCTAAGTATATGAAAGATATTATTACTAACATAAGGAAGATACCTGAAGTAGAAATCTCCGTCATGCTTGCTAATTACACTTTTGAGGGTGGCATGCCTAAGAAATTAGGGGATCCAGGAGTACCTACTATACCTTGCTCCATTAAAAGAAACTATGTTAAAACTGCTTTGTGCGATCTTGGAGCTGGCGTTAGTGTTATGCCTCTCTTTTTATATCGTAGACTTGACTTGAGTAAGTTGACACCTACTAAAATATTTTTGCAATTGGCCGATAAATCAACTGCTATACCTGTCGGTATTTGTGAGATTGTGCGTGTTGTAGTTGCAAATGTTACTATTCTAACGGACTTTGTTATACTTGATATTTCCGAGGACGATAGTATGTCTATTATTCTTGGAAGACCTTTTTTGAATACTGCAGGGGCTGTTATTGATTGCAACAAAGGCAATGTCACTTTTCATGTCAATGGTAACGAGCATAGGTACACTTTCCGAGGAAACAACCTCAGGTCCATAGTATCAATTATATTGGAAAAACTTCAACTATTACTATTGGAAGTTTTGAGTTTCCTCTTCCTACTATCAAGAAGGCATATGACATTCTTATTGTTGGGGACATAAATATCCCCATTGAGGTAACCTAGTGTTATTCGAAAATTCTCCAGTTTCATGTTACTCGGAAAGAGTTTATTAACAAGACCTGATCAACCTTGTTAATGGATTCCTTTTGATGAGCCTGGGATAGGTGAATCTAGATGGCACAAACCTTCTGTACCCTCCTTTTACTTTCTGTTAATTATGTTAAATAAAACAAAAATAGCATTGTCTGTGTGTTTCCAGACTTATCCGTGCAATAAAAAAATATCCCGAAAATAAAAGTTCTCCAAATGCCATGAAAATGAAATATGATTTTTTCTAGAATATTTAAGAAAATATGGCACTGAACACACAGCGAGGGGAGCCAGCACGTGGCCACGAGGGTGCAGGGCGCGCCCCCCTGCCTCGTGGGCCCCACATGCCCCCCTCCATTTATCCTTTCACCCATGCTCTTATTCTTCCTCCCAAAAAAATCCCCAACCAGCTCAAACACGAGTTCTAGCTCATCTTGCTGCCATTTTCGATCTCCTTGCTCAAAGCACCATTCACCAAACTGTTTGGGGAGATTGTCCCTTGGTATGTGACTCCTCCATTGGCCCAATTAGTTTTTGTTCTAGTGCTTTATTTGTTGCAAATTTATGCTGCTGTGGTGACCTTGTTCTTGAGCTTGCATGTAAAAATTTCTTGGTCCCAAGTAGTTCTAATGCATGATATAGCCTGTAGGCACTTGTAGGAGTTGTTGCTATCAATCTAGTTGAGTTTGATTAACTTTTATTTTGAAGTTACTAAAATTTTTAGAAACTTTCAGAAAAATGTCTAGGAGAAACTTCCAAGGTGGTCTTTCAAGGAAGCAAGAACCGAGGCTCATGTTTCGTGAGCCGGACAATGAACCACCGAGAGATGCTGATGTGCGGCCTTGTGAATGGCCGTCAGATGAATTCATGGGTTAAGCGGGCATCAAAGATGAACTTTATGCATATGTGCGCAACGCTGACCTCGAGGACTTCATACAAGATAAGTGTCCTCAGTACCATGGCTTAACTGATAGCTTTGTGAGAAGGTTTAAATTTTCATCTTCACGTAATTCTCACACTGTCCTGTTTGACCTTTATGATAAATCTTATACCATGGATTTAGAGGATTTTAATGTTGCCTGCAAGCTCCCACAGTGGGGCAGTATGAGTGATCCTCGCAAATATGAATTTAGAGAATTCCTAGCTAGTATTACAGTGGGAGAATCCAGGGACGTCACACAAGCTACCACGGGGGGGGGGGGGGGGG
>LR738714.1:280934775-281006559 GCA_902687465.1 Secale cereale | reverse complement strand
GGGGGGCATACATTTTCCTGCTATTCATTACTTTGCTCTCTTTATCAGTAGATGCATAAACGGTAAGGATGAGGCTTGTCACATGTGTGTCCCTGATCTTAGTGTTCTTAGGAGTGCTGTACTAGGTGATAGGCAATATAACATGGGAGCAATTGTTGCACGTAGGCTACACCATAATGGTTTGCATGGTGATTTATTTGGTGGGATCTATGCTACCCGCATAGCCCGATATCTTGGTGTGTCTGTGCACACGAATGATGAACCTTTACCTCCTTCTTATTTAGACTGCCATGCTATGGCTAGTCACTGGTTTATAGAGTGGGATAATCAAACCCTCAAACATCGACTAACCTTTAACAAGCAGCATGCCATCCCTATTATTCTTCCTGCCCCTACTTTGTTTCACTTTTAGGAAAAGGGAATATACACTATAACTATGGAGGAGGCAAATGCCTATTATAACATGATGGAGGCAACCCGCCTTCGAGCTGCAGCTCAGCATGCAGCATCTGCTGCATCTCATTACGACCCCAACTACAACTTCGCATATTCGTCAGGCCAGTACTGGCCATAGACCAACTTAGGCCAAAAGCCTAAGCTTGGGGGAGTACGTGTTTCTCACCGACTTACATTCATGTTCACACTTATTCTAGCTGTCGGTGCTCACACTCTTTCATTGTACCATCCATGCTTAGTTTAAATTTCTTTTTCTTAGTCTTTTTCTTGTGTGCTAGGAAAACCCAGAAAAAACAAAAAAATTAGTTGTAGCTTCTAGCTAGTTTACTTTCTTTGCGTGTAGTAGTAACTAAAAATGAAAACCCAAAAAGATTTCCCGTTCTTCGTTTGCTTGTTGGGAGCTTTCCCGTGTAAATAGTTTCTTTTCTTTTCTTTAGGGGGTTAAGAGTAGAAGACCATGATTGGAATTGCTTAGTGGCTCTCATATGCTTTGTTGTTGAATTAACCTTCACCCACGATACCTTGTCTTCTCTCTTGTATTAAATGTCTGCAGATTCCAGCTTAGTCCAATGCACGTGCACTATTATTATTATCCACACCGTTCGATCGTGCGAGTGAAAGGCAATAAGGATGATATATGATGAACTAATTGAGATGAGAAAAGCTGGTATGAACTCGCCTTCTCTTGTTTTTGTAAATATGATGGCTCATCGTTCCTGATTCAGCTTGTTATGAATGAAACATGTTTGCAATGACAATTAGAGATCATAGCTTCTTATGCCATGCTTAATTAGCTGAGAGTTTATAATGGTCTATCTTGCGTGCCAACATGATATTAAAATGGTTGTGATGTGGTATGATGGGTGGTATCCTCCTCTGAACGATTTAAGTGATCTGACTTGGCACATGTTCATGCATGTAGTTGAAACAAATCAACATAGCCTCCACGGTATTTATGTTCATGGTGATTTATATCCTACTCATGCTTGCATTAATTGTTGATTAATTTTAATGCATGTTCATGACCGTTGTTTCTCTCTAGTTGGTCGCTTCCCAGTCCCTTTCTAGCCTTCACCTGTACTAAGCAGGAATACTGCTTGTGCATCCACTTCCGTAAACCCCAAAGTTATTCCATATGAGTCCACCATACCTTCCTATATGCGGTATTTACCTGCTGTTCCAAGTAAATTTGTATGTGCCAAACTCTAAACCTTGAAATAAAATTCTATTTTGTATGGTCGAACAGCTCATGTATCAACTAGGGTTGTCTATATCTTCCATGCTAGGTGGGTTATTCTCATGATGAGTGGACTCCGCTCATCGTTCATGAGAAAATGGCTGGTAACCGGGATGCCTAGTCCCATGCTCAAAATCATAATAATTAAACAAAACTCCCCTAGGGCTGTTGCTGGTTTGGACGGTACCCGTTGTTTCGGGCTAGCCGTGGAGTGTGCTTGTTGGTGGTTGGGGGAGTATAAACTGTACCATTCTGTTTGGGAACCGCCTATAATGTGCGTAGCATGGGAGATATCGAGATTCTTGGTTGCTATGTTGACAATCAAAGTATACCGCTCAAAATTTTATTCAATCTCTATTTTTAAAATTGAGCTATGGCACCTCTACAAATCCCTGCTTCCCTCTGCGAAGGGCCTATCTATTTACTTTTATGCAGAGTCATCATCCTCTTATCAAAGAGCACCAGTAGGAGAGCACTTCTGTCATTGCATGTATTACTATTAATTTGCATTGAGTATGATCATGACTGGATCTCTTTCACCATGAATTACAATGTCTAGTTAGTCCTTGATCTTTAAAGGTGCTCTGCATTTATGTTTTGCGGGCTCAGAAAGGGCTAGCGAGATACCATCTTGTTATATCATATCATGATTGTTTTGAGAAGTGTTGTAATTCGAGGTTTATTATTATTGCTCGCTAGTTGATTATGCCATTGATGTGAGTAGTCTTGAGACCTAAAAGTTATTGTGAATGTGGTTAGTTCATGATCTTGTTGAAAACCTGAATGCTAGCTTACATATTTACAACAACAAGAGCAAACAGAGTTTGTCAAACTTTTTCTTTATCACTATCAGTTTATCAACTGAATTGCTTGACGACAAGCAAAGGTTTAAGCTTGGGGGAGTTGATACGTCTCCAACGTACCTACTTTTCCAAACCCTCTTGCCCTTGTTTTGGACTCTAACTTGCATGATTTGAATGGAACTAACCCGGACTGACGATGTTTTCAGCAGAACTGCCATGCTGTTGTTTTTGTACACAACACAAAGTTCTCGGAATCGCCTAAAAATCAATGGAGAATTATTTTGGAAAAAATAAAAAATACCTGCACGAAGATCCACAACAGGGGGCCTTGGGCCAGCCCACGAGGGTGGGGGCGCGCCCCCTGCTGTTGTAGGGTGGAACCCTAGATGGCCGATCTTTCACGAAATGGAGAGGATCCCACAAAGAACACGATGAACACGGGGAGAAACACAAGGGAAACCACTCAAGAACAAGTCCAATCACACATCCACTAGACAATCAAATACACAAGATCACACGGTACATGAACAACAAAGGGAAAGATACAAGGTAAAGTTCATCTCCAAGAGGAGGTCTTGAATCCGTGAAGGATCTTCCCGTTTAGGGGTCTTGAATCCAAGGTGGATCTTCTCCGTAGAGGGGCCGCGGTCTCTCTCGTGGAGTAGATCCGGGATGGATGAGCAAAGCTCTATCTCTCATATGAGCTAAACCAATGCTAACCCTAAAATGGTGGAGGTGGAGGAGTTTATATAGTCTAGGGCCACGAAGGGGTAAGTGAGGGGAGAAAGGGGTACATGGCCAAAAGGCCCGCGGCTGCGCACAGGCAGGGAGCGGACATCCGCTGGGCACCGGACGTCCGGTGGCTCGGGAGGGACCGGATGTCCGGTAGCTCCCGGACTTCCGGTAATTTCCTGGATTTCGGTTCTGTTGCCGATGTCACGGACGTCCGGTGGCCTCCGGTCGTCCGGTCGCCTGGGAGTCGCCGGTCGTCCGGTAGAGGCCAGACGTCCGGAGCCTGTAGCTTTTCCAGCAGCTCCGTTTCTTCCGTCTTCTCTTCCATGCTTCCCTCGCGGATGGTGTAGGTGTTCCTCGGCGCTTGCACACCTCCTCCTCGTCCGTGAAGCTCCGAAAATAACTATGCATGCACACGAGTGGAGTGTCAAGTAGTATACCATCCCCGAAGGGGTCAAGTGAACACGTGTAAAGGAGATGATTCACCTTTATGTATGAGAAGTATAGGTCGCACGTGTCACTTGCCAAACGGACCATTGACATGGTGATGTCCTTAGGATGCTCCACATCATCCCCTCCCCCTTGGAAAAGATCCGACCTCGGATCGAAAGCCAAATCACCATGGGAAAGAGATGGCGTCGCCATGTCGAACCGGTCGATCACCAAGCACTCATCATCTTGAAGCTTGAAATGGGCACTCTCCAATGTTGCACCGTCTAGTGATTCCTTCAAAAGGAGCAAGGACAACAAACACTTGGAAAAACAAATGTGGTTAGCATTAGTGCAAAACCAAGCATTCAAGAGGTGATTCACCCAACAAGTGTTGTCATCAGGCATATCATGTGGTGTGACAAAGGATTGTGAGATGGCATGTAAGCATATGAATTAAGCACAATCAAGGTCATCATGGAAACAAGCATGTAAATGTGAGGTAGAGATGCACATATGTGTGACAAGAGAGTAAGCATCTACCTCAAAGTCGTAGCAAGCATGCATAAAGCGCTCAATGAAAGGTCTATGGTAGGCATAGGAATCAATCACAACACCAAATAAAATGAAGTGTCTAAACACATGAGTCAAGTGCAAGACAATCCAAGCATAACGTGCATATGGTGTAGTGAAAGTCGTGTGGCACTCAACACAATAGAAAGAGAAATTGTTCAACATGTGTGAGGCAATCAAGCGAAGCATGTGACAAGCAATGGGACACGACATATGTGAAGAGACGACATTGTTACAACCAAGCATATGATAGGGACAAGTAATCAAGTCGGATGCAACACACAAGGCATATAGATCATGAAGCATGACAATGTGGCAATGGCAAGTCGAAGAAAGATCTCTAGCATGTGTGCAAAGTGTCATGGTGCAAGCAACACAAGTAGTATGATCCACAATATTCATGCTCATGGTTTGTTGTTTCTCGAAATAGAAGGATATCACCTTGAAAGCATGTTCTTGTGCGTCCTTCACAATGCCGAAGCACAAGCAAGTGCGATGTAGAAGCGTCGTGAACAAAGGTGGTTCGCTCTCAAGAGCTCGAATGGTCAACTCACGTGAAGTGGAAGTCGACACGATGTCCAAGTATCCTACACATGCACACAACAAAACAAAGAACGTATGCGCATGGTAGATAAACACATCATCCATCATGATGGTTCTCTTCTCTTGCACATAACCATTAGGAGCAAAAGTGCATGAATAATATGATGCAACAATGGCTATATTCATGGCACTAGGCATATGGTGCAAAGAGGTAAGACAAGCATGCTTCACAAGAATTATGTCAAAATCTCCAAATAAATGTGAGAATGTTGTGGGGGCAATCTCATTGGCAAGACTAAAATCATGGTTGCGCTCAATGCATGGATAATCATATAGCATGAGAGAGGCAACATGTGGAGACATATGACAACAAGCAATATCAATCATGTGCAAAGCATGGCAATGGTGGCTATCAACCGCATGAAAATAGCATGTATGTATCATGGGTGATGCACTACATGAAGCAAGCATGGTGATCAAATTGTGTAAACTAGTGGAGCAAAGATGCAACACACTAGGAGAAGGCATGGCAATCATGTCATGTGAGCAAATAGTGGATATAGGCATGGCAATAACAAGTGATATCTCCACCAAGCTTGCAAATACACATACAAGTATGAGAATCAATCATCATGT
The DNA here is from genome assembly GCA_902687465.1 of Secale cereale. NCBI lineage: Eukaryota > Viridiplantae > Streptophyta > Magnoliopsida > Poales > Poaceae > Secale > Secale cereale. The sequence goes on along the minus strand of LR738714.1, from coordinate 281,001,150 downwards.
GTAATGCGAAGCATGGGTCACAAATGGATGGCAAAGGCATATAAATGAGCATATCATGCAAAGTGAACACGACAAGAGGGGCATAAAAGATATAATGGACAATAACCCATAACCATGTGAGGGCCATGTAGAAGAAATGCGCGAAGTCTTTGAGCGAAAGGATCCGTTGGAAGGATAATCCATGTACTCCCAAGTCGTCGTTGCTCTCTAGAGCTCGTTTCGTCAACTCGTGCTCTTGCGAGGTTGACGAGTAAGTATGGGGACCTACACAAAAGACACACAAACCAAAAAAAATCTGCGCGTGGTAAATGTACACATCATCCATCATGATGTGTATGTGCATGTTAAAGTTAGCACAAGATAGGCATCGCTCAAATAAATTTGAGGCACGATATAGAAATATGTCATCCATCATGAAAGAATAATTGTCATGTATAGTACGAAGGGGACACAAATTAGTGCAAGTATGTGGCACGACAATAGCATTTGTATTCATGTGGAGCATATTGTGCACACAAGTATGGGGATCATGCAATGAATGGGATGGATCAAAATCTCCTAAAATGTATGAGGAAACTATGGGTGTCTCCTCATGAGCAATATCGAAAACATCATATGGAGAAAATGGACAACATCCAAAACAATGCATATCCGAAGCTAGGTGTTCATGGCATGGCATATGATGGATATGATGCAAAGGAAGCATGTCAATATCATCACAAGAAAAACAAATGCCAATAACCATGGGCTTGTCATCTATGCCATAAGTGCAAATTGGGTTTATCTTAATGGCATATGCATAGTTACTATGAAGAGATTGCAAATATGACATATTGTTGATCTCATGCATAGCATATGACAAGTCAAGCGGATTGTCAAACATGATGTGACCGAGAGAATTATCACAAGAAATCATATGCAACATGGCATCACAACTAATAGACTCCGCATGGCAATCATCAAACTCATCATAAATGGGTAAATCATCGCATGGGGAAATCATACTAGAATGAAGCATGGCAATAGGTGGATCAACATCATGCGAGCAATCAATGTTAACATAGTCCACTAGTGGGACGAGATCATCACCTTCACCTTTGTTACCTTTCTCATTCCACTCATGTGGTGTAGGTGAGGTGGGAAAGACCAAAAGGTGGTCATCATCTTCATCTTGATGGAACCATGTGGGGGTGCATCATATTCCACCATAGCCATCATCTTGTCCAATGGTAGGACGAAGTCGTCGAGGATCGGCGCATCATCAAATGTGGGACCTAGCACCAAATGAGAAGACACAATAGAGGTAGAAGTCAAGTCGTTAGTGTTTAAAGTGGCCTCACATGACCTATCAACTATCTCACTCTCTCTATGTGGTGGCTCACTCACTCCCTCAAGGTAGGTGCACTCAATGTCGCATATGGTGGAGTCACTCATCTCACTCAAGTGGTGGGGGTTGTGGCTCTCCTCACATGGGAATTGGGGCAGCTCATCATATATGGGGCTAGTGGTGAACTTTCTCTCACTCTCAATATGGTGGCACAACTCACTCAAGTCATCATACGTCGCCGTGGTCGAAGGGAAAATCCCATGCTCAACCATCTCGTCATCGTCGCCGTGGATGAAGGCCGAAGATGGCACATCATCACTCTCGCCTCCAAAGATGGAAGCATCATCCTTGCTCGTCACCATGTCGTTCGCCTCCAAAGCTTGGTCCTCGAATGGCTCCGTAGTCGTAGTCGTCGCCGCACCATCTTGAAAAAGAGTTGACGTAGACTCGGCATCATCAATGCCACAAAGAGGGCTGGCGATGGAGTCAAACTTGGGAGCATCGTCTTGGAGCTCGTTGGGCTTGGACATCGTGGTGGTACTACCCTCATGCTCGCCGTCTTGGAGCTTGGTCTTCGAGAAGTTTGCTTGCGGTGGAGAAGCCTTGGCCTTCATAAGTTCTTGTTCCGCCTTGAGAGCACCAATGTAGTTGTCGTCGAGGGACTTGTAGTTCTCGAAGAAGATAGTCTTGTAGATGTCATTGTGCAATCCCATCATGAAGTGGAGCTTCATCGAAATGGGGTCGTCCACGCCGGCACATCGCAAAGCATTCTTCATCTCCTTAAAGTACTTGTCGATGGACTTGGATCCTTGAATGGTGTTCTCCAATTGGCGTAGAAGTTGTTCCGTGTAGGTGGGAGGCACGAACTCTCTTCGCATAGCTTTCTTCATCTTGGGCCAATTCACGTTGAAGCTCGTCGAAGGTGTGTGAAGCCACCATGTTGACACGTTGTTGTGGAGGTGTCTTGTGGTGCACTTCACTTGATCTTCGTAGGGAACTTGATGTAGCTTAAGGTAGTCGTCCATCTTGCGCTCCCACTCGAGATACTTCTCGGGGTCTTGAGTCCCATAGAAAGGAATCTCATGGTCGTTGTCGAGGTTGTAGTAGCTCGTGGAAGTCGCGGACTTGAGCTTGGGTAGCTTCTCTTGAACATAAGCTCGGGGTGCTTGTTGGCTAAGATGCCGTATGTCCAAAGGCGAAGATGCCTTGAAGTCGCTTGGCGAAGATGCCAAGGTACATGGTGAAGTCGTTGAGCGGTTGTTGGTGTTGAGCTCATGACCTTCACGTTCTTGTCGTTGATGGTGTCGATGCCGATGAGATCTTGCCGGAGATGGTAGCTCGGAAGGATGTGCACTTGAGCGTCTTCTCGAAGATGAGGGAGACCTCTTGCGGTTCTTGATGAGGGCTTTGAGCTCCTCCATTTGAGCATTCATGTTGGCGCAGAAGTTATTCGTCATGGCATCGAACTTGTCGTTGTTGGTGTAGACCGAAATAGAAGAAATGCTTTGCCTATCCATCACAAGACTCGAGCAAAGGTGAGTAGGAGATGAGATAAACAATACCAAGTTACCTTTTCCGAATGTTGAGGATGTATCCCGTTTCACTCAATGTGAAATGAAAGAATAGTGGAATTGGTACCGGACTTGTTCACTCACACCTATCAAGTAAAGCTTATGGAGTGGCTCGGTGAGGATAGTGGCACAAAAATTTGATGCAAAATGTTAGAAAGAGTCAATAATGTTGAAAGAGATTCACAAATTCGCAAATGTAACATGTAGACCAATAGCAATATGTGGCACACGGAAACACACACACGGATAGATAGATGGGGTCGTGCAACCAAGGAATGAGCACAAAATGTGGAGTCCACGGAAAACGCTCGTGTTGCACAACTCAAGAGAGACGCTAGCACGATTGCTTTATAGGCGGATACGACACTTGTGCACAACCTATAAGATGCAAATGTATGAATTTTCTATCTCAAGTGTGCTATTTGTGTATGATGTTCCGGTGCTTTTAGCACAAGATGATCCAAGATGATCAAGTATAATATGATATTTTGTGATGCTATGGCTCTTGCTTACAAGCTTCTTTGTGGCTCTTTTGCTTAAAAGCTTATTCTTTTTTTTGTATATGGCCACGATGCACAAACCAAGATAGCAATTGTGTATATGCGGGAACAATCTTGTGACACAAGGAGTGATATGATGATACCAATATGATATGGTATGTATGCAATGGAAGGCGGATCGATGATCACTAATGTGCACAAGTAACGTTGCCGGCAATACTCAAAGGCTAGTCTCGATAGGAAAGTGACGCAAAATGGGCTAGGGGTTAACAATGCAATTGCAAGGGAATATACAATGATGTCGTCGAAGTTACCGTCCGTGTCGATGATGAGAGGTGGTGCTCTTGATGTAGACCCGTTCCTAATTAGCCGAAACACCTTAGGAAACGGAAAAACCACAACTCAAAATGTCAAGGACGAATGTCAAATGGTGGTAGCGGACAAGCGGTGATGGTTGCGGAAGTGGAGTGATGGGCTATACACGATGTCGGAGTTGAAGTCACGGTCCCTAAGTAGCCGAAACACCTTAGGAGACACGAGCCACAACTCAAACAAGCTCACACAAAATTGGGTTAAGTTTCATTGGCTATGTAGTGGAGTAAGCTATGCGGAAGTGCTGGTGGTGGTTGATGAAGAAGCAATTGTCCCTAAGTAGCCTAAACACCTTAGGAGACTCAAATCACTACTCAAGCAACCACAAATGCTATGGGGATCAAAATGGGTTAGGTTGCGGAAGTGTATGGTGGCTATGCGGATGATATGGTGGAGGGCCTATACAAACTTGCCAAATTTGACAAAATTTGATGGAATCAAATGAATATGGTGGTATTTTTCTGGTATGGGGAATGTCAAGAGCTTCAAAACGAGCTCAAGAACGTCAAAATCGGAGTTCGTATGAATTAGTTATGGACAAAACAAAAATCAGCCAAATTCAAAATCTGGAGGTACCGCACGTCCGGAAAAGACCGGAAATCCGGTATTTTCTTCTGTATAGGTGGTTCCGGTCGTCCGGTGAGTTCCGGATGTCCGGTGCTTCGTGAGGGTCCGGACGTCCAGTAAAACGCCGGTCGTCCGATGGGTCGGGGTCAACGCGGGATTTGAGTTCCGGGACGTGATTTTGGGCGGAAAATGGAGATTTTGGGGTCAAAATTGATGAGATTTCGTGGATGAAAGATGGGGAAACTTGGGGAAATGCTAGATCCACTTGAAACCAAGCAAATCCATGGATCAAAATCAACAAAACATCATCAAACCAACAAATCACAAAAAAAATTGGGGCTATTTTTGGTGTGGAATTTCCGAATTTGGGGAAGAACACAACAAAACAAGGCTAGAAAACGGTGGAGGCGGCTCCAAATTCGTGAGAAACCGTGGCTCTTGATACCATAATGATGTAGGGTGGAACCCTAGATGGCCGATCTTTCACGAAATGGAGAGGATCCCACAAAGAACACGATGAACACGGGGAGAAACACAAAGGAAAACACTCAAGAACAAGTCCAATCACACATCCACTAGACAATCAAATACACAAGATCACACGGTACATGAACAACAAAGGGAAAGATACAAGGTAAAGTTCATCTCCAAGAGGAGGTCTTGAATCCGTGAAGGGTCTTCCCGTTTAGGGGTCTTGAATCCAAGGTGGATCTTCTCCGTAGAGGGGCCGCGGTCTCTCTCGTGGAGTAGATCTGGGATGGATGAGCAAAGCTCTATCTCTCAGACGAGCTAAACCAATGCTAACCCTAAAATGGTGGAGGTGGAGGAGTTTATATAGTCTAGGGCCACGAAGGGGTAAGTGAGGGGCGAAAGGGGTACATGGCCAAAAGGCCCGCGGCTGCGCACAGGCAGGGAGCGGACGTCCGCTGGGCACAGGACGTCCGGTGGCTCGGGAGGGACCGGATGTCCGGTAGCTCCCGGACTTCCGGTAATTTCCTGGATTTCGGTTCTGTTGCCGATGTCACGGACGTCCGGTGGCCTCCAGTCGTCCGGTCGCCTGGGATTCGCCGGTCGTCCGGTAGAGGCCAGAGGTCCGGAGCCTGTAGCTTTTCCAGCAGCTCCGTTTCTTCCGTCTTCTCTTCCATGCTTCCCTCGCGGATGGTGTAGGTGTTCCTCGGCGCTTGCACTCCTCCTCGTCGTCCGTGAAGCTCCGGCAATACCTATGCATGCACACGAGTGGAGTGTCAAGTAGTATACCATCCCCGAAGGGGTCAAGTGAACACGTGTAAAGGAGATGATTCACCTTTATGTATGAGAAGTAGAGGTCGCACGTGTCACTTGCCAAATGGACCATTGACATGGTGATGTCCTTAGGATGCTCCGCATCACCTGCCCAGGCCTTGCCCCTGCCTCGTGGCCCCCCTGGTGTCTACCGACATATCCCCATATCCTATATCTTCCGTTTCAGGGTGAAAAAAATCGGAGCGAAGGAATTATCGCGTTTCACGAGACGGAGCCGCCCCCAAGTCCTAATCTCTGTCGGGAGGGCTGATCTGGAGTCCGTTCGGGGCTCCGGAGAGTGGAGATCGTCGCCATCGTCATCATCAACCTTCCTCCATCACCAATTCCATGATGCTGACTGCCGTGTGTGAGTAATTCCATCGTAGGCTTGCTGGACGGTGATGGGTTGGATGGGATCTATCATGTAATCGGGTTAGTTTTGTTAGGGTTTGATCCCTAGTATCTACTATGTTCTGAGATTGATGTTGCTATGACTTTGCTATGCTTAATGCTTGTCACTAGGGCCCGAGTGCCATGATTTCAGATCTGAACCAATTATGTTTTCATGAATATATGTGTGTTCTTGATCCTATCTTGCAAGTCTATAGTCACCTACTATGTGTTATGATCCGGCAACCCCGAAGTGACAATAATCGAGACCTCTCCCGGTGATGACCTTAGTTTGAGGAGTTCATGTATTCACTATGTGTTAATGCTTTGGTCGCGTACTCTATTAAAAGGAGGCCTTAATATCCCTTAGTTTCCAATAGGACCCCGCTGCCACGGGAGGGTAGGACAAAAGATGTCATGCAAGTTCTTTTCGATAAGCAAGTATGACTATATTAGGAATACATGCCTACATTGCATTGATGAACTGGAGCTAGTTCTATGTCACCCTAGGTTATAACTTCTACATGATGAATTGCATTCGACGTAATTTCCCATCACCGATCCAATGCCTACGAGCTTTACCATATTTCTTGTCGCTTATTTACTTTTCCGTTGCTACTATCACAAAAACTACAAAAACACTATCGTTACTTTTATTGCTGCTACCGCCACTATCATATTACTTTGCTACTAAACTATCTTGCTGCAGATACTAAGTTTCCAGGTGTGGTTGAATTGACAACTCAGCTGCTAATACTTAAGAGTATTCTTTGGCTCCCCTTGTGTCGAATCAACTAATTTTGGTTCAATACTTTACCCTCGAAAACTATTGCGATCCCCTACACTTGCGGGTTATCAGCTCTGCGCCGGCTGGTGGATCTGCTTGGCATGAAACTCGCACGCCTTGCAAGCCCGCACGAGCTCTGTGGCGTCGTTGAGCGTCGTGGGCCAGTAGAAGCCGATGCGGAAGGCCTTGCCCACGAGGGTGCGGACGACGAGTGATGACCACAGTCTCCACCGTGGTTATCAGCCAGCAACTCACGCCCTTGCTTCCTCGAGATGCATTTTAGCGAGACGTTGTTGGGGCGCCTCCTGTAGAGTTCGCCGTCTTGGATGCACTAAGTTGAGGCTTGTCGGACCACGCGCTCTGCGTCTTCTTCCTTGTCGGACAGGGTATCGTGTTGTAGGTACATATTGAGTTCTTGGGTCCAGCAACCCTCCTCGGGCTCCGTGGCGAGCAGCAGGCGGGCTCCGGAGGGTGGTCCGCAGGACGGGGCGCCATCCGGAGGCGCCGCTGGTAACCCCTGCTGAGGGGAGGCCGGCTCAGGGGCTGGCGGTTCCGCCGACGGCTTGAGTAGCCGCTAGGCTCTCGTCTGGAGGCTCGTTTGGCGATATCATCCGCTTCTTTGTTGGTGCCTCTTGGTACGTGCTGCACCTCCAACCCATGGAATCGGTTCTCCATCTTGCGCACCTCCTCCAAATATGCCTCCATGTGCTCGTCATTGGGCCAGTATTTCTTGTTGGAGAAGTCGACGAGGAGTTGCAAATCGCCCCTGATGGTGAGACGCTTGATCCCAAGTGCAGCGGCGGCCTTGAGGCCAGCAATTAGGCCCTCATACTCTGCGATGTTGTTGGAGACCTTTTCGCCTTGCTGGAAGCAGAGCTGCACAGCGTAGTACAACTTATCCTGAGTGGGAGATACTAACACGGCGCCAGCCCTCGCACCGAGGCACGAGAAGGCGCCGTCGAAGTATACTACCCATCCATCTTGGGCTTCATCGCCGGGGGCCAGTGAGCGATCTTAGCTGGCCCTCCGCTCCGGCGCGTCGGTCCACTCCGCGACGAAGTCTGCTAGAGCTGCTCCCTTGATCACCCGCCTGGTGCTGAACTCCAACTGGAACGCTTGAAGCTCGATGTTCCACTCGGCAACACTCCAACATTCGGGCCCCGCAGTACCTTCTCGAGAGGATATGATGAAACAACCTTGATGGGATTGCCCTGGAAGTAGTGGCGCAGCTTCCTGGAGGCGACGAGGAGCGCCAGGAGCAGCTTCTGGGGCATCGGGTAGCGCGAGCGCGCGTCGCGCAGTACTGTGTTGACGAAGTACACCAGGTGCTCCACGAGGGTCGGCGTAGCAGGGTCCACTTGTGCCTCAGGAACCTTAGGTGCCTCTTGCTGAGTGGCGGGGCCGTCAGTGCCCATGGTCGAATCTGCCCCTGAGGCCGCGACAGGGGGCGGCGCGGGCCCTGAAGGTGCCGAGCCACCCGGTGGCCTTGAGCTTCGAGGCCTTTCCTCGCGCTCCACAACTAATGCTGCGCTGGCGGAATGAGGCGTTGCGGCGAGGTAGAGAGTCATGGGCTCCAGGGGTCGTGGTGCTACCATAACCGGCGAGCTGGTGAGGTACTCCTTGAGGTCCCGGAAGGTGGCATCGGCCTCTGGAGTACACTCAAAGGGCCCCTTCTTCTTCATGAGCTTGAAGAACGGAAGGGTGCGTTCCCCAAGCTTAGAGATGAAGCGCCCCAGGGACGTTACACACCCAGTGAGCTTCTGCATCTCCTTCTGGTTCGTGGGCAGCCTCATCCTCTCGATGGCCTTGATCTTCTCTAGATTAGCTTCAATGCCTCCGTGCGAAACCAGGAACCCTAGCAAATTCCCAGAGGGTACGCCGAACACGCACTTCTCCGGGTTGAGGCACAACTTCACCTTGCGCAGGTTGGCGAACGTTTCTTCCAGGTCCTGCATGAGAGTCGTGGCCTCCCTGGTTTTAACCACGATGTCGTCGACGTAGGCCTCCGCATTCCTCCCGATCTGAGGGCCGAGGGTGATGTGCATCAGGCGCTGGAACTTGGCGCCCTCGTTCCTCAGCCCAAAAGGCATGCGAGAGTAGCCACAGACCCCACATGGGGTCAGGAACGCTGTTTTCTCCACGTCTTCCGCCGCCATCTTGATTTGGTGGTAGCCCGAGAAAGCGTCAAGGAAGCAGAGTAAGTCGCACTCAGCCGTTGAATCCACGATTTGGTCGATGCGCGGAAGAGGGAAGGGGTCCTGAGGGCAGAATTTGTTGAGGCTCGTGAAGTCGACGCACATGCGTTCCTTGCCTCCTTTCTTCGGGACTATGACAGGGTTGGCCAGCCACTCCGGGTGCCGTACTTCCCGTACGACGCCTGCTTCCTCCAGCTTCCTAACCTCCTGAACGATGAAGGCCTGCTTCTCCGGGGCTTGTCTGCGCGCCTTCTGCTTGATAGGGCGCGCATTTGGGCACACCGTGGGTGATGCTCGATGACATGCCTAGGCACCCCGACCAAATCTGTGGCTTTCCAGGCGAACACGTCCTTGTTGGCCTTGAGGAAGCTGACCAGCACTACCTCTTGCTCGGGATCCATGCCCGTACCGATGGTGAAGGTGGCTCCTGAGCCTTCTTCATCGGCGGGCACTTGCTTTGTCTTGGCGGGGTCCTGAGAAAAGAGCTGCTTCTTCTTGGTAGGCGCGGCCTCCGGAGCTTCCGGAGCCCCCTCCGCTCCTGGGTGAGCTGCGGCAGCAGCCCTATAAGCGCGCCCGAGGACCTGAAGGGCGGCCTTGGGGATCCCTTTGACGGTGATGACGCCGCTGCACCCGGGCATCTTGACGGTATTGTAGCCCGGGTGAGTCGCTGCCATGAACTTTGCCAAGGCTGGGAATCCGAGGACGGTGTTGTAGGGCAGGTGGATCGGCGCAACATCGAAGTCAATGAGCTCAGTCCGGTAGTTAGCCGGTGTGCCGAAGATGACCGAGAGGCGGATCTGGCCGAGCGGAACGGCCGAGCCCGCGACCCCTGAGAAGGTCTTGGTGGGAAGGAGCTGCATGTAGGACACATGCAGATGACCGAAGGCCTCGGGGGAGAGGATGTTGACGCTGGCGCCGCCGTCGATGAGCGTCCTCGTCACGGCCACCCCGCAGATGGTGGGCGTGCAGACCGCGGGGAGAATGCTAGTGTCGGCCGCTTCTGGGGCAAGGTTGCCGGGGCCGAAGGTGATGGTGGGCCGCCGCTCGCTTTGTGCCCGCAAGGCCTCCCGCGGCTGGGCAGCAGCCCCAACCTGCCGAAAGTGCAACTTGACGTGCCGGGCAGATGCTTGCGCTTGGGACCCATCGAGGATGCAGGCGACCCCGCGGCAAGGCCGCTCCCTGCTGGAGACGCCCCGCAGCTCGCAGCTGCGGGCCGTCCGCGTGGCGCGATTTCCGGCAGACGGTCGTTGCTGGGTCAGCCGTCGTGCCATCAAGAGCGTGACCAGTGCGGCCACAGGAGGCAGGAGTGGCGGTGCAGGCCGCCCTCCGATGGCCTGGCCGGCAGGAGCGTCGTCGAGGAAGGAGGAGGAGCGCCCATGGGTGGCGCGGTCCGTCGGTACCGCTCGGTAGACGGGGAGGGAGTTAGCCCCCGTGTGGATGTGGCAGGCCGCAGTCATCGTAGCGGCGCTGAACAGGAGAGGGGAAGCGAGGTCGTCGGAGAGGCGAGATTTCCACACGCCCCCTACTTGGCGCGCCAAGTGTCGGATTTAGGGGCTCCACAAAACCCAAAAAGTTCGAACACAGGGGCGTGAATGAAGATCTCTCCCACTCGCGTCTACCTAGCGCCTCGCCCTCGTCGGTGAAGAGATTCAAGAAAACAACAGATATAACACGCAAGAGTTTACCCAGGTTCGAGCCACCGCGTGGTGTAAGACCCTACTTCCTACTTTGGTGGATTGGCCTCGGGAGGGCTAAAATATGAGCTAGTACAATGGTTCCTGAGCTTAGGAGGTCAGCTCAGGAGGGTTAGGAGGCAAGTGTTCTTGCTCCTTGCGTGGTGGCAGAGTGTATGGATCGATCCCCCTTCCATAGAGGGGATCCTTGCTACTTATATAGGCGGCCACGGTCCTCTTCCCCCGAAATGTTTTAGGTGGGAAGGGATCCCACAAAGGCCATTTTTTAGCGCGAACACAAGGACGTTCCTACCCTGACAAAAGCAGTCTTCGCCTGCAAAAGGACCAGGCGGTGACGCGGTGGTGGGCTCGATGGTGACATCCTCCTTGTCGTCCTTGTGGTCTTCGGTCTTGTTGCACTAATGGGGAAACCTTTGCCCCGCTCATTTGGAATGTGCGGCCTCACTGTCCCCCCTTGCACCAAAATGGCAACTGCGCCGTTGGCGAGCGCTGGCACCCGCTGGCGTAGTGCGTCACTGCTGACATCACTGCCTCCTCCTAAGGCAGGCTTGGCCTTGGATTCTCCGCCCCTCCGGAGCACCTTGCTGAGGCCGCTCCTGAGGAGGTCTCGACGTCGTTCTCCTCGCGAGGCTCAGCTTCCTCGTGAGAGTCTTAGGCAGCTGGTTGATCAGCCGGGCTGTACCAGGCCGCTGTAGGAGCGCGTCGCGGCCCGCAGACAGGCAAGTCTGGGTACCCTAGTTCCCAGTATGCCGACAGATGCCCACGAGGCCCCGGCAAGGCTCCTTGCCGAAGATACCCCCGAAGCCCCGGGAAGCCTCTTGTCGAGAGGCGCTCACAAAGGCCCCGGCAAGATCCTTGCCGGGCACAGACGCAAGACCGCGACGAGCCCTTGTCGCCCCACCGTCGCCCTAGCTCGACAGCCGACCCACTAGCCCAGGCAAGAACCCACGTGGCAGTACGTGGTTCCTGGTCTGGCTAGTCAAGCACATGCGTGGTGGCATGCATATCTTCATGAAGACCCTACCACCACGCCATCTCAGCTGCCTGCCAGCCTACATGGCGCTGCATGCCTCGTTGGCCTGGATGCGCATCGCGACCAGACGGAGCGGCGGTGAACGGGACGGGCCTTGTTGCCGTCCCCGATAAAGCAAGTGTACACCTAAGTAGCGCATTTAATGCATCTTGTCCCATAATGGCAGGAGATAAGCTTGTACACTATATACCTTTCCACCTCCTGTGTGCCACTATGGCAACCCCTTTTGACTATAAAAGGAGGCCCGAGGCATACTGGAGAAGGATTCAGATCTTTTGGACTAGGCACGCACCGTAGCTAGTTCAAGAGCTCAAGAACACTCAAATACACATCAAAGCAGGACTAGGGTATTACGCATCTTTGTGGCGCGAACCTGGGTAAACAGTCCTTGTGCTGACTCCTAGACCCGCTCTTGGCACAACCCCGCGCCCGTCAACCGTAGAAGGGATTCCAGTGATCCCATAGGTGTCGACCCCGACATCTTTGGCACGCCGGGTAGGGGGTGCGCAGTTGTAAAAATCCGGTCTAACGGTTAGTTTAGCAGTTCTTCATCGCCATGGCTCCCAAGAAGAAGACGATCACGGCGATCGGCTCATCTGGAGCCGAACGACCCGTGCTGGTGCGGGCGGGCAACTGGGTGGTCGCGGATGGAAGCCGAGGCGCAGCCCGCGCACACCCACGTCGATCCAGCAGCCGAAGCTTGGCAAGCGGCGTCGTTCGTACACAAGACGTCGAGCCGCACGCCGCCAAGTCCAAAGGCGGAGTCCCCCCCCCCCCCTGCAGGCGGCGCGGGACCCTCCAAGAGCAGCGTCGTGCCACGTACGGGGGGAGCGGCGGATTACAAGGCGCCCACGCCGACGCCCACAACGCGCTCCTCCCAGGTCGTGCGCGATGAGCAGCGTCGCCGCGGAAAGAGCCCCGCGCATCATTCGCGGGACATAGAAGATCATCATACTCACCGAGGTGCTGGCGTAAACGATGTACAGCAGCAGGGCCGTGATAGAGCTCCTTCTAACGTGGTTAGAAGTCCGAGTGCATCACGGTCTACGCAGCTTTCGCCGCCGCCCACACCGGCGGAGGCCTTAGCGCGCGTAGTTGCTCCTCGACTTTCCTCCTGCTGCGGAGAAGCTCGACGAGTGGAGAGACACCATCTGGAGCCTCGTCGGCATCGCCAACAAAGACGAGTCGCGTCTAGCGGGGCCCTCAGGCCAACGCTCTGTCGAGCCACCGCACGCCACTGGTGGAAGGGACGGAGGCGCTGCAGCCAGGGTGCATTCTCCTCCTCCTCGCCAGTTACCACGAGCACCGGTCCATTGGGATGACGCTTGTGATAACATTTCCATAGCATCGTCCGACCCGCGGACCGACCGCGATCAGCGCCAAGTTCTTCGGGAGCGAGCCCATGAAGACGCTCGAACTACCATCGAGCGTCGGTGCGAAGCACGCCATCAGTCAGATAGGCGGGCAGGGCTCTCTACGGAGCACCCAGCACCGGGAGGCCCTGGAGGCTTACCTTACGAGGTTGGCTGTCCAGCCTTTACCCGTGAGCTGCGGGAGTTCCAGTGTCCCACTCACCGCACATTCAAGCTTGACGTCGGCGAGAAGTACAATGGCAAGACTCACCCGTCAGAGTTTCTCAGCATCAACACCATTGCGATGTAGGCCGCCGGAGCACGTGACGATAAGGTGCATGCCAATTACTTCCCGTTGGCGCTTAAACCGAATGTCATGTCATGGTTGATGCACTTGCCAGTAGATTAAATTTCTTCCTGGTCGGATCGGTGCCATGAGTTTGTTGGCACCTTTACTGGAGGCCACCAGGCTCATGGCCAGGCAAGCGATTTGCATGTCATCCCCCAGAAAGAAGGTGAAAACATGTGCAAGTATATACAGAGATTCAACCGAGTGCAGTAAAACATCCCAAATGTTCATCCCGCCGCCATCATCAGCGCATTCCATCAGAATGTGCGTAACCGCAAGATGCGAGAAGAGCTGGTGATGAATAAGGTCAAGGATGTGGCTGAACTTTATGTTCTCGCAGACAGATGCGCTCGGGCCGAAGAGCGAAGGAAGTACCCCGGCGAAGACGCCGGTGTGGAAACCTATTCCTCAGACAAAGACGCCGTCGCCCCGGTGAAGAAGGGCTGACGCCACAACAGGAAACGCAAGGGCAAGGCCGTGCTTGCCGTCAAGGGATTCGACGACGCCGGCGCTGCCAAGAAGAACAAGGCAGACGACCATGGCAAGGAAGTTGCCGGGTGTGTCGCCTGCCGGGCCTTGGCGGCCGCCGGCAAACCAGCAGGCTCCGATAAGCAGTATTGCAAGATCCACCGTACCAAGGGCCATGACCTCCAGAACTGCCGGCAAGTCGAGCAGCTCGCAGAGAAGCAGAAAGCCAAATATGAAAGGCGGGACAAGGAGAAGGGCCAAGATGGTGCTGAGGGATCTGGCAAGAAGCGTGGCGGCCAGCCTAGCCACCGCGGCAAGGATAACGAAGAAGAAAGGCCCGCCAGAGGCCATGACAAGAAGCAAGAAGACGATGGTCATGATGAGGACGATGAGTCCGTAGAGCAAGAGTTCCAGAAAGCTACAGAGGCCATGTGCGTCGATGGTGGTGCCTCTCTGCACACCTCTCACCGCCAACTCAAGCAGTGGGCGCGTGAGATCACAGCAGCAGAACCATCGTTCGATGCCCAGAAGCCGCTGAAGTGGTCCAGCACACCTATCATTTTTGACATCGAGGATCACCCTGATCGCACAACTGCGGTCGGGTGTTTGCTATTGTTGGTTTCACCAACAATACGCAACCTCAAGGTGACGAAAATGCTGGTTGATGGCGGGGCCGGTCTGAACTTTATCTCGCTCATTGTGATCAAAAGGCTGCAAATTCCTGATGGAGACCTCGAAGAGACGGGCATGTTTCAAGGGGTCAACCCGGGAAGGAGTCAGCTGAAGGGTAAAGTCACGCTGCCCATGACATTCAAAGGCGAGATGAACTATAGGACGGAGAGGGTTGTTTTTTATGTTGCCAAGATCCCCTTTCCTTACAATGGGATCCTCGGCCGCCCAGCGTTAGCCAAGTTCATGGCAGCATCACATTACGCCTACAACACACTAAAGATGCCTGGGCCGATGACCGTCATCACCATCCCCTCCGACAAGAAGGATGCGCTGCTTTGCACTGATCAACTTTACCGGGAGGCAGTTGCAGCTACTGCGACCAAGGCACTCACTCCTGCCGCTGAAGCCCGGGAGGGAGGAAGACCGGTAAGACTTCTCGCACCCACTCTGGCAAGCGCACCTCATCGGAGTGCGCTGCTCCCTTCGAGGACGTGCTAGAGAGCTCCACCGGCAAGAGCAAGAAATCTAGAGCTGCACCACCAGAAACCAAGAAGGGGTTTGTCAAGGAGGATGGCACATGAGGGGCTTTCACCATAAGCTCCACCCTCGACAACAAATAGGAAGGCGCGCTTGTCACCTTCCTGCGGGCAAATGTCGACGTGTTTGCATGGCAAGCATCCGACATCCCCGGCGTTCCCAGGGAGGCGATTGAGCACCATCTTGCTGTCTGCCCTCATGCGCGGCCCGTCAAGGAGAAGGTCAGGAAGCAAGCTCTGGAATGGCAAGAGTTCATCACAGAGGAAATCAGAAAGTTGGAGGCAGTAGGCTTGGTGAGAGGAGTACTCCACCCAACGTGGTTGGCCAATCCAGTGGTGGTGCGCAAGGCAAATGGGAAGTGGATACTGTGTATTGATTACACAGACATCAATAAGGCCTGCCTGAAGGACCATTTCCCGTTACCGCGCATTGACCAGATTGTAGACTCTACGACCGGGTGTGACCTGTTATCATTCCTTGACGCTTACGCAGGATACCATCAAATCTTCATGATGAGAGAGGATGAAGAGAAGACAGCATTCATCACCCCATGTGGTACGTATTGTTTCATACGAATGCCTTTCGGGTTGAAGAGTGCTGGCTCAACATTCGCAAGAACGGTCCAAATTGGTTTTGAGCCTCAGCTACATAGAAATATGGAAGCCTATATGGATGACATAGTGGTCAAAACCAAGGACAAGGCAACACTCATACAAGATTTATAAGAGACGTTTGTGAATTTGCGCAAGATCAACCTCAAGCTGAACCTTGAGAAGTGTGTCTTCGGCGTTCCGTCCGGCAAGCTTCTCGGTTTCTTCGTGTCACAGTGTGGCATCGAGGCGAATCCAGACAAGATCAAGGCTATCGAGCAAATTGAGGCACCCAGGCAGATCAAAGATGTGCGTCGGCTTGCTGGCTGCATTGCCGCCATGAGCAGATTCATCTCCAAATCTACCGAGCGCGCCCTTCCCTTTTTCAAAATCCTGAAAAAGGCGGGCCCAATGGAGTGGACCCCAGAAGCCGAAGCAGCACTACAAGATTTGAAGAAATACCTCTCCTCTACGCCAATACTGGTCACGCCCAAATCCCAAGAGCCGTTGCTGCTATATCTAGCGGCGACGAATCAAGTGGTCAGTGATGCGCTTGTAGCCCAGAGAGAGGTCAATGCAAAAGTAACAGCGAGGACAGAACCTGATGCCACTGGGGCAAAAGCGATGCAACCAAATGAAGTAGTGCAAAATAAGAAGATGATGCAGCACCCGGTTTACTTTGTCAGCTCCCTCTTGCAAGTAGCGCATTTAATGTGTCTTGTCCCATAATGGCAGGAGATAAGCTTGTACACTGTATACCTTTCCACCTCCTGTGTGCCACTATGGCAACCCCTTTTGACTACAAAAGGAGGCCTGAGGCATACTGGAGAAGGATTCGGATCTTTTGGACTAGGCACGCACCGTAGCTAGTTCAAGAGCTCAAGAACACTCAAATACACATCAAAGCAGGACTAGGGTATTACGCATCTTCGTGGACCGAACCTGGGTAAACGATCCTTGTGCTGACTCCTAGACCCGCTCTTTGGATAACCCAACGCCCGTCAACCGTAGAAGAGATTCCAGTGACCCCATAGGTGTCCACCCCGACACCCTACTTACCTCATGTTGATAGTGTATGCTAGTTCCTTTAGGATATTAGTAACGTTGCAATAGTCCTCGAGGTCTGTGGTATCTCCTTCTTCCAAATACCATGAACTATTTATGGTAGAAGTTCCTTGTTGAACCAAAAGATCACAACAAGAGTACTCTCGATGAGTTTTCCATTTTGTATTGTGATTCTGCTAGTCCTACCTTTCTGCATGGATTATCTAGAAGAAATATGTTGAACTAGTTTGACATGCTAATCTATGCACTCACAACTCAGAAAATCTTATGTTCCTTTGAGATGTCCCTCTTTAGTTGTATTGCGGCCTTCCTCTATCAGTTGATAGTCAAGGTTATGTATGCATTCGTGTTCATCGATGCCTTTTACTCTTGTGGTCCATCAAGCCATCCTATTCCGAAATGACTAGGAGAAACAAACTCCAGTACCTCATCCATTTCCAGGATTGGGTCAAAGTAGTTGTATTTCGCAGATCAGAATGCCAATCCAGCTTCTAATCTGTTCTACCTTGGAGTGTTACCCTCTTGCATGTCAAGTGTGTCATGGGAATTGCACCACCTCCTATGAACTCTTGATGGAGTGATATTTCTCGCCATCATCATTTATTCCTTGGTTTTCCGTATTATTGTAACTGGAACGCCGACAAGTGAACCGTGATGTGTGAAATCAATAGTCCTAGCAACCTCGTTGCTTGGTAGCTAATGGATGATAAATTTCATTCTTAGCATGTTGGTTACTGAATCATCATCCTAAGATTGATTGTGATACTAGTCCATATTTCCTGGTGCACTCCTCGATCAATGAGTTAGGATTGTGTCAATCCCTCGCTCCCTTGATCATATCGTCTTGCCCTCAAAAGCAAGATTGACTTGAGCTTAGTAACATAGGTGTGGTTCATGCTTTTCTGAATATCTTCTCGGAAGTGTGACCAGTTTGACCCCTGGCCGTTATGTTGAGCTCGTGATCGAGTTGGTTATCCTATGAACTACCCCTTCTCTAAGAATCTGTGTTGGATACCCTTGAGCTAGTTGGTTAAGCTAAATAACAACTTGGATAGTTGGAAGATAAAGGCTTGATCTAACGTAGTTCTTTGAAGGGATATCTTTGTGTGTGTCTGTGTGTTGAAGAAAGATGATATTTTCATCAACTGACCTTCATGTTCAGTTGTTGGAGCTATTGTCTTATCCAATCTTTGATTTGAGTGTGAGCTATCCTCAAATCAAATCATAACCAACGATGTTCGTAATGTTGTCTTACTCGTGGTTGTACCTTGAGCATACCCCATTATATCCTTTGGTCTGACCAATGCTATCACCTTGTTCACATAATCGTGGAATTCCATCTTCATGGATATCTTGATGATTTGTTGTTGAGCCCATCAACATCATTTATCTTGCCCATGATTCATGTTGAACATCTAAGTTAGTGTTGGAAACTTTTTAAGCATGACCTTCGTGTTTCGTTCATGAGGTATATGTTTTGATGTAAGAAGTGACTTCCTCTAATTCATGTGCATTCGATTTAAGTTGCCGCCGTGAATTTGAGAAAGCTTGTTTTACTTCCTCTAGAATTATCCCAAGTCAGTCACACATGTGTGAAGTATTCTATGGTTTGATAGACTGATCATCTCCATTCCATATGTATTCCTAGCACACAAAGCCACTGATTGATTTGTTCAAGGATAAGAAGTTCAAATGCTATTCCCGAAGGGCCCAGATGGACATGGACAAGACTTCATTATTTCGATGATGGTTCCGCACCTGAACTCGATAGTGTTTTATTACAAGACTATTACATGCTCATGCTTGTCTTGGACAGCGTGTTCACAGGTATGTAGCAGAACGCGCTCATGTTTTGGAGCTTGCTACCGCAGTTCACTTCCCGAGAATCTCGCAACGTCATCTCGTCGATTTGTGTTGCAAACTTTCTTTTCCAAACATGTTGTCTTCAAATATCTTTAACCAAATCAGATCTGAATCTCAGGCAGATATGATGGTTGGAGCATTCCTAGCATTTGCATTTTGTTCCCATCTTGCACTGCCATTGTGCCAATTTCCCATGGGCTGCCCTTCTCAGTAACTGTTGTTCGAGATCATCTTCAAAAGTGGTCCTACCATGGGTCCCATCCATTTCGGATGATTAGAAAAAATCACTCATGGCGTTGTCTTCAACAAGGTAGTTCACATCATCCATTCTAGTCTGAGTATGCCATTCTTCCTTACTCCGTCAAATGATCGATTGTGATTTGCCTTAGGCTGGTATAGAGAGTTTCAATGATCTTTGTATCAAAAGTAATTCTTTTTGCCACTTAAGGGAATAACTCTACGAGTCACCTCCTCTAAGGTGCCACGTTATGGAATCATGGCTATTATTTCATCGCTAGCTTGAAACCATGCACCATCTTCTTTAAGTGTGGAATTATTGCCTGTCAAATTGAACTTTTCTGGTCTGTCATTCTGCATCCCTCAGAATGCTTGCTTTGTGTCTCAACTCAAGAGGTGTTCTTACGACTCACTCCATGAGTTGATCTTAAGTTGATCGATCTTTGTGAAGATCGAATTCCGTAGAGTTTCCATCTCTTCTGTCATCATAGTTGGGTGAAGATCGCAAGAGCAAAGATGCCAAGATCAACATGATGCAACGGATCAACATCTTCGAGGAGGACAGTTGGATCGAGAAGATTGTGTTAGCTTTGTGTCCCCTCTGTTTTCGTACCTCACGTCTTGAATCTCCGGACAAGATTCTTGTTTAGCGGGGGTGAGTTGTCACACCCCTATAGCTTTAGCCTTTGTTTGACTCTACATGTTCCTCATGTCATCATGTTTAAATTTCTTATAAACTTGAAATGGGGATTAACCAACCCTAGCACCCCTTTGAAAAACTAGGTTCAAACAAATTTGATTTCAATGAACCCAAAATGCCCTTCACAAAATGTTCATCATTTTTGGTCTTGGCTAAAACCTCTGCCAAAAATGGTTTCATAATTTTGGGAGCCATTCTCGATCTTTGAATTAAGTCATAACTATTTGCATTTGGACATTTAAAATGTTATAAATATTTTTAAATGTCCAAATAATTCTGAAAGCAATTTTAGGCTGTTGGGAATAATCTCAAAAGTGCCTCTGATTATTCTCAGAATTGTCCAAAGTGGTTTAGTGCTTGTACTAAATCAAAACAGACAAAAAAAATAGAAAAACAAAACAAAACAGAAAAAAGGAGAGAGAGAGAAGAGCTCACCTGGCTTACCTGCGGCGCAGCCCACAGCTGTAGTGGCCCGACCCCAGCGCCGCTTCCTTCAACCTCGTGCCAGAAGGGACGAGGGCGTGTGTCCGTGGTGCGCCAGCACGGCACGGCCACCGACGGCCACCTCCTGCTTGCCACTTCGCTTGTCCCTCCCTGGTGCAGCCACGCACTCCCCCTCGACCCTCTGGCTCTCTCTCACTCTTGCTCGCCCCCATCTCCTCCCCTGGCTCTCTCCCTCGCAGGCGGTCGAGCACACTCGCTGCCGCCATTCGCTGCCACCGTGTCCACCGAGCTCCTCTCACCCCTCTGCCTTGTCCAACGGGTCCGCCTCGACGCCGTGGAGCGCCAAGACGAAGCACGCGCCCGCGGGACGGCTAAAACGTCGCCATCATCTTCGTCTTCCTCCTCGGCCACCGGAGATCGCCGTCGTCAATTCATCGGCTACAGAGCGTCCCTGAGCCCGCTGTCCATCTCCTGCGTCTCCCAGTGAGCCCCTGGCCCTTTCCCCTCTCTCCCGACGCTTGTACGCGTCCTCTAACCACCGTGGCCATCGGAACCGATAGCTCCTCGCCGCTGGCCATGTCGCCACCGCGGCTACGGCCGTGCAAGCACATGTCCAAGCTCACCATTGAACTCCCTGCACCCCCGCGAGTCTAACGCGCCTAGCCCCGGCACCTGCCGCGCACTGTAGATCCTTCTCCCTCTCTATCCAAACTCCGGCCATCGCCCAACTCACCATCGCCGCCTTTACACGTCACCCCAGCACCCGCCGCCCGTTCCACCGGCTGCGCGCGAGCAGCAGCTCCTCGTAGAGCCTCTCCACGCCCAGAACCATCACCGGAGGCGGTTCCCGACGCCCTCCCCCGCGTTCGGCCGCGCCGGTGGCTTAACACCGGCCAAACCATCGTTTAAAGCCAGCTAATGACTCCCCCTATGTCACCGCCATGTGGGCCCCAGTCGCTGACGGTTTTTGGTTAGGGTTAGAATTAGTGCTAATGCCACTGTTAACTAACCATGTCACTCACCAGTGGGCCCCACTTGTCAGGTTCGACCCGGCTGACGTCTGTTGACTTGTTGACGTCGTGCTAATGCGGTGCTGATGTCGTAAATACATTTACTGGAATATTCATATCTCTACTAAATTGAAATTCCAGAAAATGTTTACAACTTCTTAAATTCATAGAAATTCAACCGTAACTCCAATGAAATAATTTATATATGAAAAATTATCAGAAAAATACAATCTATCCATCTGTACCATTTTCATGCATGTTTGAACAACTTATACTCACTGAATTGTAGAAATCAATTAAAGGGCATTTGTGATGCTTCTTTTGGAGTTTGAATTTGAATCTTTGATTCAAGTGAACTTGCACTAACATGGTAGCTTTATGCATTAGTTATAACAATAGCATATTGCCATGTCATGATCATACATCATATTGTTGCATTCAATTGATTGTGTTCTTTCCTGTTTGCCGGTGTTTGTTCCCTCTCAATAGACGTGTTCCGGCGATGAGTCCGATGACACCGATGAAGAGCTATACTATCTTCAGAAGTGCCAGGCAAGAAAAAACCCCTTGTTCATTCTGATAGAGCCCCACTCTCTTGCTTCTGCTCTCTTTTACTGCATTAGGACAACAACGCTTCAACTGTTACCTACTGCGGTAGTTGAACCCCTTTCCTCTGCATGACCTATCATTGCCATAGTAAATAGTTGAAACCCACTAGCATGAGTAGGAGTTGTTTGAGCCATGTTGTGCCTACTCATTCATGCTTTCTGGTTATGCCTGCTATTGCTTAGAGTTGTGTCAAACCTGATTTATCGGGGATGAATTGGAATGTGGTCGTCATGTCCTACTGTTGAGAGCTAAGTGTGTGAACACGATTTGGTAAAGGTAGCGATGAGAGGCCATGTAGGAGTACATGGTGGATTGTCTCATTGAAGCCGTCCTCAGGAACCGAGTTATGTGTTTGTGATCCATGAACAACTACGACCACACATTGGGATCCTTAATTGACTCTCTCGACTTATTAATCAACCTGATCTCTGTTCAGGAGTTGCAACTAGTTTCTGGTGTTTGTAGGATATGTGTTGGAGGCCGTGCGTAGCGCTGACCCTAGCGGTGGGCTATGACGCGATAGATACACCGTGTCACGGTGTACCGAGTCACCCGTTTGGTGTCTCGGGAACCCTGTACACATCATTTGAGGCCGTGAGCGACCCCCCGACCGGATCTCCTTGCGGATGGAACCCGAATAGGCGATAAACCTGGACTAGATACTTGTGTGGTTAGTCAGGTCGTGGCCGACACCCTCGTTGGGCTTCCGCTTGAAGGTTGCCGAGTAGATGTCATGTAAACAGCGATAAGTGGTGAGAGCGTGTGTGAAGAAGTACACCCCTGCAGGGTTATAAATGATCTATTTGAATAGCCGTGTCCGCGGTAAAGGACTTCTGGCTTCCCTGTACAGTTCATAGACAAGTGAAAGTGGATACTCTAAAATGCGCAAGATAAGCGTGAGTACTATGGATGGCGTTCTGATAGGGAGATGGGAGCAGATCCATAGAGGTCTATTGATATGGTGAATATGTGGACTCGTGTGCGCCACCTCAAAAGAGTTACTTGCATTCATAGTATAGGTTAGCCACCCAGTCAAAGCTAGCTTGCTGCAGTTAAACCCCACAAACCCCTTTGTTGATAATGATGCATATGTAGCTAGTTCTGATGTAAGTCCTGACGAGTACCTTTGTACTCACGTTTGCTTAATTTATGTTTTTGCAGAGAGACTCAGTCTCACTAGTAGTTCCGCATGGACTTCGCCGTTTAGCTTGTTACCTCAGCTACGATCTTGTGCCCTCTAGAGGGTCTTGTAGATAGTCAGGCTTTTCAGCCATTTTCATTTGTAGTTGTCTGTACTCAGACATGTTAAGCTTCCGCATGTGCTTTTGGCTTGTATGCTCTGAATATTGGGTCATGAGACCCACTGCTTGTAATAAATGCTATGATGGCTCTTTTGGGCCTTTATCTATATGAGTTGTTGAGTTATGTTGTGATGTCATGTTGTACAGCACATACTTACGTGTTATGCGTACGTGTAATGTGTATTGCTATGTGAGGGATCCGACACCTAGTTGTTTACCCTTGGTAGCCTATCTTATGGGGAAATGTCTCCTAGTGCTTCCACTGAGCGTTGCTAGCTTGCTACTTCTTCGGAACAATTAGGCTGGCGGCATGTGTCCTTCTTCATTCCTGTGTCTGTACCTGCGAGGAAATGTCACACATTGTTCCTTTAAGTCCTTGTAGCTTGCTACGACTTGGGTTCATACGTTGATGACAGACACGTTCGTTGCTGGGTCATGTATGCCTCTCCCTGTAATTTAGCGCCACTTTTGGTTTATAACTAGTCATGTCGGCCCGGGTTCTCTGTCATATGGATGCTAGCGACACTATCATATACGTGAGCCAAAATGCGCAAATGGTCTCGGGCCAGGTAAGGTGGCACCCGCGGGGATACCGTGCGTGAGGCCGCCAAGTTATATGATGTGTTACATGCTAGATCCGTGTGACTTAGGATCGGGGTCCCGACACGGTCCCACTTGATTCCTGGGGAATTTAGGGAACCCTATGGACTTGACTCTTTTAAGAGGAAGAAATTCGAAGTGAAATATCTAGAATTTGCTTTACACTCCATTTTCACACAGGTATGCCCCTACCTTTCTGTAGATTGATGCACTAATAAGACTCTGCTACTTCTCGAGCTTCCGTTTTATTCCCTCGAAGAGAAAAGGGTGATGCACCACAATACCATAAGTATTTCCCTCAGTTTTTGAGAACCAAGGTATCAATCAGGTAGGAGACCACGCGCGAGTCCCTCGCACCTGCACAAAAAATAAGAACCTCGCAGCCAACGCGATAAAAGGGGTTGTCAACCCCTTCTCGCTCACTTACGAGAGTGAGATCTGATAGATATGATAATATAATATTTTTGGTATTTTTGGTATAGAGATTGAATGTAAATAATGCAAAGTAAATTAAATAGTTGATGGAAGATAATATGATCAGAATGGACCCGGGGGCCATAGGTTTCACTAGTGGCTTCTCTCATGATAGCAGAATTCTACGGTGGGTGAACAAATTATTGTCGAGCAATTGATAGAAAAGAGCATAGTTATGAGAATATCTAGGCATGATCATTCTATATAAGCATCACGTCCGTGACAAGTAGACCGAAACAATTCTGCATCTACTACTATTACTCCACACATCGACCGCTATCCAGCATGCATCTAGAGTATTAAGTTCATAAGAACAGAGTAACGCCTTAAGCAAGATGACATGATGTAGAGGGATAAACTCAAGCAATATGATATAAAACCCATCTTTTTATCCTCGATGGCAACAATACTATACGTGCCTTGCTGCCCCTGCTGTCACTAGGAAAGGATAACGCAAGATTGAACCCAAAGCCAAGAACTTCTCCCATTGAAAGGATAACCCAAAGCCAAACCAAACCAGTAATTCGAAGAGATTTGCCAGGATATTATAATCACACATAAAAGATTTCAGAAAAGAATCCAATATTGTTCATAGATAATCTTGATCATAAACACACAATTCATCGGATCTCGACAAACACACCGCAAAAAGATTACATCGAATAGATCTCCTCGAAGATCGAGGAGAAATTTGTATTGAGATCCAAAGAGATAGAAGAACCCATCTAGCTAATAACTATGGACCCGACGGTCTGTGGTGAACTACACACAACTCATCGAAGAAGCTATGGTGTTGATGTAGAAGCCCTTCGTGATTGATGCCCCTTCCGGCGGAGCTCCGGAACAGGCCCCATGATGAGATCTCACGGGTATAGAAGGTTGCGGCTATGGAATGAGGGTTTCGTTGCTCTCCTCGATGTTTTCAGGGTATGAGAGTATATATAGGCTGAAGAGGCACGTCAGGGGAGCCAGAGGAGGCCCACGACGGTGGGGGGCGCGCCTACCCCCCTGGGTGCGCCCCTGCCCTCGTGGCCGCCTCTCTCGCTTCCAGGCGTGTACTCGAAGTCTTCTGTGTTGATATCGTTCCAAAAATAACTCTCCCAAAGGTTTCATTCCGTTTGGACTACGTTTGATATTCTTTTTCTGCGAAACACCGAAATAGGCAAAAACACCAATTTGCACTGGGCCTTGGGTTAGTAGGTTAGTCCCAAAAATAATATAAAAATGTATAATAAAGCCCATTAAACATCCAAAACAAAATATATAATAGCATGGAACAAACAAAAATTATAGATACGTTGGATACGTATCAAGCATCCCCAAGCTTAATTATTTGCTCGTCCTTGAGTAGGTAAATGATAAAAATAGAATTTTTGATGTGGAATGCTAACCAACATAATTCTCAATGTAATTTTATTTATTGTGGCATGAATGTTCAGATCCGAAAGATTCAAGACAAAAGTCTATATTGACATAAGAATAATAATACTTCAAGCATACTATCAAAGCAATCATGTCTTCTCAAAATAACATGGCCATAGAAAGTTCATCCCTACAAAAGCATATAGTTTGGCTATGCTCCATCATCGTCACAAAAAATACTCAAATCATGCACAACCCAGGTTTTAGCCAAGCAATTGTTTCATACTTAAAATTTTCCAAACTTTTTCAACTTTCACGCAATACATGAGCATGAGCCATGGACATAACACTATAGGTGGAATAGAGTGGTGGTTGTGGAGAAGACAAAAGAGGAAGATGGTCTCACATCAACTAGGCATATCAATGGGCCATGGAGATGCCCATGAATAGATGTCAATGTGAGTGAGTAGGGATTGCCGTGTAATGGATGCACTAGAGCTATAAATGTATGAAAGCTCAACAAAAGAAACTAAGTGGGTGTGCATCCAACTTGCTTGCTCGCAAAGACCTAGGTCAGTTGAGGAAGACCATCGTTGGAATATACAAGCCAGGTTCTATAATGAAAATTCCCACTAGTATATGAAAGTGACAAAACAAGAGACTCTCTATCATGAAGATCATGGTGCTACTTTGAAGCATAGGTGTGGAAAAAGATAGTAGCATTGTCCCTTTTTTATTTTCTTTTTCTTTTTTCTTTCTTTTTTTGGGCCTTTTTTTCTTTGGCCTTTCTATTTTTTTTTCTTTTTTTTTCTTTGGGACAATGCTCTAATAATGATGATCATCACACTTTTATTGATTTACGACTCGATATTACAACTCGATACTAGAACAAAGTATGACTTTATATTAATGCCTCTGGTGGTTTACCGAGATGTGCAATGAATCAAGAGTGACATGTATGAAAAATTATGCATGGTGGCATAGCCACAAATACGATGTCAACTAAATGACCATGCATGGCAATATGACAATGATGAAGCGTGTCATAGTAAACGGAACGGTGGAAAGTTGCATGGCAATATATCTCGGAATGGCTATGGAAATACCATGATAGGCAGGTATGGTGGCTGGTTTGAGGAAGGTATATGGTGGGTGTATGGTACCGGCGAGAGTTACGCGGTACAAGAGAGGCTAGCAATGGTGGAAGGGTGAGAGTGCATATAATCCATGGACTCAACATTAGTCATAAAGAACTCACATACTTATTGCAAAAATCTACAAGTCATCAAAACAAAGTACTACACGCATGCTCCTAGGGGATGGGTTGGTAGGAGTTAACCATCGCGCGATCCTGACCTCCACACAAAGGATGACACTCAATGAAATACTTCATGCTTCAAATTTGTCACACAACGGTTACCATACGTGCATGCTACGGGACTTGCAGACCTCAACACAAGTATTTCTCAAATTCGCAACTACTCTACTAGCATGACTCTAATATCACCATCCTCATATCTCAAAACAATCATCAAGCATCAAACTTCTCATAATATTCAATGCACTTTATATGAAAGTTTTTACTATACCCATCTTGGATGCCTATCATATTAGGACTAGTTTTATAACCAAAGCACATTCCCATGCTGTTATAAGATACTCTCAAAAAGATATAAGTGAAGTATGAGAGATCAATAATTTCTACAAAATAAAACCACCACCGTGCTCTAAAAGATATAAGTGAAGCACTAGAGCAAAACTATCTAGCTCAAAAGATATAAGTAAAGCACATCGAGTATTCTAATAAATTCTGATTCATGTATATCTCTCTCAAAAGGTGTGTCCAGCAAGGATGATTGTGGAAAACTAAAAATCATAGACTCAAATCATACATGACGCTCCAAGCAAAACACATATCATGTGGTGAATAAAAATATAGTCTGAAGTAAAGTTACCGATAGATGAAGACGAAAGAGGGGATGCCTTCCCGGGGCATCCCCAAGCTTAGGCTTATAGTGGAATTGGTACTGGACTTGTTCACTCACACCTATCAAGTAAAGCTTATCGAGGGGCTTGGTTAGGATAAGTGGCACAAAAATTTGATGCAAAATGTTAGAAAGAGTCAATAATGTTGAAAGAGATTCACAAATTCGCAAATGTAACAAGTAGACCAATAGCAATATGTGGCACACGGAAACACACACACACGGATAGATAAATGGGGTCGTGCAACCAAGGAATGAGCACAAAATGTGGAATCCACGGAAAAAACTCGTGTTGCACAACTCAAGAGAGACGCTAGCACGATTGCTCAATAGGCGGATACGACACTTGTGCATAACCTATAAGATGCAAAATGTAGCGACTTCCTATCACAAGTATGCTATGTATTTATGGCTCCCGTTGTTGATCCAAGATGATCGGATATGATATCATAAGATGCGATGCTATGGCTCTTGCATACAAGCTTCTTTGTCTTTCTCTTCTTCTTTTTTTGCTTAAAAGCTTGTTTCGCTCTTTCTCTTTTGAGCTCTTTTCTCATGCAAAACTTCACGAACCAAGATAGCAATTGAGTATATGCGATGACAACCTTGTGTGACAAGATATGATACCAAGATATGCACCACGGTGATATGGTATGTATGCTATGGGAAGTATGATCACTAATGTGCACAAGTCACGTTGCCGGCAATACTCAAATGGCTACTCTCGATAGGTAAGTGACGCAAAAATTGGCTAGGGGTTAACAATGCAATTGCAAGGGAATATACAATGATGTCGTCGAAGTTACGTCCGTGTCGATGATGAGAGGTGGTGCTCTTGATGTAGACCTGTTCCTAATTAGCCGAAACACCTTAGGAAACGGAAAAACCACAACTCAAAATCTCAAGGATAAATGTCAAATGGTGGTAGCAGCAATGCCGTGGTAGTTACGGAAGTGGAATGATGGGCTGTACACGATGTCGGAGTTTAAGTCACGGTCCCTAAGTAGCTGAAACACCTTAGGAGACACGAGCCACAACTCAAACAAGCTCAACAAAATTGGGTTAAGTTTAGTTGGCTATGTATAGTGGACTAAGCTATGCGGAAGTGGTGGTGGTGGTTGATGAAGAAGCGATTGTCCCTAAGTAGCCAAAACACCTTAGGAGACTCAAATCACTACTCAAGCAACCACAAATGCTATGGTGGACAAAATGGGTTAGGTTGTGAAAAGTTATGGTGGCTATGCGGGTGATATGGTGGAGGGCCTATACAAACTTGGCAAATTTGACAAAATTTGATGGAGTCAAATGATGATGGTAGTATTTTTGTGTTATGGGGGATGTCAAGAGCTTCAAAACGAGCTAAATAACGTCCAAATCGGAGTTCGGATGAATTAGTTATGACCGAAACAAAAATCAGCCGAATTCAAAATCTACAGGTACCGGACGTCCGGAAAGTGACGGACGACCGGTGACCGGACGTCCGGTCGGGCTCGGAAATCCGGTATTTTCTTCTGTATAGGTGGTTCCGGTCGTCCGGTAGATGACGGACGTCTGGTGCTTCGAGAGGGTCCGGACATCCGGTAAAATGCCGGTCGTCCGGTGTGTCGGGGTCAACGCGAGATTTGAGCTCGGGAACGCGATTTTGGGCGGAATTTGATGATTTTGGGGTCAAAATTGATGAGATTTCATGGATAGAAGGTGGAGAAACTTGAGGAAGTGCTAGATCCACTTGAAACCAAGCAAATCCATGGATCAAAATCAACAAAACATCATCAAACCAACAGATCACAAAAAAAATTGGGGCTATTTTTGGTGGGGATTTTCGAAATTGGGGAAGAACACAACAAAATCAAGCTAGAAAACGGTGGGGAGGCTCCAAATTCGTGAGAAACCTTGGCTCATGATACCATATGATGTAGGGTGGAACCCTAGATGGCCGATCTTTCATGAAATGGAGGGATCCCGCGATGAACACGAAGAACACAAAGGGGAATCACGAGGGAAAACACTCAAGAACAAGTCCAATCACACATCCACTAGACAATCAAACACACAAGATCACAAGGTACATGAACAACAAAGGGAAAGTGATGCGGAGCATCCCAAGGTCATCCCCATGGACCCTCCTTCACCTCCTCAAGTGCCTCAAGGACCGATGACACGTGCTCGTGCTAGAGCTTTCGAGACCGAGGTGACGTCACTCCTAGCCCTACTTCCTTACGAATCTTGCGAGACATGGTTGCTACCTCAAACGGATGTGCTTTGCGTGCTCAGGTGTGAAGAAGACCACATTGGAGAAGAGCTTGAAGGTGTACAAGTCCCCAAGTTCATGGACGAGTTGATGCATCGAGAAGGGCAGAAAGAAGCTCCAGGCCCCGGACATCCGACCCCCTGGCCCGGACATCCGGCCCCTGGGCATTCATCTACAGAAGGCCAGCCGCAGTCGAAGCTACAGGGCCCGGACTTCCGGCCAGGGCCCGGACATCCGGCCAAGCATGGCCCGGACATCCGGCCTCGGGCCCGGAAATCCGGCGCCTCTGTCCAGAGAGCACCCGAGGCTCGACCGCTCCAGCCCGGACATCCGGGCCCTCGCCCCGGACATCCGGCGCCCCGCGAAGCCCAGGACATCCGGCCCGCCGCCCGGACGTCCGGCTCCTGATCTGCCTGCGCGCAGCCCCTGGGCCGAGGCCCGTGTACCCATTCGCCCCGTAAACTATATATACTCCTTTCCCCATTCCATTTAGGGTTAGCTGTGGTTTAGCTCATTTCTCAGACTTGTGTGGATTTCTCCCACGAGATGGTGCGCCTCTACGGAGAAGATCCACCTCTGGATTCAAGACCCCTAACGGGAAGATCCTACGGGATTCCAAGACCTCCTCACGGAGAAGACTATCTTTGTATCACCGGTGTTGACTTTGGATCGTGTATCTCGACTTTGTATCGCGAATCTAGCGCTTGTGTGATTATCTTCGTGTTGATTGAGTGTTCCCTCTTGTGTTTTCCCCGTCTTTCTCTTGTGTTCCCAGTGTTCATCCTGTGCCACCCTCCAAAACGTGAAAGATCCGCTGATTAGGGTTCCACCCTACATCATCTTGGTATCAAGAGCAAGGTTGATCACGATTTTGGAGCCCCACACCCTGTCTTCTAGCTTGTTTTTGTCGTGTTCTTCCCAATTTTGAAAAATTCCCCACAAAAAGAGCCCCAAAATTTTTTTGTGATCTGTTGATTTGGCAAGATTTTGTTGAATTTGTTCCATGGATTTGGTGTGCCACGTTTGGATCTAGCTTTTCCTCCACTTTTCCCCAATTTTCATCCGCAAAATCCGACGAATTTTGGCCCAAAACCACCAATTGCAAGGAGTTCTTCTGGCCTCGGGCACCTCGGACATCCGGCACGTGCCCCGGACATCCGGCCCGGCCCGGACATCCGGCCCCTGGCCCGGACATCCGGACTCCCGCAGCCATTTTTCCTCCACTCCACCCCACCTTGCACTCCCCCACCGCCATTTTCGTCCGGTAACCCACCCATCCTTCCGCAAAACCACCACCAATCTTCCGCAACCACCAACACTTACCCGCTCCAAGTTTGACAAGTTTGCTTCCATTTGCCTTGGATACTTGAGTTGTGGTTTCACCGTTTCCTTGGATGTTTAGGCTACCTTGGAACAGCAAGACTTCGACGACACCACCGCTCAACTTCGGCAAGGACGGTAACATCGACGACACTTCACTCGTTCTACCTTGCAATTGCATTGTCACCCTATGAACCATCTTTGCGTAGCTTTCCCATTGAGACTAGCCATTTGAGTATTGCCGGGCAACGACACTTGTGCACATTAGTGATAGTCATAGATATTGCATACTACATCATTGTGAGTAACATCACATCATCTTGGTATCTTGCATATCTCCGTGTGCCAGAAGAGTGCTCCGCATACACAATAGCTACCTTGATCCGAGAAGCATGCATATATGCCCAAAGAAAGAGCTCACAAGCTTTTAAGCAAAAGAGCCACCAAAGCAAAGAAACAATAGCATCATACGCTTTGCATCAAAGGAGATCATACATCATAGCAACATCATCTTGTGCTAAAGCATCGGCACATCATACACTCATAGCATACTTGTGATAGATAGTCGTTACGTTTTGCCTCTTATAGGTCGTGCACAAGTGCGTATCCGCCTATTAAGCAATCGGTTAGCGTCTCTCTAGCGTTGTGCAACACGAGCATTTTCCGTGGTTTTCCACATTTTTAGCTCATCCTTGGTTGCACAACCACATTTATCTATCCATGCGTGTGTTCCGTGTGATACCCTTTGCTAGTGATCTACTTGTTGCATGAGCAAATTGTGAACCATTTTCAACATCATTGAGTCATTTTGACGATTGCATTGAATTTGTGCCACATCCTAACCAAGCTCCTCTCAAAGCTTTACTTGTGTAGGTGTGAGAATCGACACGAAGTGATACCAATAGTGCTATTTCCGGGTTACATTCTTGCGTGATCATTGATCCATTTTCAACCTCGGTTAAGGTACATTGATATTGTCTTCTCCTTTCTCCCACTCACATACTTGCTTGTGATGATGGATAGGCCAAGTTCATCTTCCAACCCGATCTTCGACGATCCTCAAGAAGCGAACAACTACGTCACCAAACTACATCTATTCGGTGTCCAACGAGCTCTACATCAAGAGAGTGAAGCTATGCGCGAGTACATTAGTCAAGTCGCCGAGGACGCGCGACAATTCCAACAAAGCACTAAGGAGCAAATCGACCTCATCAACACCAACATGTCTACTCAATACAACGAGCTCCGGACATTGATAATCAACCGACGTTCTTCCTCAACATGTTCTCAAAGACGAAGCCGCTCAAGTCGACACACCGACTCCACGCAAGACTCAAGTACACCTACGTCAAATAATCTTCGTCAAGCCGCACATCAAGCTCGACATGACCACCGGCATCCTCTACATGACAAGAGTTCTCAAGAGCTATTCGACGAGCAAGAAAGCCGACGTCGCCAAAACCAAGCTACACTTGAGCAAGCACAAGAACGGTAACGACTACGCCAACAACAACAAGAGCGAGCACGTCAATATCAAGAAGAACAAGACGCCGAGGCTAACCGCCAAGCACAACAACGTCGTGAAGCTCAAGCTATGGAGGCGCAACGTGCTTTACAAGATGCACATCGCAATGTGGCAGCCCGCACTCGACAAACTCGTCAAGAAGAGGATTTCCTTCGCGATGAGATGCAGGAGAGGCGCCATCAAGCAAGAATGCAAGAAGAAGCTCCTCCTCACGCGCGGCAAGAGCAACAACACCAACAAGAACATCAACTCCGACAAGAACATCTACATCCTCAAGAGCAACAAGATATGGCAAACCGCCAAAATCGAGATCGCGCTCCCAATAGGCAAGGAAACAACGATGACCATCGCTATGGCAAGCTCAAGTTCACCATGCCAAAGTTCTCCGGAAGCATTGATCCCGAAGACTATCTCTCATGGGCATTGAAAGTTGACAAGATCTTTCGCCTTCACAACTTCGATGAAGAGAAGAAGATCGCAATGGCATCCCTTGAGTTCCAAGACTATGTTCTCATTTGGTGGGAGCAAATCATAGAGAGAAGAGAAGCAAAAGGCGAACCTCCTATCACCACTTGGGCTCAAATGAAGGAAGTCATGAGAGCACGCTTTGTGCCTACACACTACAATCGTGACTTGTTCAAGAAGCTACAACTCCTCAAGCAAGGAACCAAGTCCGTTGAAGAGTACTACAAGGAGATGGAGATTGCCATGATAAGAGCCAACATCACGGAAGATGAAGAACAAACTATGGCGAGATTCTTGAATGGACT
This sequence comes from Secale cereale, assembly GCA_902687465.1. NCBI lineage: Eukaryota > Viridiplantae > Streptophyta > Magnoliopsida > Poales > Poaceae > Secale > Secale cereale. The sequence goes on along the minus strand of LR738714.1, from coordinate 280,967,949 downwards.
CAACTATCCCATCAAGAAGATTGCGGACTTCCAACCATACAACAATCTCCTCGAGCTAGTACACCAAGCAACCAAAGTGGAGCGACAAGTTCAAGAGGACTACAAGTACTCCAAGTTCAACTCCAAGAACTTCGGCTCCTACAACCAAGCTTCAACGACTTCGGCTACTCCTCCTACCTCTACCAAGCCTTCTACAAACTTCGGTGACAAGTCAAGCTACAAGAATGCGACTACATCGAGTCGTCCACCTTCTACCAAGAACTTCAAGCAAAGAGCTTCCTCAACTCCAACTCCAACCGACGACAATAACAAGACGAGCTCCATCAAATGCTTCAAGTGCCAAGGACGAGGCCACAAGTCATTTGAGTGCAAGACCGTTCGCACCATGATCATCAACGACGACGGATCTTATGACTCCATGAGCGATGATGAGATGGAAGCACTTGAGCATGTCGCTATGCACCGCCAAGTCAATGAAGAAGAAGACAATCAAGTGTTTTGCGACAATGACTCAAGCCCCAACCTTGTTGTCTCCAAAGTCTTGACACTCCAACATCAACAAGATGACGACCAACGATGTCATATTTTCCATACGAAGGCCGGCATCAATGGACGCTCCGTCAAGGTTATCATCGATGGAGGAAGTTGCCACAACTTGGTAAGCGAAGAGCTATGCGACAAGCTTCATTTGGTCAAGACGAAGCATCCTCACCCCTACAAGGTCCAGTGGCTCAACGACGCCGGACTTCGTCGAGTCGAGCACACCGTGCAAGTCTCTTTCAAGATTGGCGCCTACGAGGACACTCTCGAATGTGATGTGATACCCATGTCCGTGTGCCACCTTATTCTTGGACGTCCATGGCAATATGATCGTGGAGTCACACACAATGGACGGACCAATCACTATCACTTCAAGATGAAGGGCAAGGAATTCGTGCTCCGACCAATGACTCCAAGTCAAGTTGCCGCCGACAAGCTTTTACCTACCACCCATCGTGGAGAGAATGGTGAGAGAGTGAGCCACCAAAAAGAGAGCGAGAGCCACAAGCCAAATATGAGCGCCTCCCCGATGAACGACAAGAAGCAACTAGTCCTATTTGCCACCAAAAGTGAGATGAGAGAAGTGTGTGAGAACCCATCGAGCGTCTTCCACCTTGTGCTTTTATGCAAAGGGGAAGCCAAACCTACTAATACTTCACCACCTCCACCTTTTGTGTTGTCTAAATTGTTGCAGGAATTCTCGGACGTCTTTCCCGATGAGCTACCACCGGGTCTACCTCCACTTCGAGGGATAAAACACCGCATCGACCTCATACCCGGTGCTCCGCTTCCAAACAAGGCTCCCTACCGCGTCAACCCCGAGGAAACAAAGGAGATACAACGGCAAGTGCAAAAACTCATCGACAAGGGTCATGTACGTGAAAGTCTAAGCCCTTGTGCCGTTCCCGTTATTCTCGTGCCTAAGAAAGACGGAACTTTTCGCATGTGTTCCGATTGTCGTCCGATAAATGCTATCACCGTTAGATACCGTCACCCTATTCCTCGCTTAGACGATATGCTTGATGAACTATGTGGTGCCACCATCTTTTCAAAAATTGATCTTAAAAGTGGCTACTACCAAATTCGAATTCAAGAGGGTGATGAGTGGAAAACTGCTTTCAAAACCAATTTCGGGTTATACGAGTGGCTTGTTATGCCAATGGGCTTATCAGAAGCGCCCGGCACTTTCGTGCGTCTTATGCACTTTGTTCTTAGACCCTACATAGGTGTTTTCGTCGTGGTTTACTTTGATGACATTCTCGTCTTTAGCAAGTCGCTTGAAGAACATGTTGACCATGTCCAACTAGTTTTACAAGCACTTCGCGAACAACAATTATATGCTAATATGGAGAAATGCACTTTTGGCGTTGACAAGGTTGTCTTTCTAGGATTTGTCGTGTCTTCTCAAGGTGTTCACGTTGATGAAACTAAAATTGAAGCAATTAAAACTTGGCCTCAACCAAAGAATCTCATGCAAGTGCGTAGTTTCCTTGGTTTTGCCGGTTTTTATCGACATTTTGTGAAGGACTTTAGCACCATTGCTATGCCTCTACACGCTTTGAGCAAGAAGAACGCACCCTTCATTTGGGGTCCTTCGCAAGACACCGCGTTCAATGAGCTTAAGAGCTTGCTCACGCACGCACCACTTCTAGCCCTACCAAACTTTGACAAACCGTTTGAGATTCATTGTGATGCTAGTGGTACCGGCATAGGTGGCATGCTAATGCAAGAAAAGCGCCCAATTGCGTACTTTAGCGAAAAGCTATCGGGAGCGCAACTTAACTACCCCGTCTATGATAAAGAGCTTTATGCCTTGGTGAGAGTTCTACGTGTTTGGGAACACTATCTTAGACCTCATGAATTCATTCTTCATACGGACCATGAGACACTCAAGTATCTCAAAGGTCAAACTAAGTTGAACAAGCGTCATGCTAAATGGAGTGAGTTCATTGAGTCTTTTCCCTATGTCATCAAATACATCAAGGGCAAAGAAAATGTTGTGGCGGACGCACTTTCCCGCAAATGCATGCTTGTAACACAACTTGAGTTGAATGTGATTGGCTTTGAGCATATTAAAGATTTATATGAGCATGATCCTTTCTTTGCAAATGCTTATGCTAAGTGCTTGACTCACACTTCTTGGGAGCATTACTACATCAAGGATGGATATCTTATGAGAGCTAACAAACTTTGCATTCCCGAGTCTTCGCTTTGTTTGCTCCTTTTGCAGGAATCGCATGGAGGAGGACACTTTGGACGCGACAAGACGTTTGCTACTCTCTCTAAGAACTATTTTTGGCCCAAGATGCTTCGTGACGTCTCACGCCTCACCAACCGATGTTCGACATGCCGCAAAGCTAAGTCCAAAGCTCAATCTCACTGTCTTTATATGCCTCTTCCTATTCCATATCATCCATGGGAAGAGATAAGCATGGATTTCATACTTGGCTTGCCTAGGACTCACAATGGCAAAGATTCTGTGCTTGTGGTGGTAGATAGATTCTCCAAAATGGCTCATTTCATTCCTTGTAACAAGATCGACGATGCTTCACATGTTGCCACTCTCTTTTGCAGGGAGATACTTCGTCTTCATGGCGTGCCTAAAACGATCGTGTCGGACCGGGACGTCAAGTTCCTGAGTTACTTTTGGAAAACACTATGTGCCAAGCTCGGAATCAAGCTACTCTTTTCTTCGGCGTACCACCCACAAACGGACGGCCAGACGGAGGTGACGAATCGCACGCTCTCCACTCTTCTTCGTGTGTTGAGCAAGCGGAACATCCGGGAATGGGAGAATTGCTTGCCCATCGCCGAGTTCGCCTACAACCGAGCACGACATTCGACCACCGGCAAGTCGCCATTCGAGGTTGTCTACGGCTTCAATCCGTTGGCTCCATTGGACATTCTTCCTCTACCACTACAAGAGCGCATCAACATGGACGCAAGTGGCCGTACGAGCTATCTCAAGAAAGTGCACGAAGATACAAGGGCAATGATCGAGCGCCAAGTCCAACGTCTCGCCACCAAGCTCAACGTCAACAAGACACCAATGGTGTTCCAACCGGGCGATCTTGTCTGGCTTCATCTTCGCAAGGACCGCTTCCCACACGAGCGCAAGTCCAAGCTTCTACCTCACGCCGACGGACCATTCAAGGTGCTCGCTCGCTACAACGACAACGCCTACAAGATCAAACTCCCTCGAGACAAGTACTCCGTGAGCGACACCTTCAACGTCAAGGATCTCTCTCCTTTCCATGGTGATGAAGAATTCGATCCGAGGACGGATCTTTCCCAAGGGAGGGGATATGATGCGGAGCATCCCAAGGTCATCCCCATGGACCCTCCTTCACCTCCTCAAGTGCCTCAAGGACTGATGACACGTGCTCGTGCTAGACTTTCGAGACCGAGGTGACGTCACTCCTAGCCCTACTTCCTTACGAATCTTGCGAGACATGGTTGCTACCTCAAACGGATGTGCTTTGCGTGCTCAGGTGTGAAGAAGACCACATTGGGGAAGAGCTTGAAGATGTACAAGTCCCCAAGTTCATGGACGAGTTGATGCATCGAGAAGGGCAGAAAGAAGCTCCAGGCCCCGGACATCCGACCCCCTGGCCCGGACATCCGGCCCCTGGGCATTCATCTACAGAAGGCCAGCCGCAGCCAAAGCTACAGGGCCCGGACTTCCGGCCAGGGCCCGGACATCCGGCCAAGCATGGCCCGGACATCCGGCCTCGGGCCCGGAAATCCGGCGCCTCTGTCCAGAGAGCACCCGAGGCTCGACCGCTCCAGCCCGGACATCCGGACCCTCGCCCCGGACATCCGGCACCCCGCGAAGCCCCGGACATCCGGCACCCCGCGAAGCCCCGGACATCCGGCCCGCCGCCCGGACGTCCGGCTCCTGATCTGCCTGCGCGCAGCCCCTGGGCCGAGGCCCGTGTACCCATTCGCCCCGTAAACTATATATACTCCTTTCCCCATTCCATTTAGGGTTAGCTGTGGTTTAGCTCATTTCTCAGACTTGTGTGGATTTCTCCCACGAGACAGTGCGCCTCTACGGAGAAGATCCACCTCTGGATTCAAGACCCCTAACGGGAAGATCCTACGGGATTCCAAGACCTCCTCACGGAGAAGACTATCCTTGTATCACCGGTGTTGACTTTGGATCGTGTATCTTGACTTTGTATCGCGAATCTAGTGCTTGTGTGATTATCTTCGTGTTGATTGAGTGTTCCCTCTTGTGTTTTCCCCGTCTTTCTCTTGTGTTCCCAGTGTTCATCGTGTGCCACCCTCCAAAACGTGAAAGATCCGCTGATTAGGGTTCCACCCTACATCAGAAAGATACAAGGCAAAGTTCATCTTCATGAGGAGGTCTTGAATCCGCGAAGGATCTTCCCGTTAGGGGTCTTGAATCCAAGGTGGATCTTCTCTGTAGAGGGGCCGCGGTCTCTCTCGTGGAGTAGATCCGTAATGGATGAGCAAAGCTCTAGTCTAAAGTGAGCTATCACATTTGCTGACCCTAAAATGGTGGAGGTGGAGGAGTATATATAGTCTAAGGCCACGAAGGGGTAAGTGAGGGGTGAAAGGGGTACATGGCCAAAAGGCCCGCGGCTGCGCACAGGCAGGGAGCGGACGTCCACTTGGAACCGGACGTCCGGTGGCTCGGGAGGGACCGGACGTCCGGTAGCTCTCGGACTTTCGCTATTTTGGTTCTGTGAAGGATTTCACGGACGTCCGGTGGCTGCCGGTCGTCCGGTCGCCTGGGACGCGTCGGACGTCCGGTAAACGCCGGTCGTCCGGGGCCTGTAGCTTGCAGCGGCTCCGTTTCTTCCGTCTTCTCTTCCATGCTTCCCTCGCGGATGGTGTAGGTGATCCTTGGCGCTTGCACCCCTCCTCGTTGATGTAGGGTGGAACCCTAATCGGCAGATCATTCACGAAAGGAGGTTATCCCACGATGAACACGGAGAACACAAGGAAGATACGGAGGAAAACACGAGGGGAAACACTCAAATCAACACAAATACGGTCACATAGGTGCTAGATCCACGATACACATCAAGATACACGATCCATAGTCAACAACGGTGGTACAAAGATAGTCTTCTCCCGGAGGAGGTCTTGGATATCCCTTGGGATCTTCCCCGATGTGGAGGTCTTGAATCCGAGGTGGATCTTCTCCGAAGAGGCCGCGGTCTCGTAGGAGAGAATCCACAGAGGTCTATGATGAGCTATCCAAAAGCTAACCCTAAAAGGTGGAAGGGAAAGAGTACTTACAGTCTAGGAATAAGTTGGGGGGATACATGGGTGAAAACCCTTCAACTGCGCGCAGGCAGGGCGGTAGTACCGGTCCTAGGACCGGTAGTACCGGTCTTTGCGGTTTTACCGGAAGTTCCGGCCTTGCACCGGTCGATCACAGAAGGTGTAGTGGTAGTTGGCCGGTAGTTGGACCGGTAGTACCGGTGGACCGGTAGTACCGGTTTCTCTGCGCTGGGAAATTCCTGGTTCATGCACTTGGCCTCCGTCTTGCACTGTAACTTCTCCTTGGCACCTAAGCACACAAAGTGTCTCCGTTTGAGGTAGCAACCATGTCTCTAGGTGGTCAAATGGGAATTCAACAAGGAGAGAGTTAACCTGGGATTCAAGTGCTCTAGCACGAGCACGTGTCATTGGTCCTTGGAGCACTTGGTGAGGTGATTGATGGTCCATGGGGATGAGCTTGGGATGCTCCGCATCATCTCCCCTCCCTTGGGAGAGATCCAACCTCGGATCGAAATCTTCATCACCATGGAAAGGAGAGAGATCCTCGACGTTGAAGGCATCGCTCACATTGTACTTGTCTCGTGGGATGTCGATCTTGTAGGCGTTGTTGTTGTAGCGAGCTAACACCTTGAAGGGTCCGTCGGCGCGAGGTAGTAGTTTGGACTTGCGCTCGTGTGGGAAACGGTCCTTTCGAAGATGAAGCCAAACAAGATCTCTCGATTGGAACACCATTGGTGTCTTGTTGACGTTGAGCTTGGTGGTGAGACGATGGACTTGTCGCTCGATTGTTGCCCTTGTATCTTCGTGCACCTTCTTGAGATAGCTTGCTCGTGCACTTGCGTCCATGTTCGTGCGCTCTTGTAGAGGTAGAGGTAGGATGTCCAACGGAGACAAGGGGTTGAAGCCGTAGACGACCTCGAAAGGGGACTTGCCGGTAGTTGAATGTCTTGCGCGGTTGTAGGCGTACTCGGGGATGGGCAAGCATTGCTCCCATTCCTTGATGTTCTTATTGATCAACACACGAAGAAGTGTCGAAAGCGTGCGGTTCGTCACCTCCGTTTGGCCGTCGATTTGTGGATGGTACGCCGAAGAGAATAGTAGCTTGATTCCGAGCTTAGCGCATAGGGTTTTCCAAAAGTAGCTCAAGAACTTGACGTCCCGGTCCGACAGGATCGTTTTGGGCACGCCATGTAGACGAATGACCTCCCTACAAAAAAGATTTGCAACATGTGAAGCATCGTTGATCTTGTTACAAGGAATGAAATGAGCCATTTTAGAGAATCTATCCACAACAACTAGCACGGAATCTTTGCCATTTTGAGTCTTAGGCAATCCAAGTACAAAATCCATGCTTATGTCTTCCCATGGGTGGTATGGAATAGGAAGAGGCATGTAAAGACCATGAGATTGAGCTTTGGACTTAGCTTTGCGGCATGTAGAACATCGGTTGGTGAGGCGTGAGACGTCACAGTGCATCTTGGGCCAAAAATAGTTCTTTGAGAGCGTAGCAAATGTCTTGTCGCGTCCAAAGTGTCCCATGAGTCCTCCTCCATGTGATTCCTGCAAAAGGAGCAAACGACGCGAAGACTCGGGAATGCAAAGTTTGTTAGCTCTCATAAGATATCCATCCTTTAGGTAGTAACGTTCCCAAGAAGTGTGAGTCAAGCACTTAGCATAAGCATTTGCAAAGAAAGGATCATGCTCATATAAATCTTTTATGTGCTCAAAGCCAATCACATTCAACTCAAGTCGTGTTACAAGCATGCATTTGCGTGAAAGCGCATCCGCCACAACATTTTCTTTGCCTTTGATGTATTTGATGACATAGGGAAAAGACTCAATGAACTCACTCCACTTAGCATGACTCTTGTTCAACTTAGTTTGACCCTTGAGATACTTGAGAGTTTCATGGTCCGTATGAAGAATGAATTCATGAGGTCTAAGATAATGTTCCCAAACACGTAAAACTCTCACCAAGGCATAAAGCTCTTTGTCGTAAATGGGGTAGTTAAGTTGCGCTCCGGATAGCTTCTCGCTAAAGTACGCAATTGGGCGCTTTTCTTGCATTAGCATGCCACCTATGCCGGTACCACTAGCGTCACAATGAATCTCAAAAAGTTTTATCAAAGTTTGGTAGGGCTAGAAGTGGTGCGTGTGTAAGCAAGCTTTTTAGCTCATTGAACGCGGTGTCTTGCGAAGGACCCCAAATGAAAGGTGCGTTCTTCTTGCTCAAGGCGTGTAGAGGCATAGCGATAGTGCTAAAGTCCTTCACAAAACGTCGGTAGAAACCGGCTAGACCAAGGAAACTACGCACTTGCATGAGATTCGTTGGTTGAGGCCAAGTTTTAATTGCTTCAATTTTAGTTTCATCAACGTGAACACCTTGTGAAGAAACGACAAATCCTAGGAAAACGACCTTGTCAACGCCAAAAGTGCATTTCTCCATATTAGCATATAAGCGCTCTTTCCGAAGGGTTTGTAAAACCAAACGGATGTGTGTCACATGGTCCTCTAGCGTCTTGCTAAAAACGAGGATGTCATCAAAGTAAACCACTACAAAAACACCTATGTAGGGTCGTAAACAAAAATGCATAAGACGCATAAAAGAACCGGGCGCTTCCGATAAACCCATTGGCATAACAAGCCACTCATATAACCCAAACTTGGTTTTGAAAGCCGTTTTCCACTCATCACACTCTTGAATGCGAATTTGGTAGCAACCACTTTTAAGATCAATTTTCGAAAAGATGGTGGCACCACATAATTCATCAAGCATGTCGTCTAAGCGTGGCATAGGATAACGGTATCTAACGGTGATAGCATTAATAGGTCGACAATCGGAGCACATGCGAAAACTTCCATCTTTCTTAGGCACGAGAATAACCGGAACGGCACAAGGGCTTAAGCTTTCACGTACAAGACCTTTGTCGATGAGTTGTTGTACTTGCCGTTGTATCTCCTTTGTTTTCTCGGGGTTGACGCGGTAAGGAGCCTTGTTTGGAAGTGGTGCGTCGGGTATGAGGTCAATGCGGTGTTCGATTCCGCGAAGTGGAGGTAGACCTAGAGGTAGCTCATCGGGAAAGACGTCCGAGAATTCCTGCAACAAATTAGACAACACTAAAGGTAGAGGTGGTGAAGTGTTAGTAGGTTTGGCTTCCCCTTTGCATAAAAGCAGGTGAAAGACACTCGATGGGTTCGCACACACTTCTCTCATCTCACTTTTGGTGGCAAATAGCACTAGTTGCTTCTTATCGCTCATCGTGGAGTCGCTCATATTTGTCTTGTGGCTCTCACTCTCTTTTTGGTGACTCACTCTCTCACCATTCTCTCCACGATGGTTGGTAGGTAAGAGTTTGTCGGCGGCTACTTGACTTGGAGACATTGGTCGTAGCACGAATTCCTTGCCCTTCATCTTGAAGCTATAGTGATTTATCCGTCCATTGTGTGTGACTCCACGATCATATTGCCATGGACGTCCAAGAATAAGGTGGCACACGGACATGGGGATCACATCACATTCAAGAGTGTCCTCGTAGGCGCCTATCTTGAAAGAGACTTGCACGGTGTGCTCGACTCGAAGAATTCCGGCATCGTTGAGCCACTGGACCTTATAGGGGTGAGGATGCTTCGTCTTGACCAAGTGTAGCTTGTCGCATAGCTCTTCGCTTGCCAAGTTGTGACAACTTCCTCCATCTATGATAACCTTGACGGAGCGTCCATTGATGCCGGCCTTGGTATGGAAGATGTGACATCGTTGGTCGTCATCTTGTTGGTGTTGGAGTGTCAAGACCTTGGAGACTACTATATTGGGGCTTGAGTCATTGTCGCAAAACACTTGCTGGTCTTCATCTTCGTTCACTTGGCGATGCATTGCGACATGCTCAAGTGCTTCCATTTCATCGTCGCTCATTGAATCGTAAGAACCGTCATCATTGATGATCATGGTGCGAACGGTCTTGCACTCAAATGACTTGTGGCCTCGCCCTTGGCATTTGAAGCATTTGATGGAACTCGTCTTGGAGTTGTCTTCGGTTGGAGTTGTAGTTGAGGAAGCTCTTGGCTTGAAGTTGTTGGTAGAAGGTGGACGACTCGATGTAGTCGCATTCTTGTAGCTTGACTTGTCACCGAAGTTTGTAGATGGCTTGTTAGAGGTAGGAGGAATAGCCGAAGTCGTTGAAGCTTGATTGTAGGAGACGAAGTTCTTGGAGTTGAACTTGGAGTACTTGTAGTCCTCTTGAACTTGTCGCTCCGCTTTGGTTGCTTGATGTACTAGCTCGAGGAGATTGTTGTATGGTTGGAAGTCCGCAATCTTCTTGATGGGATAGTTGAGTCCATTCAAGAATCTCGCCATTGATTGCTCTTCATCTTCCGTGATGTTGGCTCTTATCATGGCAATCTCCATCTCCTTGTAGTATTCTTCAACGGACTTGGTACCTTGCTTGAGGAGTTGTAGCTTCTTGAACAAGTCAAGGTTGTAGTGTGTAGGCACAAAGCGTGCTCTCATGACTTCCTTCATTTGAGCCCAAGTGGTGATAGGAGGTTCGCCTTTTGCTTCTCTTCTCTCTATGATTTGTTCCCACCATATGAGAACATAGTCTTGGAACTCAAGGGATGCCATTGCGATCTTCTTCTCTTCATCGAAGTTGTGAAGGCGAAAGATCTTGTCAACCTTCAATGCCCATGAGAGGCAGTCTTCGGGATCAATGCTTCCGGAAAACTTTGGCATGGTGAACCTTAGCTTGCCGTAGCGATGCTCTTCATTGTTTCCTTGCCTATTGGGAGGGCGGTCTTGATTTTGGCAGTTTGCAATATCATGTTGCTCTTGTCGAAGTAGATTTCCATTATCATGGTGTGCTTGTCGAGCTTGTTGTTCTTGTTGAGGTTGATGCTCTTGTCGTGCTTGAGGAGGAGCTTCTTGTTGCATTCTTGCTTGGTGGCGTCTTTCTTGCATCTCATCACGAAAAAAATCCTCTTCTTGACGAGTGTGTCGAGTGCGGGCTGCCACATTGCGATGTGCATCGCGTAATGCTCGTTGCGCCTCCATAGCTTGAGCTTCTCGACGTTGTTGTGCTTGGTGGTTAGCCTCGGCGTCTTGTTCTTCTTGATATTGACGTGCTCGCTCTTGTTGTTGTTGGTGTAGTCGTTGCCGTTCTTGTGCTTGCTCAAGTGTAGCTTGGTTTTGAGGACGTCGGCTTTCTTGCTCGTCGAATAGCTCTTGTGCACTCTTGTCATGAAGAGGCTGCCGGTTGTCATGTCGAGCTTGGCGTGCGGCTTGACGAAGAGTGTTGGACGTAGGGGTACTTGAGTCTTGCGTGGAGTCGGAATGTCGACTTGAGCGGCTTCGTCTTTGAGAGGATGTGGAAGAAGAACATCGGTTGACTATCAATGTCCGCAACTCGTTGAATTGAGTAGACATGTTGGTGTTGATGATGTCGAATTGCTCTTTTGCTCTTGCTTCAAATTGGCGCGCGTCCTCGGCGACTTGACCAATGTACTCGCGCATAGCTTCACTTTCTTGATGTAGAGCTCGTTGGACACCGAAGAGATGTAGTTTGGTGACGTAGTTGTTCGCTTCTTGAGGATCGTCGAAGATCGGGTTGGAAGATGTACTTGGCCTATCCATCATCACAAGCAAGTATGTAAGTGGGAGAAAGGAGAAGACAATACCAAATGTACCTTAACCAAAATTGAAAATGGATCAATGATCACTCAATAATGTAACCCGGAAATAGCACTATTGGTACCACTTCGTGTCGATTCTCACACCTACACAAGTAAAGCTTTGAGAGGAGCTTGGTTAGGATGGTGGCAATAAATTCAATGCAATCGTCAAAGTGACTCAAAAATGTTGAAAATGGTTCACAATTTGCTCATGCAACAAGTAGATCACTAGCAAGGTAGCACACGGAACACACACACGGATAGATAGATGTGGTTGTGCAACCAAGGGTGAGCGAAAAATGTGGAAACCACGGAAAATGCTCGTGTTGCACAACACTAGAGAGATGCTAACCGATTGCTTAATAGGCGGATACGCACTTGTGCACAACCTATAAGAGGCAACACGTAACGACTTCCTATCACAAGTATACTATGAGTGTATGATGTGCCGATGCTTGAGCACAAGATGATATATTGCTATTTCATATGATCTCTTTTTATGCAAGGCGTATGATGCTATTCTCCTTTTGCTTATAAGCTTTGGTTGGCTCTTTTGCTTAAAAGCTTGTGAACTCTTTCTTTGGCCACTTATGCATGCTTCTCGGATCAAGGTAGCTATTGTGTATGCGGGACACTCTTTTGTCACACGGAGATATGATGATGTAGTATGCAATATCTATGACTATCACTAATGTGCACAAGTGTCGTGGCCCGGCAATACTCAAATGGCTAGTCTCAATGGGAAAGCTACGCAAAGATGGTCCATAGGGTGACAATGCAATTGCAAGGTAGGATGAACAAAGTGTCGTCGATGTTACCGTCCTTGCCGAGGGTGAGCGGTGGTGTTGTCGATGTCGTTCTGTTCCAAGGTAGCCGAAACATCCAAGAAAACGGTGAAACCACAACTCAAGTATCCAAGGCAAAGTGAGACAAAAATTGTCAAAATCAAAGGGTTGAAACGATGGTGGTTGCGGAAGTGGTGGTGGTATGCGGAAGGTGTATATGGTGGAGGGCCTAAGCAAACTTGCCAAATTTGACAAAATTTGATGGAGTCTAATGGTGGTAAAACCAAGATGATCAGCTCGGGTACGTCGCTAGCTTTTCAACGAGCCAAAGAACACTCAAATCGGAATTCGGGAGTGAAAGTTACGGTCAAAATGGTGAAACTCGGAAGGCTGAAACTGGGTGGGGCGGAAGTACCGCTTGGAAGACCGGTAGTACCGCTTGTGGTGCTCAGCGGAAGTACCGCTAATGCCACCGGTAGTACCGCTGGTGTCGGGAAAATTCTCAGAACTGGGTCGGGACGAAATATGGGCGGAAATGGATGATTTCGGGGTCAAAATTGGGTGGATTTCGTGGATGGAAAGTTGGGAAACTTGGGGAAATGCTAGATGCACTCTTGGCACAGCAAATCCATGGAACAAATTCAAAAAAATCTCGCCAAATCAACAGATCACAAAAAAAATTTGGGGCTATTTTTGTGGGGAATTTTCGAAATTGGGAAGAACACAACAAAAACAAGCTAGAAAACAAGGTGTGGGGCTCCAAATTAGTGATCAACCTATGCTCATGATACCATAATGATGTAGGGTGGAACCCTAATCGGCAGATCTTTCACGAAAGGAGGTTATCCCATGATGAACACGGAGAACACAAGGAAGATACGGAGGAAAATACGAGGGGAAACACTCAAATCAACACAAATACGGTCACACAGGTGCTAGATCCACGATACACATCAAGATACACGATCCATAGTCTACAACGGTGGTACAAAGATAGTCTTCTCCCGGAGGAGGTCTTGGATATCCCTTGGGATCTTCCCTGATGTGGAGGTCTTGAATCCGAGGTGGATCTTCTCCGAAGAGGCCGCGGTCTCGTAGGAGAGAATCCACAGAGGTCTATGATGAGCTATCCAAAATCTAACCCTAAAAGGTGGAAGGGAAAGAGTACTTATAGTCTAGGAGTAAGTTGGGGGGATACATGGGTAAAAACCCTTCAACTGCGCGCAGGCAGGGTGGTAGTACCGGTCCTGGGACCGGTAGTAGCGGTCTTTGCGGTTTTACCGGAAGTTCCGGCCTTGCACCGGCCTTGCACCGGTCGATCACAGAAGGTGTAGCGGTAGTTGGCCGGTAGTTGGACCGGTAGTACCGGTTTCTCTGCGCTGGGAAATTCCTGGTTCATGCTCTTGGCCTCCGTCTTGCACTGTAACTTCTCCTTGGCACCTAAGCACACAAAGTGTCTCCGTTTGAGGTAATAGCCATGTCTCTAGGTGGTCAAATGGGAATTCAACAAGGAGGGAGTTAACCTGGGATTCAAGTGCTCTAGCACGAGCACGTGTCATTGGTCATTGGAGCACTTGGTGAGGTGATTGATGGTCCATGGGGATGAGCTTGGGATGCTCCGCATCACTCGTCATCTCTGAAGCTCCGACAATACCTATGCATGCACACGAGTGGAGTGTCAAGTAGTATACCAGCCTCGAAGGGGTCAAGTGAACACGTGTAAAGGAGATGATTCACCTTTAAGTATGAGAAGTAGAGGTCACATGTGTCACTTGCCAAACGGACTCTTGGCATGGTGATGTCCATAGGATGCTCCGCATCAGTTGGTCCAAACTAGAGCCACTTGCGATGCCACCCAGTTATCTGGGGTCTTCGGTTGCTGTACATACTGCTCATCCGATGGTGGCTTGAGACGAGATACGCGCGGCTCTTATCAGGGTGTCGGCACATCGGGAGGCCTTGCTGGATTAGTTTTACCTTTGTCGAAATATCTTTTGCACGGGATTCCGAGAACACTCGGGTCTTCCCAATTTGGAGTTGTTACTTCGCTGATCGTGAGAGCTTGTGATGGGCTAAGTTAGGACACCCCTGTAGGGTTATGATCTTTTGAAAGCCGTGCCCGCGATTATGTGGCATATTGGAATTTCTTAATATCCAGTTTTAGATAAATTGACACTATAACTCAATAAGAATACACTACTTGTGTGAGTAACCGTGATGGTCTCTTTTCGAAGGGGTTCAAAAAGTGAACACAGTGGGGTTATGTTTGAACGTAAGTAGATAGGATCACTTCTTGATCACTACTAGTTGCGACCGTTGGCATATATTCTCATCTCGCTCTGACTCCGTAAGCTAGCCTCATTATATGTTTAGTGCCTGCTGCAACCACTTTATAACCTCTCCACACCTAAAAGCCTTGGTAGTTTTGATACCCGGGAACAAGATTGTTGAGTCCTCGTGACTCACAGTTTACTACACAAACAGATGCAGGTACATCAGAGTTTGACGCAGGTGATGTGCAAGAGCTTCAGTGGGAGTTTGATGAAGAGCGTGGGCGTATGTACGTGACGTACCCCGACGATCAATAGTGGTTCCTACTAGGGCCGATCGAGATTAGCCTGTGTGGTATCTTTTTCTTCGTTTGATTTCTTCCGTAGTCGGACTCTGTGTTCTGTGGATGAATGTATGTTTATTGTAGTAATTGTGTGACGTGGCGAGTGTAAGCCAACTATTAAACTCTCTTTCATCTTGTTCATTACATGGGTTGTGTAAAGATACCATGCTTGAGACCATTCCAGAATGCAGTTATGACTCTAAGTTGTGCCTCGACACGTAGGAGCTATAGCCGCATCCTGGGCATTACAATGCTTCATAATCCTCGCATGAATATCCAAGTCTTCAAGGTCACACCAATTTCCTCATTTTCAAAGTCTTCAAGAAAACCAAAGTCTTCAACTAAAGACATATATTTTTAGGGGTCGACATTCTTTGTAAATATCAAACTCCTCATCGACTTATATAACCTATGTACACTCACAAACACATTAGTCCCTTAACCTGTAAGTCTTCAATACACCAAAATCACTAAGGGGCACTAGATGCACTTACAATCCCCTTTTTTGGTGATTGATGACAAATAGGTTAAGTTTTCAACGGGGATAAACATATGAAGTGTAACAGTAGATGTTGAGGAATTTGATTACAAGATATAGAAGAACTCCCCCTGAAGTTGTGCATATTTGAGGATTTTTGCTTGAGTAGCAAATGCACTTGTAGAGTAATATCATGGAGATCTCCCCCTATATCTTGTAATTCATACACACATTTAACATATGATATGAAGAACTTGAAATGCATGATGAAATATGGCGTCTGACGAAATTTAGCACGCATGCATTAAGGTACTTAGGAAATAAGCATGCAGAAAGCAGTTCCAAAAGTGTCAAAACACCATCGAACTTAAGTTTAGAACTCATCAGAGAAAACACCTCAGAAGAGCAAGAGTTGTAACTTAACGAAAAATATAGCCCACATATAAGATACCCACTTGAAGACTAACTCAAATTTCTCCCCCTTTGCCATCAAGTGACCAAAAGGGACGAAAAATGAGGACTAACGCCCCTGAAGAATATCATCATGATGTCGATGGAGGAGCGCCAGCATTGTTGGGGTCGGAGGTTGAGGTAGAGCCTGTCGCAGTGTCGTCCAAATCTTCAGCTTCATCCGTCACGCGCGATGAAGAAAATGAACTTGTGACCAGCTGAAGAACTTTGACCTTCTTGAATTTCTTCGAAGGTGGTTGAGACCAGTCAAAGTCCTGTTGTAAGTCCATCTCCTTGACTTCTTCAGCACTGTAGAGATGTGAAAGAATAGCCCAAGTGTGATCGAAGATTTCATGCGCATAGTAGTCATTCTTCTTCACAGAGTTTTGTGTGACAGTCATGTTCTGAAGAATTGAAGCAAACTGGTGCCTGACCCACTTGTGATTGCGATCAACCTTCTAATGGAGACTTAGGAGAAGCTCACGACCAGTCATCACTCGTGGAATAGTGGCTTGAGGAATATGCTTTGAAGCTTTTGCGGCAGAGTCTTGAGTTGCAGAGTCATCATTGGTGGAATAGGATGCAGCTTTGCGAATTTGACCATCCAATGGATGAGTACCTTCATCAATAACAACAGCTTTGCCTTTTCCATCAACTGAGTAAATAGTCCGCTTGAGGACTTCATTAGGAGGCAAGTAGCTGAGGTGATACTGACAATCTGCCTTGTAGTTGACTGAAGACCTTGTTTTGATGAATTTCATGATCCAGGGAGCATAAGGCTTCAACTCAAAAGGTGACAGTGCAACATTCGTCAAAGTCCTCATGAAGAAATCGTGATAGTTGATGGGAATCCAATGAATGATATTGAACAACGGATTCTTCATGATGCCAACGATGTCTTCTTCTTCAGAGTTGTGGCCCTTGATTGGACTAAGGGTTTTGCTCAGAATGCGGTAGATTGTCCTTGGCACATAGAGCAATTCCTTCACAAGAAAAGTGGTTCTTAAAGGTTGGCCATCTTTCAAAGGCTTCATCATGACTTGCATCATATGATTTGGAAGTTCAGGTTCATCATACACCAGTCTTGTATCTTCAGAAGGAGGATTAACTGGAATGGCATGAAGCAATTTAGATACTGGGGCTTTGTAGTGAGTGTTGTCGCTCATCCAGTCAAGCACCCCTGAATTGATATCAGCAGCATCACCAGTGAGGTGCAGAGTGGCGTAGAATTGAAGAATGAGTTCTTCATTCCAATCGCATATGTCACAGAAGAAACTCAGAAGCCCAACTTCGTGAAGAGCATTCAGTACAGGCTGGAAGCAAGGGATCGACTCCATGTCAATATGAGAAATTTGACGATGTTCAAATACCTTGTCATTGTCAAACATGAGTGAGGAATAGAAATTCATATGGCTTGTTGTCAAGAACCTCTTGCTTTCCTTTTCTTCATGGTTGCCTTCTCTGTAAGTTTTGTTTTCTTCACTTCTGATGCAGAAGGAAGGTTGATATTCTTCAATGGTGAAGACTTTGCAGGAGGAGCAGATGAAATGGGTTCAGTTTCTTCAGGCACGACTGATGCAGTCGCCCTGGCATTCTCAGATTCTTCAGGCGCTGCAGCAAATTCTTCAGCAGGCCTGGGTTGTTCTTGAGGCGGAACATTTGAGGTTGCCCTGGCAATTTCATCAGGAGCTGGAATTTCTTCAACAGCCCTGTTATTTTCCGTTTCTTCAGCTACTTGATTTTCAGCTGCGCTTTCAATTTCCTCAGCAATATGAATTTCTTCTTGCACTGAGGTTTCACCACCAAGTTTGAGAGCCTTGGAGAGTTTGACGAATCTGACTTTGGCTCCTAGCCATTCAGCATGGTATCTGTCAAATTCATCATCGAGGCCTTTGATTTCAGTTTGCAGTTTCACAAGGTCCTTAGGAGAAATGTTCACAAAAATTTTCTTCAAGAAGCGCTCTTTCTTGTACTCATCCTTTGGCTTTCCTGGCTTCTTCATACTTCGATTTTTCTTCACCTATGAAAGCAGCCAACATGTGACTTTGACTAGGAGTGAGATTCATTTCAGGAAGAGGTGTGTTGGGATCCTTGTGCCAAAGATCAATGTAGTCTAGGATCTTCTTCAGATCCAGCATGAGAGGCATAGAACTGCCCTTGGCTCTAGCGACCTTCATTTGCCTATCTCTGATGATTTTAGCAAGTTCTTCATCATCAGCTTCATCGTCATCACACAGTACTTGGAAAGCCACTTTCTTTTGAGAACTTGGCCTCTTTCCTCGTCCAACAGTAGTCTTCACTTTCAGCAAAGTTGGACCAGGTGAAGATTGTGGTGGAGCTTATGAGCTTATAGAGGCTCGTGAAGCAATTTAGAACCCTGCAGTCCGTTGACACGTTGCAAGGTGCACAGGTGTTGAGGACTTTGCAGCAGCAGTTGAGGATTGTTCAGCAACAAAGGGAATTGGAGCAGCCCTTGAAAAAGTTCCCTGAGGAATTTGTCCTGAGGGCTTTGACTTTGAAGGGCCAAGCCGTGAGGGCATTGCTGTTGAAGAACTTGTCTTGATGGCCTACTTCGTAGGCTTACCGGTAGAGGCTTCAGCAACAGCAGTGTCTTCATTGAATTTCCTCACTTCTTCTATAGCTGCCCTTTGAAGTTGAGCTTGGCGCTTGGCTCATTCCTTGGGAAATTACTCACCGCGCCTGACACTAGTGGGATCAGCTATTTGACCTGCAGCCAAAGGAGGTCTTGAGCACAGAGGGTTAACAACAAATTTCTTCATGTACTTGGGAGTAACATAGCGATAGTTTCTCCATTCTTTTGTCCATCTCCTCTAAATTCTCTAGATGCGCACTTTGCACTGATTCTTGTTCTCTTTGCCATGAATTTCCTCATCAGGAGTGCAAGTGTCAGCATAAATATCTTCAGGAATTTCAAAGGCAATGTTAGTCTCCAGTCTCTTGCCTCCCTTCTGATGTCTCTTTCTTTCAGCCATTTTCCTCACTTGAGGATTTTGAACAATTGAAGTTTCTAAGGAAGTGTGTAACTGTTCTTCGAGGAATGCTGCAAATGAGTTAAGTTCATGAGAACCTAGAGATTCAGCAGCAGACATTTGTACCTGTGAACAGAGTATAGGTGCAAAGAATTTGGGGAGGTAATATGCGTTCTCAGAAATTTTTCAAAAGAATCAAGTTTGAGGAATTTGATCATGGGAGTCTCGAAGAATTTCACTAAGCGTTCTTGCCTTAGGTTCCAGAGTTGTATAGATTAGAAATCCACAGAATTGAGGAATCATGAAGAAAAACACAACTTAGAGAAGCAAATCAAGAACAGATTGACTTAGGTGTTTAAATAGTGGGAAGTTGAAGAATAAAACACTTTTTTAAGAAATTGTGGAAATCATTAGAATCAAAGAAGGGCAGTAAAATTAGATTTTAATTACCCTTGATGAAGAACACTACGAACTAGGTGAAAGTTGGAGAAGCTTGTGGGTCCAGATCTCCCACGCCCTAACTTGGCAGAGGGAGACAGCTACGGCGGCGGCGGAGTGAAGATTTATGCGGCCAGCGAAAGTACGACAAGGAGGAGGTCGAGGAAGTGAAGCTCTTCCTCACCGGCATTGATGGAGAGTAGCGGCGACGCTAGGTCTGAGAGCTCGAGTGTGAGAGAGGTCGAGCGGAGTAAATGAGGTAAGTAGAAGGGGAGGGGGTATTTATATCCACAGTAAAAAACTGCTCGTCCGAAGAATTTGGACGAATGTGCCCCAGCCCTTTGCTATCCTTGCAACATGTGGCACCCACGTTCTGAGGAGTGTAGATAGTGGAGATCGTTAGAGAGTTCTTTAATTCATCATGGGATGCGGAACGGTTTGAGCGGCAAAAGCCGAAAAGTTGGATAAGAAAATTTTAATGTTTCGTTCACAAATTCTTCTGATGTCAAGGATACAAAGATTTTGAACGTGTTTCAAATGGAACGCACATGAAGAATTTGTAAATAGACTGGATTGAGTTAAGCATAGAGGAGGAACGGGTCTGATCACATTCACTTAGAGGAAAAATCAACTTGAAGAATTAGCAAGAAGTGAATGTTGTAGAGGACATGAAAACTCAATATATATAGCCAATGAAGTACTCGAGTGAAAAGTTGAAGAAATTGCAAATTTTGAGGAATTTGAAAATTTGAAGAATTTGCAAAAATGAAGAAAAACTCAAATTTCAACTTTGGTTGGTGGTGTGATCCATCGTATAAGAATGATTATTTCAGACACCGCCTACAATTATCGTAGGGCTCTGAGAATCAATTTCTTCATTAATTTATTCACACTTAGAGGGTTAGTCTTCATTGATTGAAGAAAAATGTTACTTCATGTGTTGCACATCTAAGTCATCAATTTTGCATAAGTGTTAGGATGCGTGTCCTTTCAAAGAACATTCGAAGATTCTAGGATATTTAGCTCACACCGCAACTTGCAAAATCTCTTTTCATCCAAGGGCTTAGTGAAGATATCTGCCAGCTGTTCTTCAGTCTTCACGTGGTAGATGGAGATGTCGCCCTTGAACACATGGTCACGAAGAAAATGATGACGGATCTGGATGTGCTTTGTCTTTGAGTGTTGAACTGGGTTGTTTGCAATCTTGATGGCACTCTCATTGTCACAATAGAGTGGCACATTATTCATGTTGACACCATAGTCCTTGAGGGTTTGCTTCATCCACAACAATTGAGCACAGCATGAACCAGCAACAATGTACTCAGCTTCAGCAGTAGAGAGAGATAGGAAGTTCTGCTTCTTCGAGGACCGGCATACTAAGGATCATCCGAGGAAATGGCATGTGTTGGATGTAGACTTGCGATCCACTAGATAACCAGCATAGTCAGAGTCAGAATATCCAATGAGATCAAAATCAGAGCCCTTGGGATACCATAATACAAGTTTTGGAGTGTGAGCTAGATATCGAAGAATATGCTTCACAGCCTTATGGTGTGATTTCTTCGGTGTAGCTTGAAATCGGGCACACATGCAAACAATAAGCATAATATCTGGCCTAGATGCACATAGATACAATAAAGAGCCAATCATGGAGTGGTATACCTTTTGATCGAAATCTTTACCATTTCCATCGGTGCAGAGATGGCCATTTGTGGGCATAGGGATTTTGACGCCTTTGCAATCTCGCATGCCGAATTTCCTCAGAACATCCTTTAGGTATTTCTCTAGAGATATGAAGATGCCATTGCGTTGTTGATGAATTTGAATACCTAAGAAGAATTTCAATTCTCCCATCATAGGCATTTGATATTCTTCACGCATCATGTAGCCAAATTCGTCACTGTAACGTTCATCAGTATAGCCAAAGATAATATCGTCCACATAGATTTGACACACAAATAATTCTTCATCATATGACTTGGTGAAAAGAGTTGGGTCAAGTGAATCGGGTTTAAAGGCTTTCTTCATGGGGAATTCCTTCAAAGTATCATACCACGCCCGAGGGTCCTGCTTGAGGCCATGGAGGGTCTTGTTGAGTTTGAAGACTTTGTGAGGATGTTTAGGATTTTCAAAACCTCGGGGTTGAGCAACATATACTTCTTCCTCAAGCTTACCATTGAGGAATGCACTTTTCACATCCATTTGTTATACGATGATATTATGATGGTTAGCATAAGCAGGCAATACGCGAATAGCTTCAAGTATTGAAACAGGTGCAAACGTTTCATCGAAGTCAATTCCTTCAACCTGTGTGTAGCCTTGAGCTACGAGACGATCTTTATTTCATAGAGGCAAATTCGATGAGATGGTGTCTATCGTTTTCGGTGGAGTAGACTTTGACGATCCGACTACGAACGTGTGAGGACGTCGCGCCTTAGCAATCGCTAAACCAACTTTGGGAGGTTATTGACCACGCCGAAGCACGATCAACCTAACCATGAGGGTCAATTTCCTGCAAGCAAACGAAGAACAAGCAAGAAACTAAGATTGCAATCTGGATATTGCGAATATAAGAGGAAAGCTTTATTGATCAAGGCCGAGTTCTGTGACGTCTTTGTCTGGTCGTTGAACACAAACGAAGTACGTGAAGTTGCAACTATGGCGAACTTTAATCTAAACAAAACCCAAAGTCTAAACGACGCCCTAAAGGCTGTATATATGGAGGAAGAGGGGGAATTTCATGGCCCTTGGAGGAGGGTTCCCAAACCAACCCTAACTCTTGTTTCCCCGCAAATACGGACTCTAAAAACAGCCTGTACTCAAGTATTTCGAAATTACATGGGCCTGGCCCAATAATAAGGTGACGCGTCACCTATAATAGCCTCACGATGAAATTTATGAAGTGGTATCTTTTATATTTTGTCCAAGGCTTCACGCACTCATTATAGTGGCTTCAAAGTCTTGAAATCATCACTTGTAACTCCGGTCTTTTTCCCCTTGCGCATGCCATCATCTCCATGCCTTATCTTGCTCCAATGTTCATCCTTCTTTTCCAAGCTAGGCCCTTCATTTGTAAGCAAGACAAATGTATCCAATTTAGGCATCATCATATTCTCATGAACATTAGAATCATTACCAAGAAAGGAAAGTACCTGGTAATTTAATTGGCGTGCGCGAGCTCTAGTAATTGGTCATGTATATGTATCAGTTGGGGCTGTGGGTGTAACTTTGTTAGTGATGTCCTCATCATCCTCCCCTTCTTGAATTGAAGTCGTCCTCGATGGAAGCTCATCTTCCTCACCCAAGTAAGGCTTCAAATCTGCAATTTTAAATGTCAGACTAACCCCAAAATCTGTAGGCAGCTCAAGTTTATATGCATTATCATTTATTTTCTCTAACACCTTAAAACGACCATCAGCACGTGGCATTGGCTTTGACTTGCACAAATTAGGAAACCTATCCTTATGCAAATGTAACCAAACAAGATCTCCAGGTGCAAAGTCAACACGTTTTCTACCCTTATCTCCAACAAGTTTATATTTAGCATTCATGTGCTCAATATTTTCCTAAGTTAACTCATGCATTTTTAAGATCAATTCAACATGTTGTTTAGCATCAAAATTAACCTTCTCTGAAGATGGAAGAGGCAACAAATCAATAGGTGCACGAGGTAGGAAACCATATACAATTTCAAAAGGGCACATCTTAGTAGTAGAATGCAACGAATGATTATAAGCAAATTCAATATGAGTCAAGCATTCTTCCCACATTTTCTTATTATTCTTCAAAACAGCCCTAAGCATAGTAGACAAAGTTCTATTGACTACTTCAGTTTGTCCATCAGTTTGGGGGTGACAAGTAGTACTAAAAAGCAGTTTAGTCCCCAACTTAGCCCATGAACATTTCCAAAAGTGTCTAAGAAATTTAGTATCACGATCTGAAACAATCGTATTTGGCACACCATGCAAGCGAATAATTTCACGAAAGAACAAATCAGCAACATTAGCAGCAACATCATCGCTTTTATGACATGGTATAAAGTGTGCCATTTTCGAGAACCTATCCACGACAACAAATATGCTATCCCTCCCCTTCTTTGTTTGAGGTACATCCAAAATAAAGTCCATAGATATATCTTCCCAAGGAACACTAGGGACAGGCAAAGGCATATATAAACCGTGAGTATTGAGTCGTGACTTAGCTTTTTGACATGTAGTGCAACGAGCAACAAAACGATCAACATCCCGTCTCATCTTTGGCCAAAAGAAATGTGTAGCAAGTACGTCCTCCGTCTTCTTCATGCCAAAGTGTCCCATTAATCCTCCTCCATGCGCCCCCTGCAACAACAAAAGACGAACAGAGCTAGCTGGAATGCATAGCTTATTAGCACGAAACACAAATCCGTCATTAAGGACGAACTTGTTCCATGTTCTCCCTTCTTTACAATTCTACAATACATCTTTAAAGTCAGCATCATGCACATATTAATCTTTGATGGTCTCCAAACCAAAAAATTTAAAGT
This sequence comes from Secale cereale, assembly GCA_902687465.1. Taxonomy (NCBI): domain Eukaryota; kingdom Viridiplantae; phylum Streptophyta; class Magnoliopsida; order Poales; family Poaceae; genus Secale; species Secale cereale. The sequence goes on along the minus strand of LR738714.1, from coordinate 280,944,215 downwards.
CAAGTTGTGAAAGCATAGTATAATGACGAGACAATGCATCAACAATAACATTTTCTTTTCCCTACTTGTGTTTAATAACATAAGGGAAAGTCTATATGAATTCAACCCATTTAGCATGTCTACGGTTCAGTTTTGCTTGACTTTTAATGTGCTTCAAAGATTCATGATCAGAATGTATAACAAATTCTTTGGGCCATAAATAATGTTGCGATGTTTACAAAGTCCGAACAAAAGCATATAATTCCTTATCATAAGTAGAATAATTCAGACTAGGTCCACTCAATTTTTCAGAAAAGTATGCAACAGGTATACCATTTTGTAATAACACACATCCTAACGCAATTCCACTAGCAGCACATTCAAGCTCAAAAGTCTTATTAAAATCAGGAAGTTGGAGAAAAGGAGCATGTGTCTACTTATCTTTCAATACAGTGTGCAGTACCCCAAACAAAAGGCACAGCCTTCTTTGTAAGCTCATTGAGAGGTGCAGCAATGGTGCTGAAATATCTCACAAAACGCTTATAGAATCCAGCGAGGCCAAGGAAACTCCTCACGTGTGTGACCGTTTTGGGCTGCAGCCAACTCTCAATAGCTTCAATCTTGGCTTTATCAACCTCAATTCCCTATGGAGTAACAACATAGCCAAGAAAAGATACTCAGTCGGTGCAAAAGGTGCACTTTCCAAGGTTACCAAACAAATGTGCATCACGTAGAGCAAGAAAAACAACACGTAAATGTTCCACATGTTCCTCCAAAGATCTGCTATAAATCAATACATCATCAAAGTAACTACCACAAATCGTCCAATGAAAGCTCGTAAAACTTCATTCATTAATCTCATGAAAGTACTAGGTGCATTACTTAGCCCAAATGGCATGACTAACCACTCATATAATCCAAACTTAGTTTTAAATGTTGTTTTGCATTCATCTCCCAATTTCATACGAATTTGATGGTATCCACTACGCAAATCAACTTTGGAGAATATTATAGAGCCACTCAATTCATCAAGCATATCATCTAGCCTAGGAATAGGATGACGAAAATGAATAGTAATATTATTAATGCCTCTACAATCAACACGCATACGCGATGTACCATCTTTTTTGGCACTAGAATAATAGGAACATCACACGGACTAAGGGATTCGCGTATATAACCTTTGTCGAGTAGGTCCCGTACTTGATGCATAATCTCCTTCGTGTCCTCTGGATTGGTACAGTATGGTGCGCGGTTGGGTAGCGATGCACCAGGAATTAAGTCAATCTGATGCTCAATCCCTCGAATAGGTGGTAATCTTGGTGACACATCTTGTGGAAAGACGCTCCCGAACTCCTACAAAATGCTAGTGACAGCAAGAGGCAAAGAGGAAGGCACGTCCTCCAATTAAAATAATGCCTCTTTGCACACAAAAGCATAGTAAACAAATTTGGTGAAATCTAGATCATCAATATCAGATTTGGTGGCAAGTAAACATCCACTTTTTAATTTAATTTCAGATGCAACATGAGATGATGGTGTGTTATTAGGCTTCATTTGTTGCTCAAATTCTTTTCCCACAATCTGATTTTCAGTCTTATTTTGCTCCTGTTTCACTTTATTAGCTCTATTAATATCATCTTTCAAAATGGAATCAGGAGACATAGGAAGCAAAGTGATACGTTTACCCTTATGAACAAGAGTATACTGATTGTTTCTACCATGGTGTACAGAATTGTTATCAAATTGCCATGGTCTACCAAGTAATAAGGAACAAGTTTGCATGGGTACCTAGGGATGGCAACGGGGCCCCATACCCGCCAAACCCATGGGGATTTCATCTATTAGGGGGTGGAGATGGGCGAAAAACATCCCAATGGGGATATTTACCAAACTAATTTATTCCCCATAGGGTACAATGGGGATGGGGACGATATCCTATTCCCCAGACCCAATACCCATTGGGGACCCGGTTAGTAACTGTGACACTGCGGTCAACCTTAAAATGTTCACAAACAAACTTGCGAAAACAAAAAAAAGCTCTGGAAAGAAACCTTACACCTATCTCACGTCCTCATCTCAGCTGCCACCATGACTAAGAAGTTAGTATGACCTAGATATGAATTAGCAGGACAAGGACAACACCATTTATGTATGTTGATTATAGGGTGTCATATTATGTATATGAGTATTTGTTTATGGGTATGGGGACCCTAATGGGGCCCCGTTCCCCAGTGGGGCATGGGTATGGGGAAATTTCATCCCCAGTCATGTAAACGGGTATGGGGATGGGATGATAGGGAATAGATGGGGATGGGGATGTTGTAGGTATCCCCATAGGGGATTGTCCCCATTGCCATCCCTATGGGTACCACATCACAATCAACATAATCAGCATATGTAGAGATACTAAAATGCACACGAACATTATGTGTTACCTTAACCTTGCCGCTGTTGTTGAACCATTAGATGTAGTAAGGATGTGGATGTGATCTTGTGGTGAGAGATAGCTTCTCCACCATCTCCATGCTAGCCAAGTTTTTGGAGCTCCCTCCATATATGATGACGCGAACAGAACATTCTTTCACAACTCCCTTTGTATGGAACAAATTATGCCTCTAATTTTGCTCCGCTTGTGTGACGTGCACACTCAAAACACATTGAGCAACTAAACATTCATACCTATCAGTGTCTTCAGGAGCCATGTACTGCGTCTCATTTTCAGAATCATATCCACCGTGTTCTTCACATGTAATAAGAGGCAAAATCTCCTCATCATAGTCACTAGCAAACTCATCACCACCATCCTCAGTAGCAATCATGACACTCTGAGATGGGCATTTGCTCGCATAGTGACCACGACCAATGCAACGATGACATATAACATCATGTGTTGGCCATGTGGATGTCGTGGATGAAGAAGAACTCTGCGCAGGACCGGAAGGTGTACTCCTGGCTGATGGTGGTGGTGCCTGATTGCCTTTATCACGGCTAGAAGTGACGGATGAAGTAGGCGATGGTGTAGCCGGACGTGTCGAAGTAGAGGATGCATGCGGTGTCCATGATGAAGGTCGACCTGCAGAAAAATTAGTTCGCGCCAAGGCCTGTCGATCATGCACTTCATGTTCAGCTTTGCATGCAAGATGGAATAAACGAGTGATATTATTATACTCATTATACTCTAGAATTGTCTGAATCTCTATTTAAACCACCCATAAAACGTGCAAGCATAGCCTCATTATCCTCAACAATACTACATCTAATCAGGCCAGTTTGTAATTCCTGGTAATATTCCTCTATAGAATTTTTCCTTGTCTTAAACGCTGCAATTTTTTAAGTAATTCATGTTGATAATATGGTGGAACCCAACGAGTACGCATAGCAGTTTTTGAAGCAGCCCAAGTAGTTGAAATATTATTCGGATATAATCTACAATATTCAGACCACCACACACAAGAAAAACTAGAGAAAGCACAAAGAGCAGCAGCAACACGTCTCTCCTCGGGATATTCTAAACATGTAAAACGTTGTTCGGTTTCTAACTCCCAAGTAAGATATATATCAGGAACATATCTACCCTCAAATGGTGGAATATTCAATTTTATTTTAGGAGATGGTCATGATCTCGTACCTAAGGGTGTGGTGCATCCCTACCATTGCGATTATTTGCATGTGGACGACCTGGTGGTTGTGGTGCTGGTAGTTGCACGTAGTTGTGATTTTGATCAACCTCATCCTCGTAATCTCCCGCGTAATTGTCCTCCTCCTCAGCAGCAGCAGGAGCCACAGAAGTATCAATAGCAACACCAACAGTTTGGCTAGGCTGAAGAGGGACACGGCTCACTTTGCGGAGGGCTATTTCGCGACGTGAAGGTGGTTGTTGTTGCTGTTGCAACGGTGCAGCGGGTGGAGGTAGACGTGCAAGCACTTCAGTGAATTTGGCATCCAACTTGGTGTCAATTAACTTCTCAATGCCATCCATCCTCGCTAGTGTGTCGCCAAAACTGGTCATCACATCTTCTACCTGTTGACCCATCATTTGCTAAAATTTATCATGCAACTCCTTGTTCGTCATGTTCTCCCAGTCAGCCTCATCAACTTGTGATCCTACCATTGTTAGCAGCAATAGAAACACACACAAAAATATGATCCTACAGACTACTAGAAAATGGTGGTGGTGGGGCGTCACAAATCCGTCAAGCAAATCTCAAATTCTTACCAGTTCTTACCCATCAGCAAGTGGTGATCGGCAACCGTGGTATTCAAAACTCTCTAAGCTTGGATAAAGTGATTACCAGGGAGAGTCAAATGCACGACATAGATGTGTGTGGAGCTGGGAAGGCTTATAATATGGTAGCAAAAAGGGTCAGCAATAATCAATTTAGAGATGAAAAGTTGAATAAACGCTCTGCGATGGTATTGTGCTGGTCCTAGGCTAGACCGTACTAGAGACGCGAGCCTAGAACACTAACAAAATCACGGCGCTGCATGTAACGAGGGAGGAGCACACTCTGAATTGTTTTTCTTTATTTTCACTTTATTTTCACCTTTTTTCTCTCTCTCTCTTTCTCTGCAACATTTTTTTTCAAAAAAGTCTACAAATTGTCTAGAAACTGCCTAGCCAGAATTTTCCACACTTAGTTTTTTTTCTTTTGAAACTGGAACTATTTTTCTTCTGCGGGTATCACGGAGGTTGGGGAGTCCGACTTGGTCACGATTCGAAGTATGGTGTGATTTGGAAATCAAAAACAAAGCGAGTAAATACTGGACTCGGACTAGGACTGGTGGCAGAGATGAATCTAGTGGAACTCGGACTGGTGGCGGATATATGTCGGGGCGGTGGAACACGGACTGGTGGCGAATTTGTGATGGAGGTGGACTCGGATTAGCGTGATGGATATGCGATGGTGGTGTATGGCAGCGGTGATGACGATGGTGGTATATGGCAACGATGGTGGTATGGCAGCATCGATGAATATGGTGCGGGAGCGTCGTGTCAAACTGTGAATAGAACTCGAAACTCTAAAGAACTAGACGTTAAGACCGGCAACTCGAGATGACGATGCAACCGCAAATTTAACTAAGCAAACACGGAAAATATTATGCAATGGCTCAGACTGGTTCGGATACCTAATTTTTTTGGATTTTTCGTGGACTGTAAGTATGAAGAACAGACTTGATCTAATCTACGAAAAACTGTAAAATCTCACCAAGCAACCTGGAAATCAGATACCAATTGATAGAGGCAAAGGTGTCCCATCTTTCGATGAGATGGTGGCTATCGTTTTCGGTGGAGTAGACCTCCATGATCCGACTACGAACGTGCGAGGACGTCGCGCCTTAGCAATCGCTAAACCAACTCCGTGAGGTTATTTACCACGCCGGAGAACAATCAACTTGACCACGAGGGTCTATTTCCTGCAAGCAAATGAAGAACAAGCAAGAAACTAACATTGCAATCTAGATATTGCGAATATTAGAGGAAAGCTTTATTGATCAAGGTGGGGTTCTATGACGTCTTTGTCTGGTCGTTGAACACAAACGAAGTACGCGAAGTTGCAGCTATGGCGAACTTTAATCTAAACAAAACCCAAAGTCTAAACGACGCCCTAAGGGTTGTATATATGGAGGAAGAGGAGGGAATTTCGTGGCCCTTGGAGGAGGGGTCCAAAACCAACCATAACTCTATGTTTCCCCACACATACGGACTGTAAAAATAGCCTAAACTCAAGTATTTCGAAATTATATGGGCTTGGCCCAATAATAAGGTGACGCAACACCTATAATAGCATCTGGACGAAATTTATGAAGTGGCATCTTGTATATTTCATCCAAGGCTTCACGCACTCATTATGGTGGCTTCAAAGTCATGAAATCATCACTTGTAACTCCATTCTTTTTCCGCTTGTGCATGCCATCATCTCGATGCTTGATCTTGCTCCAATGTTCGTCCTTCTTGTCCAAGTTAGGCCCTTCATTTGTAAGCAAGACAAATGTATCCAATTTAGGCAGCATCATATTCTCATGAACATTAGAATCATTACCAAGAAACGAAAGTACCTGGTAATTTAATTGGCGTGCGCGAGCTCTAGTAATTGGTCATGTATATGTATCAGTTGGGGATGTGGGTGTAACTTTGTTAGTTGTGTCCTCATCATTATTCCTCACCACAAGGCCATTTTCATCTTGCTTGTTGTGATAGACCCACTTGGTGCCAATGATATAGTGCTTCCGAGGACCTAGTCGCTTGATGAGTTCCCACACATGGTTGAACTCAAATTGATGCAATTCGTCTTTCATAGCTCGAATCCACTCAGGTTCCAGAAATGCCTCATCAACTTTGGTGGGCTCTGTGATATAGACAAAAGCAAAGTTCCCACAAAAGTTAGATAAGTGTGAAGCTCACAAAACACACGGTTTATATTCCATACCCATCTGCGTTTTTTTCATTAATGATCCATAAGTCAGTTACCTGTGCGATGTTTCCTAATAAACCAGGCGTACCATTGACCGAAAAAATCAACTACACGTGTACACTTTTTTGGAGACGGGATCTGCCAAATTTCTGCTTTCTCTCACACTAGTATTTGACACGCTTCGTCTGCGTTGTGTGTCCCCCCCCCCCCCAGTTTCAAGTTTCACAGCGAATTTTTCATTAGGCGCGCGATTTCAGAATTTATTCCTCCAACCACATCCCCACCCATCAAATTTCCTCGGTATATCTCCCCCGCGCCTCCCCATACCGGCAGCTCAAACCACCGCCGCCGCAACCACAGCTTCAACCACATCTACGTTCTGCTCAGATCCAGTTAGGTAACCCACGTAGCCCTATCACGGCCCCGACCTAATTGCTTAAATGGCGCCTGTGAAACATCCTCATCCTCCAAATCCCCATCGCCCTACCTCCAGAGCATCGCCGCGCAAGCCCAACCACATATCATGTGGAGGTCGAGGAGTTGATGGCGGTCCATGGCGCGATGGCTACTGTGCATGTTGACCCGGAGGCACACCTCGCCTCCGTCGCCGCCGACATGGTGCAGTCTCTGGCCCAGATGAAGTGCCCCAGCGACTACCCCCTAGGACTTAACATGTATGATCTGACCAGCTAAATCTTACCAATACCACTTGCAATGGCTATGTTTTGTACGATTGATGTATTAAGCATGTTCGGGCCTTGTTTATTTCAGTACTGCACACTATATGATGTTCAAGTATTAACTGTCCAGCTCAATTTCACCAATACCAGCAACAAACTTAGAATACATGACTCAGGATATCATTAGAAATGTTTCCCATTTGCTTTTTTTGGTGGATGCTAACCCTGTTGTACTTAACATGCCTGTCCATGTACTTTACGCAGGGTCATAATGGCCGATGGTGTTGTTTTCTATCGAGGTTAGCTGCATCCCATGTCTTATAGTATTTCACATCATTTTTGCAGTTTAACTTCTACCATTTAGTGGTTTCCTATAGGTACACATGTCAGTGGCACTGATGCACGCTTCGACCCGGAGGAACAGCTCGCCTCCACCACCGCTCACTTTGGGCGTGCTCTGGCCAAGATGAAGTGCCCCAGCAACTACCACCTCTCAGGACTTACCAAATATGTACTCACCCGTTCAATCTTACCAATACCAGTTGCAATTAATGGCTATGTTTTGTACGGTCGATGTATTAAGCATGTTGTAGTAAACATGCCTAACACGTTTTAGCTATTTTCCCTACCTCTTTATAGACAACTAGACCATTATCTGCTCTGGTAGCACCTGCCTTGTGATGTTTAACTCTGCCAATTGCATTTTTATCAGTACTTGTTTCAATGGCCATTAAGCATGTTGCAATTAACAACTGTATCCATTTTTAAACAGTTGTATTTCAATGGCTACAAACTTACATGAATTAGGATGTTGTTAAGCCTGTTGCAATTAACAGTTGTATCCATTTTTTAATCCGTCCCTTTGCTACCGTGCTACTCTTTTGCAATGAAGATATCACTACAGATGTTGCCGTTTTATTACCATTTGCTATTTTTGGTGGATGTTAACCCTATTGTAGTTAACATTGGCTTTCCATGTACTTACACAGGGCTACAATGGGAGATGTTGTTCTTTGCCGTCGAGGTTAGCTGCATCCCATGTCTTATACACCATGTATTCCTAAATGTAAGTATTTTTAGAGATTCCAATATAGACTACATAAGGAGCAAAATGAGTGAATCTTGATTCTAATCTAAACTATGTCTACAATTCTATATACATATGTATGTAGTTCATTTTGAAATCTCTAAAAATACTTGTACTTAAGAACGTAGGTAGTTGTATTTTACATCATTTGTGCAATCTCAATTTAGCTTCTAACATTTACTGGTTGCTTGTAGGTACATATATGAGCGGTACTGATACATGCTTTGATCCTTTTTGTGTATGGGGCAATGAGATATTCATGAACAAGCGTCAAGTGAGGAAACTAAGAAAGATTTTTTTTTTGACAGAAAGACTGTAAGGGAACCCCGTATAATATAATCGGTGCAACAAACCCAAATTACAAATACCATGCCTTGAACCTGGGTGGGTGGGAAGGCATCAGCCCCTTCCCACCACTAGGATATGCGATTGTTAGGCGAAAGAAACGGGTGATTGGAATGAAGCTCTTTATTTACACTTTGTCCAAGACAACAGTGAACTTTAGGATAGTAAGTAATGTGTTGCCTTTTCCCCATGCCCACGACAAGTTACTCTACTAGACCTCAGTATCTGATATTTTTCTCTTTTCAGTGGTTTCCGAAGCTATTTACTGATGACTACCTTGCAAACTACATGACCGGAGTGGAGGCAACTAAGGTTAAAGTATATATATCATGCTACCATGATAATGCTCTAGAAGTTTTCCTGGAGGCGGTGAAGGATGGGCGGGCGATCGTCACAAGGGGTTGGACAAAAGTTGTTTGTGCCTATGGCATGCCGGAAGGCACATTATCGGCATTCCACTTCTTCAACCCCATCGGCAGTCAAAATGATATACACTTGTCTCTTCACCTTTACCGCATGTAAATATTGTGGTTCATCATAGTTAATTGTTGTCTAATCATGTAATTACTGAACATAATGTACTGATAATTTTATTTATAGTTTCATTGTTGAACCATTGTGCTGAGAATTTGAATTGCACGTTTCATATTTCAAAATTTCCAATTCGGATAATAAATTACAGGCAAAAATAAAAATATATAGGACCGAATAAAATAATGTGCACACGGTTAGAAAGAAAATAGTGTGTGCGATGAAAAAAAGAGAACAGACGGTTCTTTGACGTGAAACGTTTGCGATGCTCGATGGACGCACACACGTTTTCGTCTCATATGCGTGTGCAATTCATGGTAACACGGCAAACGATTCAAACCAGTGTGTGTGTGTGTGTGCGTGCGTGCGTGCGTGCGTGCGTGCGTGCGTGCGTGTGTATGT